>CM055271.1:84109446-84283174 GCA_029237695.1 Conchocele bisecta
TTATTGTCTCGGGCCTCAACCAGACCTGTGTCGTATATCAACCAGTCTAGCAGGATTGCCATGTTGTGCTAGCTGTTTTGTTTGTTGGCTAACTTATTGTCTCGGGCCTCAACCAGACCTGGTTGTCTAGCACACAAGTGTAATAACCATCAGCCTAGAAGGATTGCCATGTTGTGCTAGCTGTTTTGTTTGTTGGCTAACTTATTGTCTCGGGCCTCAACCAGACCTGTGTCGTATATCAACCAGTCTAGCAGGATTGCCATGTTGTGCTAGCTGTTTTGTTTGTTGGCTAACTTATTGTCTCGGACCTCAACCAGACCTGTGTCGACGTAGCGAGCATCGGCACAATCGTATATCAACTTTTAGCAAATATCATAAATTATTCGGCCATTGTCTATGATTTCAAAACTATTCCTATAAAAAGAGCAAAATATGTTGTTGAACATAGTTATCTAAAATATGTCAGGAAATGTGATTTCAATAAAATATCGTGGGTGGATGACCCGGGCCCCCATACCGAACTCCCTCGGTCCGCTATGTCAACACGGACAAATGCTATTGCCTCGGTGTTTTAGAGCAACAGCAGACAACAATTGTTGTGAGTCGCGGTCTAAGGGTTAATGTTATTATGGTAATTATACTACGAGGATTAGTAGTATTGCGATCTTTACAATGATGATACATCCTCATTAGGAGTGGGTGGTTGGTCGGGCAAACACTCCTTATAGGAATCACGATTTACCTGGTTTGGGCCTCAGGTACGTTATCTCTGGCTCTTTTGTTACCTGGGAGTTGAATTGGGTTATTGCCCATTATAAAAGTAGTAAGATTACTACTGATCCTACTGCTTATGAGAGGGGCCAACTGATTCTGGTGTGGCAAGGATTATTTTAATTTCATGGCAGAATATATAGATTTTTTTGTTGTAAATATTCAGTTCTTATTTTGGGATTTTGCCCCGATTAGTACTGGTAATATATGGGATTTAATACTAAACCCATTGACCCAGCCTTAAATGTTTTAGCTGTTGATAGACTGTTAAACCCCAACAAACAAACATCCTGATTAGGAAATAGAGAATACCAGGTGAGTGTCTTCATATCCAGTTTATCAGGCAAGGCTAGGGAACGAGTAGAAATTCTGATGCTTGCCGAGGAATTTCTACCGTTTCCGAGCCGAGCCTGATAAACTTGATATCAAATGACAGTAGCCTCATATTCTATTTATCAGGTAACGTTTTATGCTCGAAAATGACCACAGATGACGTCGTTATCTATGGACAGAACGTGGACTTTACGCTGTGTCATTACACTGATGTCAGTCAGTTACGTCACATGACGTCAGTTTTAACTTTGTTGTAACCCGGATGATTGTATCATGTCAATGCCTGATACAAAAATATGTTATCAGTCGGTACGTCGGTCAATACAGGGCAGGTTACCGGATGAATCGGGAATTTGTGCGTGAAGCATATCATATTTTCAGTGATCCCCCAGTGTCCACATATTATTAGTGGTTAACGTCTGCTGTTTATTTTTATTTTCCATTTTTTCTCATCAAAACCATGGTTTGACGACACTTTAGAATCATTTCCAATGGAAATTATTCTAAAGTGCTGCCAAACCAGGTTTTTATTGAGAGAAAAGACAGACTATTAAACAACATCATTGTGTACATGTTACTCATTTCTATAATTTTATCATTGTATACATGTCTATAATTGTATCATTGTATACACCATTTCTATTACTCCTCATATTTTTATTGTTACCCTAATCATCTGATTGCCTACCACATCTAATATACTAGCTGACTATTATTTTTATTCATCTACATTGATTGGCCCTAAATGATACTCTTTTGTGTTGATGGGCCATTAAGCACCATTCGATTCCATTCCACTTTTTGCCAATTTATTACAGATAAAGACGTGCCGAGACTGATAGCATCAGGAGAGGAGGGAATCTTTGAAGTTCCCATCGAATACACCGGGCTCGGCCAGCTGAGGGGGAGGTTACTGCTGCAGATAGACGCAGATATCGTTCGCTACTGTCCCCTGGACCACAGAGTTATCTTCCATGACGTGCTGGGTCGCTCAATCAGGAGTCTCGATCTAGGTGTACCACAGTAAGTGGCGGTCCTGTCAAAATTTGTTTGTTCGCTCGCCAATTCGACTACACCATGGATAAAATTAGCGTGAAAGTTTTACGACAATACACACACCGATTTATGACACCCAATAAACAAACGCCAAACATGACAATTTCGACAGATTAGTGCATTTAATAGTTATTTTAAAGAAGGGTGTGCCGATATTGCACTGGCTAATTAAGATTAAGAAGTGTTTGATGTTAGTGATTGAAATTGGTCCAATTGATTAGCGTGCGATTAAAGTCGACCGGTGTCCATTATTCTTCTCCAATTAGCCCCGTGCAGGCACCGGGGCGGGATCAACTGAGAATAGTGCTGCAGTAGCCATTGCTTGTCGTAAAAGGCGACTAAACTGGCTTAACGATTGGGTTCATACTTTCCGGAACCCACTATACCGGATTTGGCCCTCATGTACATTTTTGGCTTTCTTGTACGTGAGAGTTGAGTCAGGCTATGCCCCATATATAAAAGTAAGATTAGCGCTAATCCTATTACTTTTAGGGATGGGATAAATGATGCTGGTGTGGCGAGGGCCTGGCACCAGATCAGGTTGTTCTAATTTCAGGACTGAATATATATTTTGATTGTAAATATTGAGTTCTGAAGTTGGGATTTACCCCCCTCGGACAGGTGGATACGGGACACGACCCCGTTGACCCGTCTGCGTGTAGACTCCCTGAGGCTTGTACCTCTATGTCAGAAAAGCGGACGTTAAACCCTATTCACTCACTCACTCTTCTCCAATTATCGGGTTATTCGTGTGGGTAAGTACTCGGACAATAAGAAAATTGTCAAATAATTTGCGACGGTCATGAGGAAAACAGGGTTACTGACATTTGTGAGCGGTCTTCAGGGCATCTGCTAATGCAAACCGATCTGCATATACTGCATACCATTGAGGATCTACATCTTTTTGTGAGAAACGTACCGTATTCTTGCGATTACAAGTCACTTTTTTTTTACTCAGATTGTATCCCAGAAAGCCCCTGCGTCTTATAAATACATGTAGATACATGAGTATTTTTTTCCACCCGAAATATTTACATAAACGACCCAAAAAATAAAAAAAATAAAATGCATTCCTATATTTGTTGTTGTTGTTAGTCTTTGGGGTAAAATGCGGTATTAGAATATTGTATTCGTATTCTAAACAGCCCCGTGCAGGCACCGGGGCGGGATCAACTGATCCTGAGAATAGTGCTGCAGTAGCCATTGCTTGTCGTAAAAGGCGACTAAACTGGCTTAACGATTGGGTTCATACTTTCCGGAACCCACTATACCGGATTTGGCACTCATGTACATTTTTGGCTTTCTTGTATGTGAGAGTTGAGTCGGGCTATGCCCCATATATAAAAGTAAGATTAGCGCTAATCCTATTACTTTTAGGGGATGGGATAAATGATGCTGGTGTGGCGAGGGCCTGGCACCAGATCAGGTTGTTCTAATTTCAGGACTGAATATATATTTTGATTGTAAATATTGAGTTCTGAAGTTGGGATTTACCCCCCTCGGACAGGTGGATACGGGACTCGACCCCGTTGACCCGTCTGCGTGTAGACTCCCTGAGGCTTGTACCTCTATGTCAGAAAAGCGGACGTTAAACCCTATTCACTCACTCACTCACTCACTCGTATTCTAAACAGTTCGCGACTTACTCGTTCCGGCCCTGTGTTACATTCGGTACACATTTTCTATACCGAAGGCGAACAGTGTATACCAAGATCAGATCCGGTCGACATTTTCTCTGCCGAATCACAATCTGGCCTCTATCATTTTAATTATCTTTTGAAAACATTTACCGGGCCCATATCGGTCGGTGTCATTTTGCCGTGAAAAATATTGCATGACGCCATTAACGGTAAATCCCAATATGCATAATGCAATTCCACGAAAGTTATAAAACTCCATCATTAGTTTCGAAACTGTGTTTACACGATGCTGATGAAAGTGGCAAGTCTAAGTCAGCTGGCCGACATCAAACACACCGCGTGTCAAGATTTACAACACAAAGCCATATCAAATATCAACACACGCGGTTGCTGACGTCAGTTTCGTATTCGTCACTAAACTGGTACCCTGTCTGATGCGTCCCAGTGAAACAATACTACCGAGAACCGGACTCTATTTATGACACGGCAAACGTGTTTATGTGAATTGGATCTCTGACAAATCCCGGCTTATTGCATTAGCGGCCAGACCAGGCGGTGGATTCGCGTAGTCTGAACATGGTTTTCAATGTTTGCCAATCTCTAATTGTATCCCCCGGACTCCGTCGGGGGATACTATGGATTTGACAGCGCGCCGCGTCCGCGTCCGCGGTCCGCGTCCGCGGTCCGCGTCCGCCGCAGACACTTCTTGTCCGGAGCATAACTCGAACACCCTTTGGAATATTTTCATGAAACTTCACACATGCATAGACCACGACCCAAAGGTGTGTCGCGCACAAGAATGACAACTCTTGCATAGCTAATTTTTGAGTTATCTCCCTTTTTTTGTTTCTCGCACTGATTTCGTGTCCGGAGCATAACTCCACCACCCGTTCGAATATTTTCATGAAACTTCACACATGCATAGACCACGACCCAAAGGTGTGTCGCGCACAAGAATGACAACTCTTGCATAGCTAATTTTTGAGTTATCTCCCTTTTTTGTTTCGTTCACTGATTGACCATAACTCGACCACCCTTTGGAATATTTTTTGATGAAACTTAACACATTCAATTAGACACGAACCGAAGGTGTGTCGTGCACAAGAATGACAACTCTTGCATAGCTCATTTTTGAGTTATCTCCCTTTTTTGTTTTCGCTCACTGATTTCCTGTCCGGAGCATAACTCGACCACCCTTTGGAATATTTTTATGAAACTTCACACATGCATAGACCACGACCCGGAGGTGTGTCGCGCACAAGAATGACAACTCTTGCGTAGCTAATTTTTCAGTTATCTCCCTTTTTTGTTTTGCGCACTCTACAAACTGGACAATAATGCATGAAGACCTGTTTTCTCGTCTGCTCTGTACACCTTTTCTCGTGTGCTCTGTACACCTTACCTGTAGAGAGAACAATAGAAACTGGGAGAACCATGTGCTAGCATGGGCTAGCATGTGCAGATGCCCATTGCTTGACCACTCTTGACCAGGTAATTTATACAGGTAAATTACTACATTGGGTACTGTGTTGAAAATATTGTGGCATTATGTGGACCTCTGCAGATATATGTAGATAAATATAGGACTATTAAAAAAAAATCTGGTCTCCAATAGCAAGCATTATTATTTTTAAACTTTTTTTTTTTTATTTTTTTATTTTTTTTTTTATTTTTTTTTCTTTTTTTTTTTCAAATTATTTTTCAATTTGACTGGAAAAAAAATCTGGGCTGCAGTAGCAAGCATTATCATTTTTAAACTTTTTTTTTCCATTTTTTTTGTTCATTTTTTTTTTCATTTTTTTTTTCAAATTATTTTTCAATTTTTGTCCAGTAGTATAAGGTCGTAAGTGCTATATACAGACTATTCACCTGTGCATGTGCTAGCATGTGCAACTGACCACTGACCAATTACAGGTAATTTATACAGGTAAATGATTATATTACATTTCCGTAAACTGTGTTGAAAATATTGTGGCATTATGTGGACCTGTGCAGATATATGTAGATAAATATAGGACCTATTAGTAGCTCCAGTAGCAAGCATTATTATTTTTAAATTTTAAACTTTTTTTCCATTTTTTTTTTTTCATTTTTTTTTTCAAATTCTTTTTCAATTTTTGTCTAGTAGCATAAGGTCGTAAGTGCTATATACAGACTATTATCATATAATAAAACAATTATTGACTAGTGAGCCATAGAATATAATCTGATATTCTATGGTTCACTAGTCAATAATTGTATAATATGTTCGGGCCAGTGAAAATTGCTTTCGGGCCCAGGCTCGAGGTCAAGGCGGGACAAGCCGAGGCATCTGATTCCGCGGAATTCTTGTTTACTTATCTCCCTTTGTTGTTTCGTGCTCTGATTTTGTATCCAGAGCATAACTCGAACACGCATATACGCATTGCTCTAATGGTCCTCTACCGCCCTGTGCCAAATCCACGTTCGTTCTGCCCCCGTCAAGCCCAGGGTCAAGGTCATACTTAGTGCTTCAAAAACATTAACGCTTGGGTAAATATATCTTATCGTTTTCTTTCATGTTTTCTCATGGATCATCTTCATATTTCATATACGCATTGCTCTAATGGTCCTCTACCGCCCTGTGCCAAATCCACGTTCGTCCTGCCCCACCAATCCCAGGGTCAAGGTCACATACTTGGTGCTTCAAAAACTTTAACGCTCAGGTAAATATCTTATAATTTTTATTTCCATTCACGGATCAACTTCATATTCATATACGCGTTGCTCTAATGGTCGTCTACCGCCCTGTGCCAAATCCACGTTCGTCCTGCCCCGCCAAGCCCAGGGTCAAGGTCACATACTTAGTGCTTCAAAAACTTTAACGCTCGGGTAAATATCTTATAATTTCTGTTTTCTTTCATGGATCATCTTCATATTTCATATACGCATTGCTCTAATGGTCCTCTACCGCCCTGTGCCAAATCCACGTTCATCCTGCCCCCGCCAATCCCTAGGGTCAAGGTCACATACTTGGTGCTTCAAAAACTTTATATGCTCAGGTAAATATCTTATAATTTTTCTTTCCATTCACGGATCAACTTCATATTTCATATATGCGTTGCTCTAATGGTCCTCTACGCCCTGTGCCAAATCCACGTTCGTCCTGCCCCCGCCAAGCCCAGGGTTAACATCATATACTTAGTGCTTCAAAAACTTTAACGCTCAGGTAAATATCTTATAATTTCTGTTTTCTTTCACGGATCAGCTTCATATTTATATATGCATTGCTCTAATGGTCCTCTACCGCCCTGTGCCAAATCCACGTTTGTCCTGCCCCCGCCAAGCCCAGGGTCAAGGTCACATACTGGTGCTTCAAAAACTTTAACGCTCAGGTAAAAGAAAATTTTGACTTGCAATTTGGCCTCATTTATTATCAAAGCGATATGTGGGACATCCGTGTTCTATGAACACATTTTCTAGTTTATTAAACTTCACACATGCATAGAAGACGACCCAAAGGTGTGTCGCACGTAAGAATGACAACTCTTGCGTCGTTAATTTCTTAGTTATCTCCCTTTGTTGTTTCGTGCACTGATTTCGTGTCTGGAGCATAACTCGAACACCCTTTGGAATATTTTCATGAAACTTCACACATGCATAGACCACGACCCTAAAGGTGTGTCCCGCAAGAATGACAACTCTTGCATCACTAATTCTTTAGTTATCTCCCTTTGTTTTTCCGTCACTGATTTTGTCTCCGGAGCATAACTCGAACACCCTTTTTTCAAACTACTTGTGTATCTGGGGAGGGGGATACACATGCGCTTGTCGACAAGCGTCCATTTCTAGTTAAAAACATTATAATTACGTCAGCGGACAATGCAAATTCGTCATAGCTATAGGCTGCTTCCAGTGTCATTTACGGAAGATACAACTGATTTTGAAATATTACATACTGTAGGCGAAAGTTGTGTGTTGCTTTGTGGAAAAAAATTGATAACACCCAACCGTGTCGACTAACAGGTGCTTATCTTATGTCATCATTCAGCACGAGGCTGTAAACTGTGTGACCTTTAGGCTATGTTTTGAAATTGCACTGATTGGTCAACATGCTTTTTGATGTGTGCCGCAGATGTGGCGAACGTGCGTTTTTCATCCTCGCAGCATGGGGGGCAATCAGTAACCCATTTCATGCTGAGGATACGCTTATGTTTGCGGAAAATCCTAAATATTTTCCTTCTATGCACTCAGAAGTATATGCCGCGACCACCATTTAAACCGTTTCGTCGAATGAGTGGTCACAACATATACTTTCGGTGAGAAATAACAAAAATAAAAATAAAATATTTAATAAATTTCATATCCGTAAATGTGTATTCAGAAAGGAACGGGTTAAACAAAAAAACACTCTGAATTATACGCAGATCTGTCGCCATATTTCGCCGATATTGATTTCGAAAATAGTTTCCGTAAATGGTGTTGAAAAGAGATAATACATACCGCAATCAATAATTAACAATATAATATCACTTTCGTCAGCAATATGATCGCAAATATAACACGATTTATGACAATAGTCTGTTACACATTTAACACGATTTTCACATACAAATAGGCAAACAAATCGGGAGCCAATGCACAACCGTGTACTAGCCGAGCACGTATTATAGTGAAGCGTGTACTACCGAGTTCACAGTGAGCCAATTATATTTGTTTTTTACATTTGAGTAAATTATCATTTGGTGTAAACAATTCTTCATTCTAGAATATTGCATGTCTGATAAACATCAATCATGGAAAAACGTAAACGTACATATATAATACATATATTAAATGATACACTGGTATTGTGTCCATATTTTATTCCATGACCATATTAAGGACCCATGGTCGTATTAAGATGTGATCTTTTACTGAGGCCCGCTAATAAGACCGACTCGCTAATAAGACCACTTTTCTTCAGTCCCACAAGTGGTCTTAATAGCGGAACTTTACTGTACCCAATTGCTTCAGAAATGATGGAGTGACAATACTCGATTACTAATTCCTTATCTGGAGCCCTGGTAATCAGTTTTGCATAGATATTGTGAAGACGCCAACGGAAACCTATAAACTGATGCAGTAAACACCCTGTACCAGTAGTGAGCGCTATTTTTTAAATGGTACAAGAGGTTTGCAGACGGACGGATATCACTTGAGAACAAGGAGGGTTGTGGCAGGAAGGTGAAAATAAACGTAATATTTAAAGTCGGTGTCATAGTGATGCTCTGGAAAAAAGACGGCAGATTGACGGCGCTGAGAACAGTGTCGGCTATATTTCATTTCTGTGTACAGGGATCCTCTAGATTATCGGACAAAAATGGCAGTTGTTTTATGGTATTTTTCTTAAAATAGCAGCTACGAACATAAAATTTTAACAGAACAATCGTCGGTTCTTGCTTTCTCAACTCGTGCAAACTATTTAGCAAACTGTGCCATCTTTCTTACTTAAAATTGGGTCAGATCATCAGTCGTAAGATTGCCCCAAAATTAACATCGACAATCAATTATGCTGACAAATGTATAACCGTCTTATTATAACTTGTATTCTCGCCTTAAAATCATAATGTTATTGCCTGAAAACCAGTGTAAACAGCATTATGTAGTTCTGCAGAAAAAACAATCACCATTCGCTTCTTGGAAAACATCGTATTTATAGAATTTATTGTATTTATAGAACAACTCTGCAATGACGTAATGGGCGCACTCGATTGACCTCTTCATAATTTGGTAGAAAAATCCGCGGTAATGAGGCCCATAAAGGAAATTCTGATCGTTTCGTACACTGGTGTTTTTACACCTGTCGATTTTACCCACAAATTAATATGGGTGCGAAATGGTGTGTAATGGCTTGGGGCGATTTGGCCTTGAAACAATTATTATTTGTTTTTGGATATTAAAGTAGCTCTTCATTCTTTTTCTATCATGAAACGTTTTCGCATTCCTTCCTATCTGCTCTTTATTGTACATTGTGTATTAAACAGTCTGAAAATGATATTGGAGGAATGCATTGTACAGGCTGTCCATTATCTATAAATTCCTATAATTTGGCAATCCCTATTATCTATAAATTCCTATAAATGGCAATCCCTATATTTTCCCTATATTTTCCCAAAATCCCTATAAAACTAATTTTTGTAAAATGCTCAAAATCAAGTCTGATATTCAACTTATTTGTTTATTCTAAACACAGTGCAATGTTAGAGATGCATTTGACTAAATTATGATCGTATTTACCAGTTTTCTTTGTTTGGATCATTTTTTATCTCCTTGTAAGATGTGTAATTCTGTATTTTCAGCAAACATTTAAAAAATTTGCCATCCTTAGTTTACCGTCACGAGCATGACGTTAAAACTGCTCCAGAGATGCGTTAAATGCTCCTCGTCGCTGAAATATTAAAACATTGTCACTACACAGGTGTCGCCAAAGCACTTTTTGGTATCTACTATGTTATATCCCTAGTGAAAATGTGAACAAAATCCCATTGAAATCCCAATGGGATTTCAGTGAAATCACATTTCACCGAAAAATTTGGTCAAAATCCCATTGGGATCTCAGTGAAATCTCACTGGAATTTCAGTAAAATCCCACTGTGATCCTGGTGATCTTGTTAAAATCCCACTGAAAAAATTGGTCGAAATCCCAGTGGGATCTCGCCAGAATTCAGTGAAATCCCACAGATCTCATTGGGATTTCTCAAAATTTCACTGGGATCTTGCCAGATTACAGTGAGATCCCACTTTATTTCCGTGAAATCCCACTGGGATCTCGCCAGATTTCAGTGAGATCTCATTGGGATTTCTCAAAATTTTACTGGGATCTCGCCAGATTACAATGAGATCCCACTTTATTTCAGTGAAATCCCACTGGGATCTCGCCAGATTTCAGTGAGACCTCATTGGGATCTCTCAAAATTTTACTGGTTCTCGCCAGATTACACTGAGATCCCACTTTATTTCAGTGAAATCAGTTTGATGACTGTAGGTGTTAACAGTGGCTGAGAAAAAACTTTAATAGGTGAACCAAAACGGTGAAGGACACACGGACGGACAGGTGCAAAACATAATGCCCCCTGACATGGGGGCATAATAAAAATAACTCCAAACTAGAATTAACTCTTAATGTAAATTTATCCAAGTTATGGATACAAGTCTGCGGCCGGCTTCACTTTCATATTTCAGTTTGTGTTTTTTTAGCCTTTTTTTTCTCTGCATAAGTCTTCAGTCCATTTGACAAGGTTTTTATGTTGTGAGTGTGCTTGATGCAATGTCTTGTGTAGTCGGGTTCAGAGACTGGCAGTATGGGCCGGGATAATCCATGCTCGTCTTTCACTGCTGAAAAATATATGAAATTGTGTGGCAGAGAGACTCAGTGAAATGGCGACGGTAGTTGGGAAAGAAGGTCGGTTACAGGTATTAATGGCACCCTGGTCCCTCATAATTAGTGCCTGTGGTTGGAGAAATGGGCTTATGGGTTTTGTGTCTAGTGTAGATCCAGATCGGCCTGTACATCCGCAGTCTGATCAGGATCTGCACTGCTCACAAATCCCATATGCCCCATTTCTCCATTCACAGCTACAAATGAGGATATATAATTGCAACTTATTTTTTGTTACCTATGACAATGTTTCAATGCCTCCAAAATAAAACAGTTTGCTTTAAAAAATAGAATACATGTTTCAAAACAACATTTAATGATTTATGTCAATATTTTAGAAGCATAGTAAAGTAAACTTTAAATTCACTTAAAATACCCATTTGTGAACTTCGATGTGCATAAATTATGCATATTTAGTTAATACCCAACTGAAATATCACGAAATTCGGGTTCCGATAACATCGATTGGAAAAAGTTGCAAAAGGACGAAACTACGTAGGTACGAAATCGCGGAAATTCTCCCAAGATATTTACAGATTTTTTTTACGTTTTTTTACAATAGAGTTAGCCAAATCAGATTGAAATAAATAATTAATAATGTAATAAACATTATTAGTTCTCGACATCAAAGAATTCCATCAGAATATATCAATTTCGTACGTAAATCTTGAAACAACACTCGCACTTTTCGTCGAAGCAGAAAGTTGCAATCATCGGCCTTTCGGATGGCAATTTAATGATAATTTCAACCGTTTAAACATAATATTTGTGACAGAAAACATCAATAAACTTCAGTTAAGATACTTACCTTAATTTACAACATGTCTGGAACAATCAACGCAAACCTCTTGTAGAGAAAGTCTACGCTATTTTTGTACAACCCTCGTATGTACAGTGGAACCTTGCTGAATACCCTCTGATGGTCGCAAATGGAACCTCTCCACCGTAAATACCCTGGGAGGTCCCCAGAACTTTCAGATTCCACTCTTATAAATTATTTTATATTCCGTTAAAATTCCATAGAAAAAACTACAGACATAGGGGTTATGGGGTAGACGACCAGCATAGATCCACATCAGCCTGTGCATGCACACAGTCTGATCAGGATCTGCACTGTTTTACACAACATTGGTCAAGAGCTGGCCTGGCCACAACCACAATAATCCCTAGTTTCTCTGGAGTAGGGATGGGTTGTGGCTCAGGGGTTGAACCGAACTTCCAATACGGAGGTTGTGGGTTCAAACCTAGCCTTTGGCATCAAAAAAAAATTAAAGTCTTTAACCCTCACTATGCGGGAGACAAATTGTCGTCTGCTGTTTTTCATTTGTGCCTTAATTCTGAACAAAAAAAACATTGTTTTGACAGTGGAGACGATTCTCATGCGCTGCCAAAACAGGTTTTTGTCGAAAAATATTGATAATAAAATATTTCTAGCATTTTGCTGGCCCGTTGCCATGACGATGTACCACAACCATTCCACGCTATAATGAGCCCTTGTTATGGAGTGCCACATTTTACTGGCCCCGTTGCCATGACAATGTACCACAATCATTCCACGCTATAATGAGCCCTTGTTATGGAGTTGCCACATTTGCAGGCCCGTTGCCGTGACGATTGTACCATGAACATGCCTATGTGGAGGATATGGCGCTGGATCTGGTAGCCAAGAATCTCTACTGGACATCGTACGAGGTAAGTCCGTGTCGGAATATTTTCCCATGCTGTCGGGTGGGGTGTCCGAGCCGATTTCACCAAAATTGCAAAGTATACTTATATAGCAAAATGTACTTTGAGGGAGTAATCATTTATTTTTTCCCGAAATGCATTATTTCATATAGAGCCAACATTTGCACATATTTGATGATTTAAAAGTATGAAGTTTTATTATACTGAATTTATTACATTATCACAGCCAGAATGACTGATAATGTAATAAATTCAGTATAATAAAAATTAATAAAGATATTCTTAAATTGAGAAGTTCTGCTTCAAAGTGTACTTAGCAAGATCAGTATACTTTGCAATTTTGGTGAAATAGGCTACAGGTGTACTAATTATATTTGGCTGGGTTCTTTGAAAAATAAATCCCCGCTATTGGATTGATGAACGGTGAGTTTCGGCAGCGACGACAGTAGCGGCATCCACACTGTTTAGCAAATTTATAAAGATCCATTTTCGGGCGATATTTTTCATTTTAATTAAGCAATTTTTTATTGCCATATTGTATGTGGGTGTAAGTGGAGAAATGGGGCCAGACGTGATTTCATCTTGTCGGGCCAAACTGTCGATCTTCAGGCCGAAGTGTCCAGGTACGGATATGTATGGTGATACATTTCTACCCAAGTATGGTCTGGGATACAGTACTGGGGGCTGTTTCACTAAACTTTGTACGACTAAAATGTTCGTAAGCGCAAAATTATGATAGCCCGTAAATTTCACATTAACGATGTTTTCTTGTAAACAATTACTGAATTTACATTTATTGAGCATATGCAGTCTAGGCTCAATAAATGTAAATCCATCGATTGAAATTTCCAGACGATCCTAAATTTGTACTTAAGAACATTTTAGTCTTACGAAGTTTAATGAAACGGCCCCCTGGGTCCCAGGTATTACCCTGCAGTACATTTCATTGCAATTTCGGCAAATATTTTATTTCACATTGTTCAATTCTCCGTCGCCGCAAACAGTTACACATTGATGCCCGTGGGAGGAAGTGCAGTTTGAATGGTAGGAATATTACCACAGCCAAGTATTGATTACCGGTAAGGTGTATGTGACTATAGTCTGTTTCACGAAAGCTGCCCAAATTTTACGGCCATATAAACAATTCGAAAACAATATTTTTTTCGATAGTATTAAATTAAAGGAAAATTTAAGAATGAGCCTTCTTTTTATTTCGTGAAATTCGGTCAAATATTGGTTTTATTACAAAAAATTGATTTCTCTATGGGAATTTAACATGGGGGGAAAAAAGAGGTAAAGGAGTGTGGGATTAGTCAAAAAACAAAAAAAATTGGAAATTGACTCCGAAACCTAGCTAGATAGCTTGGATATGATCTAAGACAACAAAAGTTAAATTTTAAAAATCGGTCCAGTATTTCTAAAATTCTAAAAAATTTCCCCACGTGAATTCCCCATGGACATCTTCACTCCGTGAAGATGTCTATGGGGATTTAACATGGGGAAATTGTTTTTTCGCAATAAAATCAATATTTGACCAAATTTCACGAAATAAAAAGAAGGCTCATTGTTAATTTTTCCTTTAATTTAATATTATCAAAAGAAATCTTGTTTTTGAATTGTTTATATAGCCGTAAAATTTGGGCAGCTTTCGTGAAACAGACAGTAGTTGCGCCGATTGGGAATTGTATTCGGGAAATGTAATTCTGAATTACATACTGGAATTGTATTCGGGAAATGTAATTCTGAATTACATACTGGGAATTGTATTTGGGAAATATTCTGAATTACATACTGGGAATTGTATTCGGGAAATGTAATTCTGTTTTGCATACTCTCATTGCAGTAGCCAGTACACACCTGTTATTCAGTTATGTTACCCGAATCAGATAACTTGTGATAATTTATGAGACGACAGTAAACTTCTTTAAATTGTTTATTAATATTCAACACTACCGGTACCCGTAGTTCCTGTATCGTACTTTGGTTCTCAGGCACGGTTTGCAGAATGTAACGCAGGAGGGCGTATTTCTTTTTTATTATTATTATTATTTATTTTTGTTTGTATGAGATATTTGTCTCTGAATTTTTTCAATTCGTCAGATGCATTATGTTCTATAAAGTCACTACCTTAGACGTTTAGCATGGTAGTGGTTTTTATTGATCATGTGGGGAATTTACAGTACAATTTTATTTCTCCGTGACTATAAAATGTTTTAAGCGCAGGGATCATTCAGACGTGGCGATATCTGAGAACCAAAGTACTTTTTTATGGCCTAATTAACGCACCTGTTTCACGTTTTGTATTGTCCCGGTGCGTATATTAGGAACAACATGGCAGTATTTATTTCTACAAAATCTCATTACACCTACAGTCTACACTTGTTTGCTCAAAGTCCAGGGGATTGACGAAAATATTTTGAGTTAATGACAATTTGAGTTAAAGGTACATGCCCATTCAGTAGACATAAAATGTTCTTTATAGGAATAAAATAAGTGTATAATTGTGTCCCTATTGATAGTGACGTGCGGTGGTATCACACTATTTTCATATGCAAATGAGACATGATATTTTTTTATTATACTCATTAAATGCGTCGCCTTAAAAAATAATATTTTCAACAGATTAGAAGGGAAACGCATTTATCGCCCTGTTATCAGTGTGTAAATTTAGGTCTGATGCCAGAAAATGTCATCTACAGAATATACAAAACTGTCTCCTTATATTATAACCTACTGAGTGTACCTTTGACGAGAGTTTTTATAAAGGAAAACATGTACTTGGGACCAAGAATTTGACCGAGTAATCAGTAGTTTGACTTCAGAGAGTTTGAGGTAACGAGTGTTGACTGTAGTTGTATATGAGCAACATGTACAAGCCATTGTAATGAATACAGCACACACTTCACAAATTTGTCTTTACATAAGACTAAACTTTAATGTGGGCTGTGACTCGAGAAATGGGGCTTACGGGTTTTGCGACCAGTGTAGATCCAAATCAGCCTGTGCATCCGCACAGTGCATCCGCACAGTGCATCCGCACAGTCTGCATCCGCACAGTCTGATCAGGATCTGCACTGTTCGCCAATCCATCAATGAAACACGTGTCATGCTTGTAAAAAGCAATAAAGCTCATTATCATGTTACAAGAGTGTGCTATTTGATCAGGATCTACAATGGTCACAAATTCTGTAGGCTCCATTTCTTGTCACACCCACATGAGACGCGCCATGCAATCTTTTACCTGAAGGACATCTGCGTAATTTCATGAAATATTTTTATACACTATTTTCCGTAAATGGCGTCAAAAGTTGGCAATTTGCGTGTGTGCGTCCGTTACGTACGTATGTTAGTTAAATACCTTTAATTTTTAGCTCGCCTGCACGAAGTGCAGAAGAGCTTATGGCATACCCCCGGCGTGTGTGTGTACACGTACGTACGTTACATACGTACATTAGTAACACCTTTCATTTTTCATTTACTCGTGAACCGCTTCACCGATTTTTAGCTCGACTATTCGAAGAATAAGTAGAGCTTATGTTGTCACCCCGGCGTCGGCGTCACCGTCACCGTCACGCCTTAGTCAACCTTGTATATGGAATACTACTGGCCCTACACCCACCATACTTGCACAACTTCATCTCCTAGTGATGTACATCAATAACCCCTGATCTATATTTGACCTTGACCTACATTTCCTCTTGAATTACTTACTTAATTCCCCTTGGTTAAGGTTGTTAGTCAACCTTGGTTAAGGTTTTTAGTCAAGCTTGTACATGGAATACTATTGTGCATGCAGACACCATACTTGGACAACCTTTTCTAATAGGGATGTACATCAATAACCCCTGATCTATATTTTACCTTGACCTACATTTCCTCTTGAATTACTTAGTTAATTCCTCTTGGTTAAGGTTTTTAGTCGAGCTTGTATATGGAATACTCCTGGCCCTACACCCACCATACTTGAACAACTTCATGTCCTAGTGATATACATCAACAACCCCTGACCTATATTTGACCTTGACCTACATTTAACCTCGAATTACATAGTTAATTCCCCTTGGTTAAGGGCTTTAGTCAACCTTGGTTAAGGTTTTTAGTAAAGCTTGTACATGGAATACTAATGTGCATACAGACACCATACTTGGACAACCTTTTCTCATAGGGATATACATCAATAACCCCTGATCTATATTTGACCTTGACCTTGACCTACATTTCCTCTTGAATTACTTACTTAATTCCCCTTGGTTAATGTTTTTAGTCAAGCTTGTATATAGAATATTCCTGGCCCTACACCCACCATACTTGGACAACTTCATCTAGTGATGTACATCAAAACCACTGACCTATATTTGACCTTCACCTACATTTAGCCTTGAGTTACGTAGTTAATTCCCCTTGGTTAAGGTTTTTAGTCAACCTTGGTTAACGTTTTTAGTCAAGCTTGTACATGGAATACTATTGTGCATACAGACACCATACTTGGACAACCTTTTCTCATAGGGATGTACATCAATAACCCCTGATCTATATTTGACATTGACCTACATTTCCTCTTCAATTACTTAGTTAATTCCCCTTGTTTAAGGTTTTTAGTCTAGCTTGTATATGGAATATTCCTGGCCCTACACCCACCATACTTGGACAACTTCATCTCCTAGTTATGTACATCAACAACCACTGACCTATATTTGACCTTGACCTACATTTAACTTTGAATTACTTAGTTAATTCCCCTTGGTTAAGGTTTTTAGTCAAGCTTGTACATGGAATACTATTGTGCATACTAATACCATACTTGGACAACCTTTTCTCATAGCGATGTACATCAATAACCCCTGATCTATATTTCATCTTGACCTACATTTCCTTTTGAATTACTTACTTAATTCTCCTTGGTTAAGGTTTTTAGTCAAGCTTGTAGATGCAATACTCCTGGCCCTACACCAACCATACTTGGACAACTTCATCTCCTAGTGATGTACATCAATAATCCCTGACCTATATTTGACCTTGACCTACTTTTATCCTTGGATTACTTTCTTATTTCCCCTTGCTTAAGGTTTTTAGTCGAGCTTGTATATGGAATATTCCTGGGCCTACAGCAACCATACTTGGAAAACTTCATCTCCTAGTGATGTACATCAATAACCCCTGACCTATATCTGACATTGACCTACATTTAACCTTGAAGTACTTACTTAATTTCCCTTCGTTAAGGTTTTTAGTCAACCTTGGTTAAGGTTTTTATGCAGGCCGCGGCCACATTGACCTACATTTAACCTTGAATTACTTACTTAATTTCCCTTGGTTAAGGTTTTTAGTCAACCTTGGTTAAGGTTTTTATGCAGGCCGTGGCCACCTTGTTTGTCAAGCTATGTGTACATCGAGAACCCTCGTAGTCGAGCTATGCTATTTATTCTCCTACAGCTCTTGTTATAATATTTGGCCACAATATGTGACTAGGGATGCTGCTTTGTTTTGCATATGACCCACGTCCAACCACCCAAGGTCTAAGGTCATTGAAGACTTGGTTTTTTTATTTTATTTTTTCTTAAGGCTGCCAGCGAGGGGATTAGTTTCGTTTATCGATGCCAGTTCTTGTTTTTATTTTACTGAATTTATTACATGATCACAGCCATTTTGGCTGTGATAATGTAATAAATTCAGTATAATAATTCTGCTTACTTTTAATCATCAAATATATGCAGTCATTAGTTCAATATGAAATAATCCATTTCGGGAAAAATTAATTATTACTTCCTCAAAGTACACTTGCTAGATAAGTATGCTTAACAATTTTGGTGAAATTGGCTACTGGTTGAAAACCATCACATTCCACATTCCATAGATCTAAAGAGAAATGAATTCGAGTGAATTAGTTACTTTTTCTGTCTCTGTGTACAACTAGCCGATTTCATCAAAATTGCTAAGCATGCTTATCTAGCTAAGTATACTTTTAGGGAGTGATGATTTATTTTTCCCAATGATTTATTTTTCCCGAAATGCATTATTTCATATAGAACTAACAACTGCATACAATTTGATCATTAAAAGTATGCAGAATTATTATACTGAATTTATTACTGTCATACATTCAGTGTAATAAATGTTAATAAATTTATCTTTAAACTGAAAATTTCTCTCTCAAGGTGTACTTAGCATGATAAGTATGCTTTGCCATTTTGGTTAAATAGGCTACAGATGGCTACTGGTTTGTGTAGAAATTTTACAGGGTTTGCTGTATGAGCAGATAGCGTTCAATCCCCAGTGCCGGTAGATACATGTATATTTTAACAAATCTTCAAATCTTTGGTATTTCTAGATGCAATAATGGTCAACGCTTACACCGCTATCTTATTTTTTTTTTGTCGTCTGCTGTTTATTTTCTATTTTCCATTTTTATCATCAAAAACGTGCTTTTACAGCACTTTAGAATAATTTACAATATGCTTTGACAGCACCATTGGAAATGATTCTGAAGTTCTGTCAAACCATGTTTTTATTGAGAAATAAGGCAAGATATAAAAGCAACAGCAGACGACTGTTGTTGTGAGTAGTGTTCTAAGGGATACCCTTCCAACGCTAAATAACTGGAAGGGATTTTGATGTTAATTTGCCGAATGATCCAATCGTCACAAAATAATTTTCAGACTAGTCTATTTATAAAATGTGGGTGTTTTTTTTATATATAAAAAATATAAATCTTAAAATTAGATACTGACAAGATGACTTTTTGCAAAAGCAACAAATTGAGGTCTGTAGGGTTGAAAGGGTTGTTCAATTCCATCCCCATTTGGCTATATCTGATGGTAAGATGTCACTGGGACTTAACTCTTTGCATGCTGGGAAATTTGTGGGCTATAAATAGTTAAAAAATAGCAGACAACAATTCAGTGTACCGTATTCATTCTAATAAACGCCCATACTCTAATAAACGCCCACCCCCCATTTTTGGGCATGAACATTTTCTGCCCGATTTTACAAAAATTGGGACTTAATAAACGCCCATGGCCTCCTCTGGAAAGAAATGGACATATACCTGTCAAACTGTAATTTTCCGTATTTCCCTTTTTAGTAACGCGCGGACATGTGCCTTTCGTTCTTTGCATCCAAATATTCTGTAGGAACATGGAATTTCAAGGCCACCTCCCCTTGCAAATGTCCCGATAGAGGAGGGTCGCGGTTCCCCAGAAGTAACTGCGATCACCTGGGTGATATCTCCCCACAACAGTTTCGCCTTGTTTAACAATTATTGCAGAGTCACTATAGTCGTTATCTGGTTCTAATATACAATCCAGTTCCGTACCCTTAATCTGGAGCTCTGCCTAGCATTTTCCTTATTCGTCGTTGACAGCCATCGGTACCCGGTCACGGTTTAACGCACAATATTGTACAGCAAAACCAGGAACCAGATGTGATGATGGGCTTGCTTGATTATCAAAATAAAATACAAAAAAATACGATTTGGTATGGGGACGATTTTGGTCTGGGGACGATTTGACCAGATAGTCTATGTTATGCAAAGAGTGATGTCCCTTTGTTATTGTTGAGATATTTTGAGAAATTTACGGATTTGGGGTATGTCCGAATACTTACTGATCCTAAAGTAATTATTCTAATGAGAAATGGACCAGTCCAAACATACAGATTATCCGAATACAAACGTCCGATACGGTAGTAATTGCTAAGACACTACACCGTGAGTACATAGAACGTCTGTAAGGTTTACAATTGTAAATCCAATCGTTTTCTTCACTTTTTGACATTTTTTACTCGGACCAAAAACCATTGCCTCTATTAATCGCCCACCCCCGACCTGTGACTTACCGATGATTCTAATAAACATATCATGAATGTTTTGGAATTTCATTAGAATTGCAGTGAAATAAGAAACATACTCGTAACTTGTTGGATGTTATTTTCACCGCTAGCATGCAAAGAGTTAAACCAAGGCGGCATACCTCCTCACAGTGGAATCAATGAAACTACCGATATTTGGAGGTGACTGGAGAAATGGGGCTTATGGGATTTGTGACAGTGTAGCATACAAGAACGGAACACATACATTGGTCTCACATTTATGTCACTAAGGAGTTTGACCAGTGTCTTGGTGTCGAGACAGAACGGAACTCGCACATTGGTCTCGCATTTAGATGTCATTAAGGGGTTCAACCAGTGTCTTGGTGTCGACACAGACCTGGATGAACAGTGTGTTGTCCATCAGAAATCCGCTACCCTCCTGTACGAGCTGCTGCCGTATAAATTGCGGGTACCCAATCCCGACGTTCTTCTCCTCCACTGGTCGCTGGAAGGCCGGTTGCTGGTTGGGTAGAAGAAACCCACCACACACATTGTCCTCACTTAAGCTTCCATTCTGATTCACAATCTTGAATGACACCCGCTGTTGAAATGGCCATTTCTGTAGCGCGTCATACTCTCCCCTCATAACGACGAAATAAAGCGACATGTGCGTTCCCTTACCGATGCCATCACCATTCAGGTAGACATGTGCACACATTTTATAGCCAATTCTACTTGTGTAGAATGGCGGCGAAATCAGATGGGTAGCCTTCCCATCTTTTGCTCTTTGTAGCGTTGCAGAGTAATCGAAAATCTTCCACATCAATATTCCATCATATGATGCAGTCTCCAAGTTTTCCATTCGTAACGACATGTTGATGATGGCGTCATTTTGGTGTTCCACTTGTAGTTGTAATGCGTGTAGATTCAGCCGATGCTCCTCTATCTGTTGTTGTAGTAGTGCCATTGCTGCCTGACTCTCATTTACTGCGGCACTGCAGTGCTCGGTATCGTTGGAGATTACGGTAGCCAGACCTGTCGGAACAGAAGTATCGTAATAACCATAAATATTCGGACACCATTCCTTTGGGGAAATGCATGAAAATATATATACATGTACATGTATATGTGAAAATAAATGGTTTCACCACAACAGGGAGTATGCCAACATTTAGGGTTAGTATGGTAGTACTGGTTTAATCACAATAACAATGTATTTGGATATAATTTATTTTGGGAAACCCTCTTTAATTTTCCCAAAGCTAAGCATGTACGAATATGTATGGTTATTACGATACTCATTGAATGAATGAATTTTAGAATTTGTGGATAGGTATACACTATCGCCTGTGCTAATACACAGGTATTCGGCTTTCATCGGTATAATTCTATATAATGAACAACGCTTCTAACTTTGGTCGGACATTACCTCGTTATCATAACAAAATAACATGTTTAAATTGTAATTTTATATGCAATCTATGTATTTCTGTAGGATATGGATAATTCTCAAATGATATATGAACTTGCCACTACGATATTGACGTTAGAGCCGTAAACACATTATATCATTTTGTTATGATACAAGGTTGTGTCCGACCTAGGAAAAGGAGATGTAATTCGATATTATTTGCATAAATATGTTCTAACTAAGTTATTTTAGCAATTAGTGTTAATGAAATCGCGGAATGTGTTATGATACGAGGTCGTGTCCGACCAAAGTTAGTAAGGAAAGCCAAGCCTTGTTCATAATTTATAGTCGTATACAGGGATCCTCTAGATTATCGGACAAAAATGGCAGTTTTTTTACGATATTTTTCTTAAAATAGCAGCTACGGTCATGAACTTTTCACAGAACAATTGTCGGTTCTTGCTTTCTCAACGCATCTAAACTATTTAGCAAAATGTGCCATCTTTCTCACTTAAAATTGGGTCAGATCATCAGTCGTAAGATTGCCCCAAAATTAACATCGACAATCAGTTATCCGGACAAACGTATAATCTACCTGTCTTATAACTTGTTTTCTCAACATGAAATCATAATTGTATCGCCTGTAAACCAGTATAAACAGCGTTGTGTAGTTCTGCAGAAAAACAATCACCATTCGCTTCTTGGAAAACAACGTATTTATAGAATTTATTGTATTTATAGAACAACTCTGAAATGACGTAATGGGTGCACTTGCATGCCCCCGCGAGACATTTGACGTTGTAAATTCAACTTGTGGACATAGTTGAGGAATATTTTCAGCAAATCTTATTAAAATGTTTACCATGGCAATATATTCTTCACACTGGCATGGAAACAGCAAGCACCTGCGTGACTTAAGATGTATTTTTGGCAAATTCTGATCAAACGAATGCGCGTAATTAATAGGTATTTTCATTTGTCCGATAAACTGATTGTCCGGATAACTGGTATGACCCCTGTATAGTTATATCGATAAAAGCCGAAACATGCCGAATGCCTGTATTTGCCAATATTTGTCTATTTGTCTATTTTATCTCTTACTACGCTGAATTAAATTGTCGTCTGCTGGAAATGTTTTATTTTCAATATTTCTTGACAAAAGCTCGTTTTGACAGCACATGAGAATTGTCTCCACTGGAGACGTTTTTTGTTAAGAATTAAGGAAAACCTGAAAAACAGCAGGCGACATTTTCCGTCTCCAGCGTAGTGACGGTTAAATTACAATGTACTTGAATATTGTGCTTGAAATAAAGCAGCATGATTGGATGATCCTGAGCTGTGCAACAATCAAATTGCTTGATTTCGAGTTGTCGTTACCAATAGATGTTGAGAAACGTTGATACCCTGGGCAACATAAACTCGGACGGTTGTGTATGTCGCCTATATCACCTTCATTTATATATAATTCCAGCACAAAAATATTTACACAATTTCCTAACATTTGATTGGTCCATAGCAAGTCTCTGTCCAAAATTTATATCCCAGTAAACTCCCACGCCGAACTACTTTCCGTAACCGTCGGGCGTAGTTAAAATAATTCTTAAGAAAACGGAAAATAAACACATTTTCTTGATGAATTTATTTAAAATGCTGGAATTATATGGAATGAATGGCCTTTTTGTGGAATTTATCGGGGATATAAACTAGGAAAAGTCGCGGGAATACTGGACGAGGCCTTCCGGCCTTCGTCCAGTATTCCCGCGACTTTTCCAAGTTTATACCCCGATAAATTCCACAAAAAGGCCATTCATTCCTATAATGTCTCCCTTTCATTATCCCCTCGCCGATAGGCAAGACGGGATACAGTGTTGTTAGTCCATGTACGTATGTGCGTACGTTCGTACATTGGTACCTGCATACGTACGTTAGTAACATTTTCATTTTAGCTTCGCCTGCACGAAGTGCAGAAGAGCTTAAGGCAAGGCATACACCCTTATATGAATCACGATTTGCCTGGTTTGGCCCTCTGGTACGTTTTTATCTTTGGCTCTCTTGTTGAATTGGGTTATTGCCCATTATAAGAGTAGTAACCCAAGGTCAAGGTCACTAACTTAGAACATTCATACATGCATTCCTCATGTGGATAGCTATCGTGCTGTAGAAAATCAACTTAGTGCATTCATAAACTTAACGTTTTTTTAAATTTTGTATATTTTATAAATGCATTCATTTGATGACCTCTATCATGCTGTAGCAAATCCACAACCCAGCCCAGACCGCCCCCCACCCGTCCATGGTCACAAACATAGTGCGTTCATAAACTTAATGTTGGGGTAAATTTTATATAATTTCTGTTTCCTTACATGAAGAACCTAGATATTTCATACATGCATTCATCGGATGATATTCTATCATGCGATAACAAATGCACCGCGCACCCCTTAACCCAAGGTCCAGTTATATAGTATTCATCTTTTTTATACAACTGTACCAAGTTTGAAGGCTGCCAATAGGCGAGCTTCGTTGTCTTCTGACAACTCTTGTTGCCTAATGCAGCATGTTAAAATGGGATTGAACCAGTTTTGCCCGGCCTTACATGACCTTAGCTGTTGATAGGCCATTAAACACCTATAAACAAACCGTTTCATTTTTAGCTCGCCTTTCGAAACGAGTGGGTGGTGGTCGTGCGAACGAGACGGCGTAAATTAACGGTAAGGGTTCCTCCTTATAGGAATCACGATTTGCCTGGTTTGGCCTTCTGGTACGTTTTTATCTTTGTCTCTTTAGTTACCTGGGAGTTGAATTGGGTTATTGCCCATTATAAAAGTAGTGTGATTATTATTGATCCTACTGCTTTTGGGAGGGGCCAAGTGATTCTGGTGTGGCGAGGACCTGGCATCAAATCAGGATTTCTGATTTCAGGGCTGAATATATAGTTTTGTTATTGTAAATATTCAGTTCTGATTTTGGGATTTTCCCTCCATTTGTATATGTACTTGAACATGTACATGTACTTGTACAGGTAATATATGGGATTTAGTACTAAACCCATTGACCCGACCTTAGCTGTTGATAGGCCTTTAAACCCCAACAAACAAACAAACAAACTTTCGAAACGAGTGCTTGTGTCATAGCCATGGTGTCGGTAGTCACCATCCATCCGTCTTCCGAAATTCAAAAACTTCACGTTGGGAGAAATTTGTTTAAATTTTTGTTTCCTTTCACCAAATGTTTGGATATTTCACACATGCCTTTCGCTAATGATTCTCTCTTATGCTGTGACAAATTAACGACACTTGGACCCCCGCCCACCCCAAAGTCAAGGTCACAGTCTTATTTGTTGTAAGTTCTGTTGCCTTTCATGCCACTCATTGATATTTCTCACATGCCTACCTCTAATGGTTCTCCATCATGTCGTGCAAAATACATGACCCTCTGGTCAAGGTCACACAAAATCTTGGCGCTTTCACAAACTTCTTGGGAAAATTTATTTTTATATTTCCTTTCACACAGCTTGATATTCGTTAAACTATAGCACAACCAGGCATGCTTCATTGTCTTCTGACAACTATTATTCAATAACTCATGAATCATTGCACAAATTTTGGTAATATTTGGCCACAATGTGTGCATTGTTTTCCATACGGCCCACGTCAGACCGCCCAAGGTCAAGGTCACTGAGGACTTATTTAAGGCAAAAATGTTAAAGCTTTAAGGCTGCCAGCCAGCGAGGGGATTAGCTTAGAGATATTGATGTCATTGTTATTCTTATAGCTGGGGAACATCAGTGCCCGCTATACACGTATACATGTACTTGTACTTGTTTAGTAATGTTTCATTTATTGATAGTGACACACGGTTGTATAAGGCTATTTTGATATACAAATAATACCGGTAAGACATTTTGTAATTATTTATATCGATTGACAGAGTATGATCATTGCACATCCAACAAGAGTTGTCAGAAGACAATGAAGCGCGCCTGGTGGTGCTTAGTTTAACGAATATCAATAAGCTGTGTAAAAGGAAAGGACAAATTAAAAGACATTTCCACCAATGTTAAGTTTGTGAAAATGCTAAGATTGTAACCTTGACCTTGGAGCTAGCGGGTTTCTGAGGGTCATGTGGAGTAAAAGGAAACGGAAATCAATGCAAATTTCCCCCAATGTTAACTTTGAAAGCACTAAGATTGTGACCTTGGGGTTAGTGGGGGTATGATGGTCGTGGATTTGTCACAGCATGATGGAGACTCATTAGAGAAAAAGACGTTTGGTAAAAGGAAACGGAAATTACAGAAATAATAAAAAAAAATCCCTAAATGTTAAGTTTATGAACGCACTACATGTAAAATGACATTTACGTTGGGGTTACTGGCAGTATGAGAATCATTAGAGGAAGGTATGTGCGAAATATCCAGACATTTGGTGAAAGGAAACGGAAATTATAACAAATTTCCCCCCAACGTTATGTTTTCAAATTTTTGAAGACTGACTGACGGACAGACGGACAGACAGATGGATGCCCCTACGATACACTCAGGCCGTCAAGTATCCTATTTTTTCCTATTTTCTGAGCAATTCCTATTTTTTCCTATTTTCTGACCAAATGTTCCTATTTTTCCTATTTTCTGGCCTTTTTGAAAAGCTGCACACATTTGTGCCCAATTTAACTAGGAGCATGACAGTGAAATTGACAATATAGATAAATACTGTACATTGTAACATAACTACACATAACACTAGTATTCAACTGCGTTAGATGGCTATGGCAATTTTTTGTGCCATTTTCCAACAGTTCATCGTTCAAATTTACATTTTCCATTAATTGTAAAGTAGTTTGTACTTGTACTTTGTAAATTGGAAGGTAATAAATAGTTTGCTGACCTGTGTATAAAGGTATTAGCGTTCCTTGTCACCTGAGCTGCTTTTTGTCGCGCCCGCTTGCGGAAAGCGCGATATAGTCGGCACTTTGGCGTACGTACGTACGTACGTACGTATGTACGCACGTACGTACGTATGTACGCACGTACGTACGTGTGTCCGGTTAAAGTTTTTGGTTAAAGTTTTTGGTTAAGTTGTTTGGTTAAAGTTTTTCGTTATACTATATCTCTGCAACTGCTTTGCCCATTACCTTGAAACTTCACATGGGTGTTTATCATCATCTATATTTTCATTCTACCCCCTCCCGTGCGGCCCCTGTGCCCAATGTCAAGGTCAAATTACTTTGAAATAGTTTTGATTGAAGTTTTTTTTCGCGCCATTGCGGCTTAGCGAAAGCGCGATATAGTCGGCACTTTGTCGTACCGTACGTGTGTCCGGTTAAAGTTTTTCGTTATACTATATCTTTTTTTTAGTGTCCATGCCTCGCCACAAGGCGCGACATGCAGGCCGCGGCCATCTAGTTATTCCCCCGGTATATAAAGTATGTCGAGGGTGTATATACCTTTCGAATTTCCGTTCATTTAGAACATTTGCGTGAAAGACTTTACGTACTTTATGTCTCTGCAACCCTGTTATGGATTGACATGAAAATTGATATGCATGTTTATCATCCTCCCTATATTAATTGTGCACAATACCCATAGTCCCCACATTTTCAAGGTCAAATTATGTAGAGATTTGCTTTAAAGATTTATGTAAAATTCTATTTAATGTTTTTAAGTACTTTATAACTCTGCAACATTCACCCTTCACTAGATTAGCATATACATTGATTCAGTTTTCCAAATAACGCACTAAATCATGTCTTCGTAATTCAATGCTGACTTACGATTTCTCTCCACACTACATGTGTACTCCCGACTTTATATGACCTTGGCTATTGAATGGACATTAAACCCCATTTCATCATCCTCATCCTGTCTTCATGATGTGGTTAAATCTTCATAGCAAATAAATACATAATCATTAACTTTAATATACTAAATACTGTTCATACCGGAATGTAATGTGAATTTGCTACAATATGAAAGATATACTTATCGGTGCTGGATGTAGTGATGTGCCTTACGTCAGGGTGAATAGTTCAACAGTTACATTGTATCTTGCCCCGTGTGGGACATCAGGAGTACATTAGTGCACAGTATCCTATTTCTCATTCTCAAATTATTTGGATATCTTGGCCATTTGATGTGGTATGCTAAGCTTAGGCGTCTGAAAATTAATGTATTCAAAATTTATTATGCACCCACCAATTTATTGGGGGGCATTATGTTTTACCACTGTCTATCCATCCGTGCATGCGTCCGTTCATCCGTGTAAGGCAATGCATAAGTTTTCAATAATTCCTTAACTCCTTCACCAATTTCAATAATATTTGCCCACAATGTCTGTCTAGGGATGGTGCTTTGTTTCTCATACGACCCACGCCCGAACATCCAAGGTCAAGGTCACTGGGGACTTATGTTCACCTGTAAGGCAAATGTGTTTTAAGTTTTTAATGCTTTCTCCATAACTCCTTCACCAATTACAATCATATTTGCCCACAATGTCTGTCTAGGGATGGTGCTTTGTTGCGCATATGACCCACGCCCGAACAGCCAATTGGGGACTTATGTTCACCTTGTTTGTAAGGCAAATGTGTTTAAGTTTTTAATGTTTTCTCAATAACTCCTTAACTCGTTCACCAATTTCAATAATATTTACCCACAATGTCTGCCTTGGGATTAGCCTGAGCTTTGTAATAACGGTGCCCTTTTACTATCAAGGCTGTAGGTGGGGGCATCAATGTTCTATGAATACATTTTCTAGTTATCAATATAAATAAATGTTTCACCAATTCATCAATGATGATTTTGGTGAATACATGTGTATTCCCAGCTCTGTACACTTAAGTTGCAACTTTCTGAGCCTGAAACACCAATAAATAGTCAATATTATGATATGTGTTCCATTTTGTCTGGCTATATGCAAATATTCCTTGTCTATTGTGGCCTTGTTAGCTAACCAACTTAATGCTTTGCCAGCTTGTGTAATAGCCAACACAACCCTCAATATGTGGTTATAATTGCTTAATGTCAGGGGCGGCGGAAGTGGGGTGGGGATGGGGGGGGGCATTTTGTTAGCCCCCCCCCCCCCCCCCCCAATAATTATGTAATAAAGCACATATCATCCTCAAACTTGCTGAGAATGCAGGAAATGGTGTTTCACGCCTCTTACATTTTCAAAATTTACTGTCGAGCATGTCCCAGGACCCCCTAGCAACATCGGGCCTCAAGACTGGGCCCTGAGGATGCAGGAAATGGTGTTTTACGCCTCTTAGATTTCAAAAATTTCAAATAATTTTCCTGTTCCGCAGCCTATGATGGTTATGGTTCATATATTGAATTTTTAAATAAATTAATTTCGATTGAGCAGTAGCGAGAGCAAGAAATTAGTTTATTAAAAATTATAACTTACTTACTGATTGCCCCCGCCTTTTTCGTCTACACATGTTTGCTTCAATGCAAGTCTCATACATTCGCGCTTTCGACTTGGGATACTACTACGCTATTAGCCGTTTGACACCGCAGCACACATGTATACGTCACAACAGGATGCATGCTATGTGCATTTCTCACAACGAGCCGTGACGTCTGGATCTAAATATAACTGTCTACATATTGAAAAATTTAATTAATAAATTTAGTGGATATTGGAGAAAGAGTCGCATGTGATTGAGACATAATGCTATTCTTTCATTGGTCGAGAAACTAAGGCAAACAATAAATATTAAAATTGCTTATTGTTTCTGTATTAATACACCACATCCAGCATTCTCATTAATAAAATATATATAAATAATTTTCAAAATATAACAGACAAGGGTGGATTGGGTTGGCTGAAGGTATGGCGGCCAACATATATGTACATTACTTTAATTAATATAGCACAAGTAGTGTGTCAAAATCTTGTTTTTGGATCTTGAAGCAATTAATAACTTAAGTTATAGTCTTTGAGCAATACAACACAAATTATCAATAAAAATATTAAAAGGTCAGATTGGCCATAAAATGTGTTGGGAACAAATCTTAAAATATCATTTTATTCCTATTTTAGACTATATTTTCCTATTTTATTCCTATTTTTTCACTGTCTGAATTCCTATTTTCCTAATTTTTTTTACCCATCCCTCACTTGACGGCCAGGGCCCGGTTGCTCAAAACATCCGTTAGCTTAACGGACTGTTAAATCCTTAACTGAATGGTTAAAATCTCTGTTAAAACACAGTCCGTTAATGATTTAACAGTCCGTTAAGCTAACGGATGTTTTGAGCAACCGGGCCCAGTATACTACTTGGGTGGTACATCCATTGTTTTCAAACAAGAGAATGACCACCTAAGAAACAATAGTCTTAAGTGCTTATGAAGTAAGTTGCATTGTTTTTGTTGCGCCTGCTTTTTCCGCCGGCTCATCGGGATCTACACTGTTCGCAAACATTATGATAGATGTCTATCGTGTTGAAATTGTTAATTTTAAAAGTATTTGCGCTAAATATTATTATCAGAATGTCACATGACATTAGTAAATACCATAAATTTTTTAAGTTGCCACATTTTCCAGAAAGCCCTCTGCTATGTATCCCCTCGCCGATAGGCAAGGGGGGATATAGCAGGCATGGGAAATTTCCGGATTAATCCGGAAATCAGGATTTGAGATCCCCGTAAGGGACCACTTTTGTGAATCTTGTAAATAACTTGAGAATGGCGATAACAATAACTTTTTATGCCACCGTGTTTCGAAGAAACGGGTGGCATATAGTGTTTGGACCGTCCGTCCGTCCGTCCGTCCGTCACACTTTTCGGTTAACCACTTTGTTACAGTTTCCCAAATTTCGGTTAACCACTTTGTCACAGTTTCTCAAATATGCTGCAGGTGGCATCCGCGTTCGACAGACGCATTTCTTGTGTTTTTAGCTCAACTGAGCGAAGCTCATGTGAGCTATTGTTACCGCCATGTGTCCGTCGTCCGTCGTCGTCCGTGAACATTTTCAAACGTCTTCTCCTCGGTAACCATTGGGTCTATAATCACCAAACTTCATGGTCATGGTCCTTAGGTAAGGGGATTACAAAATTGTTAAAATGACGTCATTATGTAATCCAAGATGGCCGCCATCTAAAAATAGCACAAATTCTTAAAAAATCTTCTCAAGAACCGCCAACCGGATTTTTACAAAACTTGGTAGGAATGATCGATGTACATTGCTCTTTCAAAGTTGTTAAAATGGTGACCCTGGGGTCAAAAATGGGCGTGGCCCGTGAGGTCAAATTGGGGTCAAATTTTATTTTTGACTGAATATTGTCATTTCATATATCAAATTGAAGGTATCAATGAGGCGATCACTCTGGTGCATTTTTTTGTCGAAATCGGATTGTTATGTCATCCAAGATGGCCGCCGAAAGGTCAAAAGGTCGTTCTTTTATTAGAGATTTCAAACTTCTTCTTCACATGAACCGCTTGGCCCATGGTAGCCAAACTTAAAAGTTATGGTCCATGGGTGAAGCCTTTTCAGATTTGTTAAAATGGAGGTCATCGCTAATCCAAGATGGCCGCCGTCTAAAAATAGCATAAATTCTTAAAAAATCTTCTTCTCATGAACCGATACCCGGATTTCGACGAAACTTGGTAGGAATGATCGATGTACAATGCTCTTTCAATGTTGTTAAAATGGTGACCCTGGGGTCAAAAATGGGTGTGGCCCGTGTGGTCAAATTGGGGTCAAATTTTATTTTTGACTGAGTATGTTCATGTCATATATCAAATTGAAGGTATCAATGAGGCGATCACTCTGGTGCAATATTTGTTGTCGGAATCGGATGATTGTCATCCATGATGGCCACCAAAAGGTCCATTTATTCAAGATTTTTAATGTCTTTTTCTCAGGAACCACATGGCCGATGCTGGGTGAAGCATTTTCAGATTTTGTAAAATGAGTCATCGCTTAATCCAAGATGACTGCCATCTAAAAATAGCACAATTTTTTTAAAACACATGAACTCAATGTCACATTCTCCTCTGGTGTTCATGGAGTCAGGTGAGCGAATTAGGGCCATCATGGCCCTCTTGTTTTAAGTAGCGATTCTTTTATTTTCCCCAGTGGAATCCCTGTTATACATGTACTGACTTTTTGTTGCAAGTATTATTTTAAATTGAAATAGATTATGTTGCCAATTTTTCCTAATTATAGCATATTTTTTCAGGGGAAAATGTGATCTATTTAATGCTAAATATACCTCAGAATGAAGCACAGAGCATCTAGAATAGAAAAAAAATTATGGGGGGGGTCATGCCCCCAGACCCCCCTAGCAAATCGCAGCGCAATCCGCTGCTCAAATCAATTTTCAGGATTTTCAGAATATAGTGTTAGTCCATGTACTTACGTGGGAGGCTCAACCCTTTCAACACTGCAGACCTCTTTAACAGTGTTTGCAAATAGTGTAGATCCAAGTAATTTTCATATTTTTCAAAGAAAAAAACAACCTTCTTAATATATAATTTTGTAACAATTGTATTGGTCCACAGTCCATTCCAATTACTTAGGGTTGAAAGGGTTAAATTTCTATTTGAATATCCTCACTTTCCAGGCCTCGACAAATCCACTCGTCCGCACGTATTGACAAGTGAATTTTGGATATGAATGAGTGCATATTTGAAGGAATAATACGGAATTAACATTAAATGTATAGGATTGGAATAGGTGAATTCCAATCTTCAATGTACCTGCATTGTTGTTCAGCAGTACCATCTGTTGATCAAAGGCCTCTATATTCCGTCTCTCTTGCCCGGCTAGCAGATCGGCACACTGCGCCTGTAGTCTTGTCATCCGGCTGTTCAGACCCACGAATGTGCCCAGTGAGACGCCCGCTGGCAAGTGGCCACCGATCAAGTCGAAGATCTCCATAAATAGTAACCATATCTGGTATAAGCCACTTGGTTGCCGAGCGATGCACCGAGCAAACGCAGCTTGCAGTGCATTCTGGAAATTGAAAATGGTTCATCTGATAAAGGACATATATCAGTAATTCTATATTTTATGTACATCTTGGTGCCATTTTTCTAGTTTTGAGGTAGAACCAATAATTCATTAAACTGTGTTTATTCCATTGGATGACAGTCCAGGTGTTACATTTATAATAATATAGCCAATTGTTCCTGTCATTTTTAGCCAGGTTTTTTGAAAAAAAATCCAGGCTATTGGATTGGCGAAAGCCGGGCGGGCGGGCGCGGGCGCGGGCGGCGTCCACAATCAATGTTAAGTTTTCGTGTTTGAGTCCATTTTTTCTTTGTTACTGTACCACCTAGGACCACCAAACTTTTCACAGCTTCATAATCAAGGGGTGCCCACCACATATCACTATCCAACATGTTACTTTTTTTTTAACTTCACCCATTTTTTCTGCGTAATCGACTTAGCCATTTTCAATGTTAAGTTTTCGCGTTTACAATGTTAAGTTTTCGTGTTTAAGTCCATTTCTTTGGTACTGTGCCACCTAGGACCACCAAACTTTCACAGCTTCATAATCAAGGGGTACCCACCACATATCACTATCCAACATGTTACTTTTTTTTTTAACTTCACCCATTTTTTCCGCGCAGTCAACTTAGCCATTTTCAATGTTAAGTTTTCGCGTTTTACAATGTTAAGTTTTCGTGTTTAAGTCCATTTCTTTGGTACTGTACCACCTAGGACCACCAAACTTTCACAGCTTCATAACCAAGGGTGCCATTACCACATACAACTATCCAACATGTGACCATTTTTTTACCTTCACCTATTATTTCTACGTAATTGACTTAGCCATTTTCAACGTTAACTTTTTAACGTACGTCTGGTTAAAGTTTTTTGGTTAAAACTTTTTTGTTATACTATATCTCTGCAACTGCTTCGCCCATTACCTTGAAACTTCACATGGGTGTTTATCATCATCCATATTTTCATTCTAACCCCCAACCGTGCGGCCCAATACCTTGATACTTCACATGGGTGCTTATCATCATTGTCGCACCTGCTTGCGGAAAGCGCGATCCTGTGCCCAATGTCAAGGTCAAATTACTTTGAATTTTTTTTGTTAAAGTTTTTTCGTGTACTATATCTCTGCAACTGCTTCACCCAATACCTTGATACTTCACATGGGTGTTTATCATCATTGTCACACCTGCTTGCGGAAAGCGCGATATCGTCAGCATTTTGGCATACGTCCGTCCGTTCGTCCGTGTCCGGTTAAAGTTTTTTGGTTAAAGTTTTTCCATCTACTACACTGCAACTCCATTATAACGCGGTGTTCGGGGTCCAAGATTTCAAACCGCGATCGAATCCGACCACGTTATAAAATTTTGGGACATGCACGGGTACTGGTACTGCACGGGTTACTGGTATCATCCGCATTTCGGTTACCAACTATTGCGGGAATTCCATTAGCAACGGACCCATATAAAAGCATGTCATTTGAACAGAAGTGAATGTAATTATTAATAATGCCTAGGACATACAAACTTGTATTAATGTATTAAACATACGAGTTATTTATAAAATCATGCTTATTACGTTGTATAGTGCTCGCGATAGACAGACGCTTATTAAAATTTATACTACTCGCGATCAACAGACGCTTAAACGGAGTAATTGATAATAAATAATGCCTATGGTCACGTGTCCTGCCTATTCATGCGGTCGATTAGCTGTGCATAATCTCAGGATGTGGGGTCACGTGATCTATTGTTTACGCTGCAAGTCATATTGATGAATGAAATTTACGATTTAAGCGAGATTGCCGTGGGCTGCAGTGTAAACAATAGACCACGTGATCCCATACCCAGATCATGCTGAAACACCAGTCATTTATAGAACGCTAAATATTACACCTGGGAGCAAATAATAGGAAAGGCGATCGAACACGCAACCATTTATTAGCGACAATTATGTGTTAACACGGATACATTGACATTACTTGGTGACAATAAGCGGTACATTTACGTGACTGGAGAAATGGTGCTCATGGGATTTGTGAGCAGTGTAGCTTCTGATCAGGCGTTACATCCCAGCTCGCAAGCCCATATGGGTCCTATGTGGGCTATATATGGGCAGGCCCATATGGGCTGGTTGATATGGGTCCCATGCCGATTAACATGCTTACCTGATTAAAGGTATTACATTTGCTAACATACTAATAATAATCCTTTCATGGACTCTGAACTTCGTTGTTTGAATAAACTTGCAGAAATCACGAATCAACCAATTACACGATGATTACGACGTCCGACAATTTTTTTTTTTTTTTAATTTTTTTTTTCTCGATTTTTTAATTTTTTAATATTTTTTGGGATCCACGAGAGACCCGCGTTATAATGGAGATCGCGCTATAAGCGACCGCGTTATAATGGAGCTGCAGTGTATATCTATTTTTTTAGTGCCCATGCCTCGCCCCAAGGCGCGACATGCAGGCCATGGCCATCTAGTCTACAAAAAGTGGGTATAATTATGTTATCCAAGTGTCTATGCTTGGAAAAAACGTGGCCTTCGTGGCTTTGCCTCGTTTCTTGTATATATTTTATTTCCACTTCAGGGGACCAGGGGTCATTTCCGTTACGTACCTTTACATGACGTAAATATAGCTTTACAATTACATTTTTAGGTAGGTTTTTTGAGAGAAAAAATCCAGGCTATTGGATTGGCGAAAGCCGGGCGGGCGGCGGGCGGGCGGGCGGCGGGCGGCGTCCACAATCAATGTTAAGTTTTCGTGTTTGAGTCCATTTCTTTGTTACTGTACCACCTAGGACCACCAAACTTTCACAGCTTCATAATCAAGGGGTGCCCACCACATATCACTATCCAACATGTGACTATATTTTTACCTTCACCTATTATTTCTACGTAATTGACTTAGCCATTTTCAACGTTAACTTTTTAACGTACGTCTGTTTAAAGTTTTTTGGTTAAAGCTTAAATTTTTCGTTGTACTATATCTCTGCAACTGCTTCGCCCATTACCTTGAAACTTCACATGGGTGTTTATCATCATCCATATTTTCATTCTAACCCCCAACCGTGCGGCCCCTGTGCCCAATGTCAAGATCAAATTACTTTGAATTTTTTTGTTAAAGTTTGTTTGTGTACTATATCTCTGCAACTGCTTCACCCATTACCTTGATACTTCACATGGGTGTTTATCATCATTGTCGCACCCGCTTGCGGAAAGCGCGATATCGTCGGCATTTTGGCATACGTCCTTCCGTCCGTACGTCCGTGTCCGGTTAAAGTTTTTTCGTTAAAGTTTTTCCATCTACTATATCTATTTTTTTAGTGTTCATGCCTCGCCCCAAGGCGCGACATGCAGGCCACGGCCATCTAGTCTACAAAAAGTGGGTATAATTATGTTATCCAAGTGTCTATGCTTGGAAAAAACCTGGCCTTCGTGGCTTTGCCTCGTTTCTTGTTTTCTTTTCAACGACAAAACATAGAACTGAAGGGGCATCTATCTATTAAGAAAAGTGTCAATAATATGGTAAGCTAATTGTATTAGTTTGAAACAGAGAAATTTAGTAGCAAGTCGTGGAATTTCTCATTTATGGTAACCCAACAACATGTATTTAATATGAATCAGTAAAGTTAAACAAAACAAAATAGCTTGGCATGTAACAGAATACCGTGTTTTACCACACGTACCAAACATCGTTATAAAGCTACATTTAATTAACAGAACAGCCTCTAAAAATATGGGCGTAACGGAAATGATTTATGTAACGGTATAAATGACAAAATGTAACTGTAATGACTCCATTTATTTAAAATACTAATACAGCATTTATACTTTGCATATGCTGTACAATATAACTTCAAGTTAATGTTTACTTTTAATGTGATTGCCAATAGAAACCCGCACTCATCGAAGCTGTGTTTGTTTTTTGTTGTTCCAGAGCATTTACTAATTAAATCCCGATATATAAATGGTGTAGGTCTGAATAAATGTGCCATTACTGACTGACAACTGATGGGACATGGTTTATATCTAATTGACGCATGAATTTACTGGTTAGTATGGTAATGTATCATTGCTGTTACATGATTGTCATTACCGTTACACAATTTTGTAATGGAAATTTATGACCATAACGGTAATGATTTTTCTTTTAAAAACTTCCATTTTTCACCCCTCTGTATACAACGCATCATGAAGGTAGAATATGCAAATACAACGTTGTAAGTGTGTCTATCCACCCATTTTGGTTTCAGCCGACCTATATACATATGGACGTGTATAAACCCCGAACGGTAATGATGCATGTAATGTGTAACCTTAAAATTATGAATACAGACCGGCCTCGTTCTCGGCAATGACTTAAGTTGTGTTACCACCGTGTTTATTTATAAATTGCGTGCGCATAAACAGTGTTCATTGCATTAGTAGCTGATAGTAGGAAAGGGAGGTTACTCTGATTTTACATTTTTGTTCAGCGTAACGGTAATGATTCGATTTCTCGGGACAGATACATTAACGTCAGTATCTTTCACAACAAAAGACAACAATTGCAGAATAAGTTGAATGTAAATGTTAAAATTATTTTAATTCAGATGCAAATTATATAAGTACAAATGGACAAGATTTGAGAATTACAGGCTTGTAAACTGTGCTGATTGATGACGGGGTCATGCCCATTTGGTGCACCACACGTATGCCAACAACAGAAAATAATAACAAAACACACATAACTAGAATTGTAAATACTGTTTTATTAATGGATTGGTATTATACATAGTTTATTTACTTAAAAAAAAGAAAATTCCTTATAAATTGTGTAATTTGTCAGTAAATTACACCGGGACACCAGGGCCCGGTTGTTCAAAACACCAGTTAGCTTAACAGACTGTTAAATCCTTAACGGACTGTTAAATCCTTAACTGAATGGTTAAAATCTCTGTTAAAACAGAGATTTTAAACCATTCAGTTAAGGATTTAACAGTCCGTTAAGCTAACGGATGTTTTGAGCAACCGGGCCCAGATGTACATAAAATATAGAATCATTGATATACATATAGTATAGATGTCTTCCTCTTGAATTACCGCCCATCACATGACATGGCGTGCTAACGTCACAAGTCCCCTGACAATCTGTCGGCAGTGAAACCAGTTGGGAAACATGAATTAAAATATAATTTCGTGGTAGAGTGGGACTTTATATTTATTTCAATCATATACTTGTTATCTCGAAGTTGACCAGTCTGAGCCAAATATATCGACATATCCGAACTTTGAGATAAAAATTCGCCAAATTTAGCGACCATTGTCAAAAAAATCCGAACAGAATCGCTTAAAAAATAAGCACTTTATTTCCGGGTTTTAATAAATTGCGCATTTTCTTTACACAAAACGCGCATGTGTTGGTACTAAATATATTGCATATGCATGATACAGTTTCCGTTGCACAAGATTTGTTTTGCAACACATAATCAATACACATTTGTTACATCTACATGTCAACGCTTGCCGTCTCGTCTTACGATGTTATTCAATCGTATCGAGCAAGATCTGCATTCCGTCCCAAAACAACGTCGATCCTAGAGTCGTTGGCCACAAACATGTTCGGGCCAAGTCAAATGTAAAGCTTGCACACCGCATTTCTGCCTCGCAATAAGTGACCCAGTTACCCACCCCACCTCTTATTAGGCAGGGTCCTTTGCAAGATTTTTCATGAATTAATAGACCTGTCATAACTGAGTGAATACACTGTGCGTCTCAATATGAAATCTGTTTCAAATCAAGTTTCGCAATGTCCATCAATTTGTGCTTTTATTATCACATAATTGATACATTTTCATTTCTACATTCACACAGCACCTGGTGGGTGGCAGGTGGGAGCATGCGATGGGTAATTTAACGATCGGTGATATGGTCCTGGCACCCGGTCAGGTTATTCTAATTTCAGGGCTGAATATATTTGTTCTCGATGTAAATATTCCGTTCTGATTTTGGGATTTTCCCCCCAATACAACAGGTTAAAATGGGATCGAATCGTTTGCCCGGCCTTACATGACCTTAGCTGTTGATAGGCCGTTAAACACTAATAAACAAACAAACAAACACACAGCACCTGGGCAATGTTTGGACACGAGGACACAGTTCAGTAAATCACGTTCATCCATATGTACGATTGATAATCCACTTGCAAAAGTTTGTGGGTTATCTCCCCGCAAATGCCTCCGAACCATGATCTATAACTGGCATGAATATTAATTTGACGTTAAAATGCCAAGTTCAAACTGCCACGCCGTTTAAATAATTAATTTTTATGTTAAAGTAGTCGATGTCACATTGATTAATTGATCAATTAAGATTTAAAGTGAATCCCATTAACGCATCTGATCGGCGGCATTTTGATTTCTATAGATGTGTCGAAACTTAGACTTGGCAGTGCCGGGCGCAAATTTTCTCGTGATCAGAATACAAAAATGTGAAAAAAAACGTACCTTCGGGACTTGATTTACACCTCGACTAAACCAAAATATTGATGTTTCTGGTATCGATTTATCAGGAGTAAAATACATGATCTATAGGGAATTTGGTCGGGACCTCGAACGTATATTGAGATGAGCGATATTTGTTACGGAATACACATTTATGGGTATGTAATTTATTAAATATTTTATTTTTGTTATTTCTCCATGAAAGTATATCTTCTGACAACTCATTTGAACCGTCTCGACATGGTGGTCGCGACATACATGTACTTCTGAGCGCATAGAAGGAAACTATTTAGGAATAATTCCAGCACACCAATTCCGTATCATTTGATTGGTCCGTAGCAAGTCTCTGTCCAGAATTTATATCCCAGTAAACTCCATGCCGAACTACTTTCCGTAACCGTGAGGCGCAGTTAAAATAATTCTTAAGAAAACAGAAAATAAACACATTTTCTTGATGAATTTATTTCAAATGCTGGAATTATAAGGAATGAATGGCCTTTTTGTGGAATTTATCGGGGATATAAACTTGGAAAAGTCGCGGGAATACTGGACGAGGCCTTCCGGCCTTCGTCCAGTATTCCCGCGACTTTTCCAAGTTTATACCCCGATAAATTCCACAAAAAGGCCATTCATTCCTATATTTATTTTCTGCAGACATAATGGTGTACCTCAAAATGGCCTACCACTGGATTCGGGAAATGAGAAGTGGTCCATCTGATGCTAAGGGGCATAGGTGAGGGACTCGTATTTCACCCAAAAAGTGGTCCATGCATAAAAATTCAATGAACCCACCTTCTGTTGTTCTTGCTCGTGCAAATAACACAACCTTAAGACTTTTCAGATGGTGTTTACCTCACCTAAGCCAAAGGCTCCAGTGAGCTATTGTTACCGCTTTTCGTCTGTCCGTCTACACTTTTCCGAGCTCTTCTTCTGAACCGCTTGGCCGATGTTGACCAAACTTCATGGGATGGTCTATATGTTACTCCTTTTCAGATATGTTTAAATGGACGTCATTGCATATCCAAGATGGCCTAGAAAAATAGGTCAGATTCTTAAAAAACTTCTCACGAACTGCCAGACCGCTTTCGACGAAACTTGACAACACTAATCGATAGTCAATGCTCTTTCAGATTTGTTTTAAAAAAATTGATGACGCCGGGATAAAAAATTGGCGCGCCCGGGGGGTCAAGTAGGGTCAAATTTGATCAACCATGGTCGTGTTATATATCAAATAGAGGTACCGAGGAGACGATCACTCTGGTGCATTTATTGTCAAGATCGGACGATTACTTCATCCAAGATGGTCACCGAAATGTCATCCTTGTAATATAGATTTTCAACGTCTTCTCGTGAACCCGCTTGGCCGACGCTGGTGAAACTTTAGTCATGGAGTGTGAATGAAACCTTTTAATGACATTATAATTCCAGCACAAAAATATTTACACAATTCCCTAACATTTGATTGGTCCGTAGCAAGTCTCTGTCCAGAATTTATATCCCAGTAAACTCCCATGCCGAACTACTTTCCGTAACCGTGAGGCGCAGCTTAAGAAAACGGAAAATAAACACATTTTCTTGACAAATTTATTTAAAATGCTGGAATTATAAGGAATGAATGGCCTTTTTGTTGAATTTATCGGGGATATAAACTTGGAAAAGTCCGGCCTTCGTCCAGTATTCCTGCGACTTTTCCAAGTTTATACCCCAATAAATTCCACAAAAAGGCCATTCATTCCTATATAATAAACTTGGAAAAGTCGCGGGAATACTGGACGAGGCCTTCCGTCCTTCGTCCAGTATTCCCGCGACTTTTCCAAGTTTATACCCCGATAAATTCCACAAAAAGGCCATTCATTCCTATAATAAACTTGGAAAAGTCGCGGGAATACTGGACGAGGCCTTCCGGCCTTCGTCCAGTATTCCCGCGACTTTTCCAAGTTTATACCCCGATAAATTCCACAAAAAGGCCATTCATTCCTATATTAAAGATGCTACATACATAGGGATGGGTTGTGGCCTAGGTTGTTAGAACTCCTGACCTCCTGTCTGGAGATTGTTGGTTCAAACCTCACCTTAGGCATAAAAATACTTCCATTGTATTTCTATCCGACTGGTATGTTGGATGACGCATTAACTCTTTGCGTGCTAGCGGCGAAAATATCCGCCAAACGAATTAGGAGTATGTTTTATTACTCTCTGTAAATATGTCTTGAAATTTCATTAGAATTGAGTCCTCGGGACACGATTCTAATGCAATTCCAAGACATATTCATGATATTTACGGGGAGAAATACAAGAAAATATGATGAATTTTTGATTTTCAGACTAGTCCATTTATGAAACGGTGTTGTTTTTTGTTCTCAAAAATATTAAAAGTACTTGCAAAAAGTGCAGATCCTGATGAGACGGCTCAGCATGAGCTGGCTCATCTGGATCTACACTGTTTGCCTATTCCACTATACATGCAGACCTGTGGTGTTGAAAAGGTCATTCTAATGCACCGAAAATAGAAAGCACACATCTGATTGGTCAATTGAAATCAGAGCCTATAAAATATGAAAAATCACAGCATATAAAACCAACGTTTTACCAGTCTGTGTTTTACAACTTGACAGATTTATGTAACCCTACGCGCTTTTGTAAACAGTGGCCAGCGGCGGGGCTTTCGTTAAATTAATTTCGGTACATTTTCGGTTATCCATTCTGCCATATTGTCCTGTACAACCCAAAGCGGAAAAGAAAATCTAACAACGACTGACAAACGCGACTTCAGTGTGGTGGCCCTTCAACAAATTCCCCAAAATATTACCCCACCCGCCCAAAATACAGAAGAATTTAATAAAGTGCTCAAATGCAAACTCGATATGCCAATACCAACCTATAACTTTACAAATTCCAATGGGCACATACATGACTATACATAATAAACTGTATTGCAGATGGGTAATCACCTGAATTAGGCATAAATCCAGGGAAATCCTAGGCCTGTTGACGACACAAGTTGTTGACATTAACCTTTGTAAAAATCACACGAACCCAATGCAGAAATGTTGGCATTTCTTTAAATGAATAAAAGCAAATAACTGTTGCAACTACACATATAAAAACAATACAATTGTTAAAATAAACATTTACAGTTGAATAAATGGATAGATTCTTAGAAAAAGTCAACGTTAATCTCTGTTTGAAATGGGAATATTCTTCGGCGGAGTTACATTTCATTAAATTCATTTGGTGTGAGGCGGTTATAAATCGATGACGACAACAACCTGCTGACGTAATTAAAAATATCACTGTTTGTGATATGCTACGACGTTGCAGAAAGCGGATAGCACACTAGGTGCATTAGAATGGGGATAACCATGCTTTGTTTTTCGATTTAAAACTGATTCACAGACCATAAAACCTCCCACATACCGCTCCAAATCGAAAAACAAAGCATGGTTATCCCCTAAATGCACCGCTATATGAATGACAGCTCAAACTTGAGTTGTGTAATGTTGAATTGCTGTGCATACTCACCGACTGTGTAGGACTAGAATTTGGATTCTGCTGAAGTAGACAGTTGTTGGCAACTCGGCTGCGTGCTGGCTTGTATTCGCAGGCGTTTACATGACCCTGCAATATTGAATGGCACATTAACCCTTGCAATGCGGAATTAAATTGTCGTCTGCTGTTTAGTTTTATGCCACAGTGGAGGGGGCATTTAGTGTTACCTATATCTGTCCCTCCGTCCGTTCCTCCGTTTGTCCCATCCGTTCGTCACGAACATTGATACTCGTAAAACCCTGCAACTTGGTATGTAGCTTCCTTATAATGAGTAGATACGCAAAGTTTATTTTGATTTTTGATTCGACCAACTGGTCATGGATTATCTCCCCCTTTTTCGACATTTAATTTTCCAATTTTTAAACCGGACTAGAAGAGCCTGAAACCTGGTGTGTAGCTTCTTTATAATGAGTAGATTAGCTCCCCATTTTCGACCTAAACTTTTACAATTTTGCTTCCTAATTCGTAAAACTTTAAACAGTACGTACATGTACTGCTACAGACCTGGGGGCCGTTTCACTAAACTTTGTACGACTAAAATGTTTTTAAGTGCAAAATTATGATCATTAACAATGTTTTCTTGTAAACAATTATTGGATTTACATTTATTGAGCATAGGCTGCATATGCAGCCTATGCTCAATAAATGTAAATCCATCAATTGAAATTTCCAGACGATCATAAAATTGCACTTACGAACATTTTAGTCATACAAAGTTTAGTGAAACAGGCCCCTGAATCATGGTATGTAGCTTCCTTATGATTAGAAGCGCAAAAGAAATTTTTTTTCGAGTTTTGATTCGACCACCAGGTAATGGATTATCTACCCATTTTAGACTTAGAATTTGGCAAGTCTGTTGTGCAACTTGTAAAACTGGTAATATCTGGAGGCTTGATGCTTGGTATGTAGCTTCTTTATAGTGTCATGATTGAAAATGAGCCATGGATTATCTCCCCCTTATGGACTTTTGCCTCGTTTACTATCAAAGCGATATATGGGGCATCCGTGTTCTATGAACACATTTTCTAGTTTATATTCCATTTTTCTCATCAAAAACATGATCCAATGGAATGATTTTCAAGTGCTGTCATGTCAAACCATGTTTTTCTTGAGAAAAATATGACGAAACGGCTGGTCCTGCCTTTTAAGGTTTAACCAGAGTGAAAAATTAAATTTTGTAATCTGCTTAATTTCTCTTATGCCATCTGCTATTTTTATGTCCCCGGTCTCTCTAGAGCCGGATGGGAGATATATAGTGTTTGGTCTGTGTATCCGTCTGTGTCTCTGTAGAGCCGGAGGGGAGATATATAGTGTTTGGTCTGTGTATCCGTCTGTGTCTCTGTAGAGCCGAGCCAGTGCAGGCACCGGGGCGGGATCAACTGATCCTGAGAATAGTGCTGCAGTAGCCATTGCTTGTTGTAAAAGGCGACTAAATTGGCTTAACGATTGGGTTCATACTTTCCGGAACCCACTATACCGGATTTGGCCCTCATGTACATTTTTGGCTTTCTTGTATGTGAGAGTTGAATCAGGCTATGCCCCATATATAAAAGTAAGATTAGCGCTAATCCTATTACTTTTAGGGGATGGGATAAATGATGCTGGTGTGGCGAGGGCCTGGCACCAGATCAGGTTGTTCTAATTTTAGGACTGAATATATATTTTGATTGTAAATATTGAGTTCTGAAGTTGGGATTTACCCCCCTCGGACAGGTGGATACGGGACACGACCCCGTTGACCCGTCTGCGTGTAGACTCCCTGAGGCTTGTACCTCTATGTCAGAAAAGCGGACGTTAAACCCTATTCACTCACTCACTCACTGTAGAGCCGGAGGGGAGATGTATAGTGTTTGGTCTGTGTATCCGTCTGTGTGTCTGTAGAGCCGGAGGGGAGATATATAGTGTTTGGTCTGTGTATCCTTGGTATTAAGAGCGAGGGGATATTAGTGTTTGGTGTGTATCTCGTGTATCTGTAGACCGGAGGGAGATATGTAGTGTTTGGTCTGTGTATCCGTCTGTGTCTCTGTAGAGCCGGAGGGGAGATATGTAGTGTTTTGTCTGTGTATCCGTCTGTGTCTCTGTAGAGCCGGAGGGGAGATATGTAGTGTTTGGTCTGTGTATCCGTCTGTGTCTCTGTAGAGCCGGAGGGGAGATATGTAGTGTTTTGTCTGTGTATCCGTCTGTGTCTCTGTAGAGCCGGATGGGAGATATATAGTGTTTAGTCTGTATCCGTCTGTGTCTCTGTAGAGCGGAGGGGAGATATGTAGTGTTTGGTCTGTGTATCCGTCTGTGTCTGTAGCGGAGGGGAGATATGTAGTGTTTTTCGTGTCCGTGTGTCTCTGAGAGCCGGAGGGGGGAGGTATAGTGTTTGGTCTGTGTATCCGTCTGTGTCTCTGTAGACCGCCGGAGGGGTATATAGTGTTTGGTCTGTGTATCCGTCTGTGTCTCTGTAGAGCCGGAGGGGAGGTATATAGTGTTTGGTCTGTGTATCCGTCTGGGTCTCTGTAGAGCCGGAGGGGAGATATAGTGTTTGGTCTGTGTATCCGTCTGTCCCTCCGTCCCTGTGTCCGTCCGTCAAATTTACGTTTGACGAAAATTTTATTTTCGAAAATTCTCATTCTGTCATAACTTTTATAACCCTTGAAGGATTACTTTTGTATTTCCATATGTCATACTTGTGCACAAATGCCACATATTCATGCTGCCCTTAATATGACCTTGACCTTTTGACCTTCACAACTTTGTTTAAACACTGAGAAATTTGCCGGAGTTTCTCAATTGTCATAACGGAGTTTCTCAATTGTCATAACGTCTATATAACTCTTAAGATTTTTACTTTAATATTTTGGTACACAAGACTTGTGCACAAATGTCGCATCCATTCTAACCCTTACACCACTATCTTAATTTTTTGTTGTCTGCCGTTCATTTTCTATTTTCCATTTTTATCATCAAAACATGCTTTGACAGCACTTTAGAATAATTTACAACAATTTGACAACAAGTGCTGTCAAACCATGTTTTTATTTAGAAATAAGGCAAAATATAATAGCAACATCAGAAGACAATTGTTGTGTGTAGCAGTCCAACCAGGGCTCCAGATTAGGAATTAATAATTAATTGATGTATTCTGTCACTCCACCCATCATTTTCTGAATGCAATTAGGGTATTTCAAAATTTTAATTGGATAAAATAAAATCACTCTACTGTTTACACATCAACAGACGGCAATGATTGAAGACTTAGCTTCGAAATAAAAACAAGTTTTGGCATTTCATCAGAAGCCTCGCTTGCTGACAAATCTAGTTTTATTCAGTACCGATTGGCTTCAAACTTCATGTACATGTTTATTATCAATATTTTCATTCCCACCGCACCCATGCTCCCCTCGTGTCTAGGTCAATTAACTTCATATTCAGTATATTTTCACATTCAATAGATGCGTGCTAGTTTCTCCATTGTCATGTAACTTTAGTGTATAACCGATTGGCTTCAAACATCATAAGCATGTTTCTCATCATTCATATTTTCATTCCCCGCCCCACCCATGCTACCGTACCCCACCCTGTCCCAGACCCAAGGTCATGGTCAAATAACTTCAGTAGATTTGTGCGCGTTTCTCCATTCTCCTATTACTTAAAATTGAGTGTACATGTTTATGATCCAAGCACCACAGCGATGGGATACATGCTGTTGGTGGCGTTCTTGTTTTGGTTAGAAAACATTTTATTTCATTAACTAAAAATTAAATTAATTTATGCATGCATCAATTGAAAATACTCGTATACTTAACAAGACAAATATACTTATCAATTTTTAATGGTTTTTTTTTTTTTTTTTTTTTTTTTTTTTTTTTTGGTTTTTTTTTTTTTTTTTTTTTTTTTTTTTTTTTTTTTTTTTTAAATATCACAGCTATTGGATATTGGATTGGCGAAAGCCGGGCGGGCGGACGGGTGGCAGATGGCGGCATCCAAGTCCAATGTTAAGTTTTCGTGTTTTGCCCATTTCTGTTAACTTCATAACCAACGGGTGCGCCCATCACATACCACTTTCTTTCTTTCTTTTCTTCTGTATTGTCTTTCCAATGATTGGAACACCAAGCACTTTTCTGTATGTCGTCCAGCACTTCTAAAACTCTATGGTAAAACTGGTTTGTGTAATAGTAAAGATCCTCCACCCATGCTTCAAATGATAGAAATATCTACACACATAGTACCGTAGACGAATATGTACAGTTTATTAGAGACAGATGCAGCATCACAGCAGATCAGTAGATTCTAGTTACAGAGGTTTACATAATAGTTACTGCAGTAATAAAGTTTGTTGTATGTGGAGCTTGTGGCACAGTTCAGTAGACATCCTTGTTACAGCATTAATATCTTCAGCTTCAGTTATGACGCTCTTATAGCTAGTGCAGTCAATAATGAGTTTTGTGATTGCTTGTTTGTCACAGAAAAGTTACTTGTACTTATGGGAGCCAATGATGGATATCACCAGCTGTTTCTGTATCATACTTCCCTTTTATATGTTGCTATATAGCTTCTATTGGGGCTACCCATTCCGAATACAATTTATTGACCCGCACTTACACCTGTCCCATCCCATATCGACCGCGCATGCACGCACGGGAGACTTCCTCTTTGCTTCGGACGGCTGGCGTGAAAGTATCCTTTTTGGTACTCATTTTCGTTTGGCTGTTTTATACACTCTCTCTATTCATGGTTATTGTCCGTAAGTAGGCAATATCTTCTGTAATAGAGGGAGGGGCTATTCATTTCTATAAGTTGCTAGTCGAAAATATTACATTTTGAAAGTATTTCGAGTTTTATTTTCTTAGTGTGGCCACAGGGCGCGAACTTCGCGATTTTCCTATTGTCGGACGTTCCTATTGTCGACAAAGAAATATTTATTTTTTAATTTTTTTTCGACTTTGTTTAGTTCGATATTTGAATAGGTTTTCCATACCACGTTCACTAATGGGCTAAGGGAAACCTAAACCCAGTTCGGGTCAGGAATTTGGTGGTGGTCACAAAACGGGAACTTGTAATTCTCATGAGATAAATTGTTTCCGTTGTTGCTAGAGACATAGCGGTTGCTCTAATGAGGCCTTGGGGGCCTCTATGGAGGGGCCTGACCATTAGGTACTATCATGGTAAGTATCGGGGTAAGTATCAATAAGTGAGATTCAGAAACTACAGTGGTTTCTGAGTCAAGTCCGAGTCCGAATAGTGGCAGGGTGTCTCTTATGACTGAGACATCCAACGTCGCTAGTTCTGCTCTGGGTGGTCCGCTACCCAATGAGTAAGAACACCGGACGCCAGTCGGTGTTCGGCAAGATTCATAAACTAACGACTGTTTCCGAGTCTAGCCAAGTACGAGTCCGAATAGTGGCAGGGTATCTCTTATGACTGAGACATCCAACGTTGCTAGTTCTGCTCTGGGTGGTCCGCTACCCACTGAGTACGGACATCGGACACCGGACAACAGTTCTGCTCTGGGTTATACGCTAACCACTCAGCAAGAACACAGGACACCAGTTAGGCTCTGGTTTATACGCTAACCGCCGAGCACGAACACCGGACACCGGTTCTGCTCTGGGTTATACGCTAACCACTGAGCAAGAACGCCGGCCACTAGTTCTGCTCTGGGTTATTAGCTCACCACTGAGCACAAACACCGGACACGGGACAGGTAGATTCAAGGGGATAGGCGATGTGGGTAGTATACATGCAAATCCAATTGGGCGCGCCTCGGTGGAATGCAAGCGTATTCCTCTGGTCAACAGAGTGTAAAATATAGCCACTGATAACGGCGACGCTGGTCTTGACCACGCCGTTTTCAGCGGAATATCTGTTCAAGGTTATGGATATACAACGGTGTAACGGTATAGGACATTGGCCTGCCGACACACTGGATTAGTCCTGATGTGAGTCTGATGACGTCGGACTGGAGGGCACACAAACTTGTCGATCAGGACGGGTAGATCCGGGTCTCGTAGCAAGAAAGCTAGGTATAGATCATCTTCCAGTAGCTCGTCTACCAGGAAGCGGGATTGTATATCCATGAAACACAAACGACGTTCTAGGTCGTGTCTAGGTACGATCATTGACGTCGTCATAGGCATAGGGGAAGGGACCTCCTTCGGGAAGCATTCCTTCAGGCCACGAATCTGTTTGGAAACATGTTCGCAGGTGACTGCTGCTGACGCTGCACTAAGACAGTTGGCAGTTAGCGAGACTATCAGTGGTCTCTTTAGCCAAGCGGTTCGCTTATAGAAGCACAACTCGGGCTGGAAAGGGGACATAAGCAAGCTTCAATATCCCCTTCTCCTAAACCAACGAGTGATGTAACGGGTAGCTTTAAGCAACCCATAACACCTATACAGCCCCATAGGGTGGGGCTACCAGAGGGGCGCTACACGCATCAGAGATTGGCAATCTGCGAGCTTCTACAGTGTGCGGTTTGTTGTACCAACAGACAGATCATTTCTAGATAGAGACGGCTCGATCGATACGTTGGACTATTAGAGTCAACGATTGGGCAGTCTCCAGCGAACCACATGAAGGTTATCTTCATATACCGATATGCCATGCGTCCAGAAACTTTATAAGCTTTCATTCGCAAGGCATGGTATAACAGTTTTGTGTCCTACCCTTCGGAGCCACGGCGTTCACAAAACTAATAGAGGTAATCTAGGCACAGTCCAGACCGTGTGTTATTGCATACTTCAATACTTGGACGACTGGCTCCTGCACGATCAGTCTAGAGACACACTGCTACTCAAGCGGCGTTTGTTCTGGGATCTTATCACGGGGTTGGGTCTCAGGCCGAACATAGAGATGTCGGAACTAGTACCGAAACAGGACATCTAATACGTAGGGATGAGTTTCCTTACCAGACTGGGGATAGTCAGGGTACACTTGGACAGTGCCGATATGTACAGAGTAGACATCATGTTGCGAGTGATCGTCAAAGCTGTGTATTCACTTCAACTACCAGCCAGGGAGCTATTTTAGCTGCTTGGGTATTGAATTCAGAGGCAGATATGCGGTGTAGATCATCTACCAATGTACTGTGGACTACCTGTCGAGGGGGGCTCGAAAGTCTGTACCGAGGGGTCACTGTTAAGAACAGTGACCAACGCGGTTATCAACAGGTAGAGCCACCCCTGGTTGTGTCTGTTTGCGACCATGATGGACAATCAAAGCCCAATGTATGTGTCTTCAGTTCTGGACTAGGGGGCATAGGCGGTGGGCGCATGTCCGTATCATGGAAATGAGTATACGGGTGAGCATTTCCACAATCAGTAAATTCGGGTCACAATAGTGGCAACATGCTGGCCAATGACAAGTTGTTCTCCAGCATACTGGAACGTCTAGTGTACCATACGGTGGGCATTCCAGTGTTTCCCAAGCTTCTGTCACAGCATGCAGGGTGAACACTTCATGCGAATACGCTCGTTCTGATTCTTCACGTCTGGAAGCTATCAGGAAGGGAATAAGGAAGGACAAATTGCACAGGCAAAGACGCGAATGGGAGGTCTGTGTTAATTGCTGTAAGTAAGGCAAATTAATCCATCAGTCAAACGGTTAATCCAGTCAGTCCAGCGGTAGGCGAAATGGGCGATTTCCTTAAGTAATTGTTCGATGAAACGAAATCGTCAGCGTCGATTAGGACGGGATACATGTAGGCATTGGCCAACTGTTTCAAGTTCACTTCAGTGCCGATATGTATCATAGGTTCAGACCCCAGTTATAGGCGCTGATTTCATTCTTCACTAGAGAAAGACCAGTAGCTATAATAGTTAAACTAAGGGAATCTAACAGTGGTTAGATGGGATTTAACGACAAATCAGTATGAGCCCATGGGACAGCTTACCTATTGATTGATCAGTCAAGAATGGGTTAATCCTCGTTTTCGCTTCGGCGAAAAGGCGGCGGGAATTACGCGGCCTGTACAGGGGCGACCAGAATCTGGCTTGGATAATGATTCCGTTACTATGGTTGCGAAGCTGGGTTCCTTACTACGGCTCGGGTCCCAGTTAGGCATAACCGACCGTTCGTGATCCCAGGCATGGCCAAATCGAGTCGGTTATCTGTGACATTATATACTTTACGTATTCTATAATGTACAATTGTCGTATTTTAACTTGGCACATGCTTCCGCTTAATAACAACAACAATGTCAATAGATTAAAATTCATTCGCACTGATCCAGAATATGAGTTTATCTCTCGCCCAGCACGAACCTACCAAATTTTAACCGAGACAGAAAACACGCTATGCCCTGGCACATAGATCAAGGTCACGATCAGATGATAATGTGGGCTTCGTGGCGCAATCGGTTAAGACATTCGGCTAGATGATGGTGAATTTCATAAGACAAAATGCACCAGGCTTGTCAGAGGAAAAGGGCACTTCATCGGTACGGGTGAATGTTAAAATCCTCTGATGGCATCAGGTGGGACTGTCTCGGCAGCTAGTGTAGCTGTGAAGAACAGTGCCCCTTCTTATCCGGAGGCAGTAGCTTCGGTATACCAGTATCTGTCTCAGGATAGTGGTCCTGTTTAACCTGCGCAGGTGCCGAGGGCCAAGTCTCTGTGAAGCAGAATAGGTTACTGCTTTCAAGGGTAGGCCTAGACTGCCTCAGACCCACACTTTAGGAGCTCTGTTAGAGGAATTGATTTGGCACAGTGTTTGACCCCAAAACTAAGTTGGATTTCTTAAAGCCAGTACTTTTCTGGAACATCAGGGGCTCAGGTATTAGGTTATGCTTACATAAACTTGGCTCAGAGTATTCTGCCTTGGGAAATCTGGGCTCCAGTAGCAAGCATTATTATTTTTAAAGTTTTTTTTTCCATTTTTTTTTTTCATTTTTTTTTTTCCATTTTTTTTTTCAAATTATTTTTCAATTTTTGTCCAGTAGCATAAGGTCATAAGTGCTTTTTACAGACTATTCACCTGTGCATGTGCTAGCATGTGCAACTGACCACTGACCACTTACAGGTAATTTATACAGGTAAATGATTATATTACATTTCCGTAAACTGTGTTGAAAATATTGTGGCATTATGTGGACCTGTGCAGATATATGTAATTCTGGGCTCCAGTAGCAAGCATTATTATTTTTAATTTTTAAACTTCTTTTCCATTTTTTTTTTTCATTTTTTTTTTCAAAATTCATTTTCAATTTTTTGCCAGGTTTTTTTGGAAAAAAATCAGCTATTGGATTGGCGAAAGTCCGGGCGGCGGGGCGCGGCGGGCGGGCGGGCGGTGGCGGCGGCGTCCACAATCAATGTTAAGTTTTCGTGTTTGAGTCCATTTCTTTGTTACTGTACCACCTAGGACCACCAAACTTTCACAGCTTCATAATCAAGGGTGTGCCCACCACATATCACTATCCAACATGTTACTTTTTTTTTTAACTTCACCCACCCATTTTTTCCGCGTAGTCGACTTAGCCATTTTCATGTTAAGTTTTTGCGTTTACTGTTAATTTTCGCGTTTACAATGTTAAGTTTTCGTGTTTAAGTCCATTTCTTTGGTACTTTGTACCACCTAGGACCACCAAACTCACATTCATATCAAGGGGTACCCACCACATACACTATCCAACATGTTACTTTTTTTTTTAACTTCACCCACTTTTTTTTTTCCGCGCAGTCGACTACCAATTTTCAATGGGGTTGTTTTTCGTTTACAATGTTAATGTCGTGTTTATCATTTCTTTGGTATCCGTAACCACCTAGACCACCAAACTTTCACAGCTTATAACCAAGGGGTGTCCACATACAACTATCCAACAGTACCATACCTTAACCTATATACTACGTAATTGACTTAGCCATTTTCAACGTTAACTTTTTAACGTACGTCTGGTTAGAGTTTTTTGGTTAAAACTTTTTCGTTATACTATATCTCTGCAACTGCTTCGCCCATTACCTTGAAACTTCACATGGGTGTTTATCATCATCCATATTTTCATTCTAACCCCCAACCGTGCGGCCCCTGTGCCCAATGTCAAGGTCAAATTACTTTGAATTTATTTGTTAAAGTTTTTTCATATACTATATCTCTGCAACTGCTTCAAACCCAATACCTTGAATATTCACATGGGTGTTTTATCATCATTGTCGCACCTGCTTGCGGAAACGCATCCTGTGCCCAATGTCAAGGTCAAATTAACTTGATGTTAAAGAGTCGTGTACTATCTCGAGCAAACTGCTCAACCCAAACTTTAACTGATATCACATGAGGGTGTTTATCATTCATGTTCGGCACCTGCTTTGCGAAAGCCGCGATCCTGTGCCCTAATGTCAAGTCATACCTGAATTGACTTTGAATTTTTTTGTAAAGTTTTTTCGTGTACTATATCTCTGCAACTGCTTAAATCCTTGATATTACATGGGTGTTTCTCTTGTCGCACCTGCTTGCGGAAAGCGCGATCCTGTGCCCTAGTCAAGTTCAAATTACTTTGAATTTTTTTGAAATCGTGTATATCTGCAACTGCTTCACCCAATACCTTGATTACGATATCATTGTCACACCTGCTTTCGGAAAGCTCGATATCGTCAGCATTTTGGCATACGTCCGTCCGTTCGTCCGTGTGTCCGGTTAAAGTTTTTTGGTTAAAGTTTTTCCATCTACTATATCTATTTTTTTAGTGTCCATGCCTCGCCCCTAGGCGCAACATGCAGGCCACGGCCATCTAGTCTACAAAAAGTGGGTGTGTCTATGCTTGGAAAAAACCTGGCCTTCGTGGCTTTGCCTCGTTTCTTGTTGTCTAGTAGCATAAGGTCGTAAGTGCTATATACAGACTATTATCATATAATAAAACAATTATTGACTAGTGAGCCATAGAATATAATCTGATATTCTATGGTTCACTAGTCAATAATTGTATAATATGTTCGGGCCAGTGAAAATTGCTTTCGGGCCCAGGCTCGTGGTCAAGGCGGGACAAGGCGAGGCATCTGATTCGGCGGAATTCTTGTTTACTTATCTCCCTTTGTTGTTTCGTGCTCTGATTTTGTATCCAGAGCATAACTCGAACACGCATATACGCATTGCTCTAATGGTCCTCTACCGCCCTGTGCCAAATCCACGTTCGTTCTGCCCCCGTCAAGCCCAGGGTCAAGGTCACATACTTAGTGCTTCAAAAACATTAACGCTTGGGTAAATATCTTATACTTTCTGTTTTCTTTCATGGATCATCTTCATATTTCATATACACATTGCTCTAATGGTCCTCTACCGCCCTGTGCCAAATCCACGTTCGTCCTGCCCCACCAATCCCAGGGTCAAGGTCACATACTTGGTGCTTCAAAAACTTTAACGCTCAGGTAAATATCTTATAATTTTTATTTCCATTCACGGATCAACTTCATATTTCATATACGCGTTGCTCTAATGGTCGTCTACCGCCCTGTGCCAAATCCACGTTCGTCCCTGCCCTGCCAAGCCCAGGGTCAAGGTCACATACTTAGTGCTTCAAAAACTTTAACGCTCGGGTAAATATCTTATAATTTCTGTTTTCTTTCATGGATCATCTTCATATTTCATATACGCATTGCTCTAATGGTCCTCTACGCCCTGTGCCAAATCCACGTTCGTCCTGCCCCCGCCAATCCCAGGGTCAAGGTCACATACTTGGTGCTTCAAAAACTTTAATGCTCAGGTAAATATCTTATAATTTTTCTTTCCATTCACGGATCAACTTCATATTTCATATATGCGTTGCTCTAATGGTCCTCTACCGCCCTGTGCCAAATCCACGTTCGTCCTGCCCCCGCCAAGCCCAGGGTTAACATCATACGCTAGGTAAATATCTTATAATTTCTGTTTTCTTTCACGGATCAGCTTCATATTTCATATAGCATTGCTCTAATGGTCCTCTACCGCCCTGTGCCAAATCCACGTTTGTCCTGCCCCCCCGCGCCAAGCCCAGGGTCAAGGTCACATACTTGGTGCTTCAAAAACTTTTAACGCTCAGGTAAAAGAAAATTTTGACTTGCAATTTGGCCTCATTTATTATCAAAGCGATATGTGGGACATCCGTGTTCTATGAACACATTTTCTAGTTTATTAAACTTCACACATGCATAGAAGACGACCCAAAGGTGTGTCTCACTTAAGAATGACAACTCTTGCGTCGTTAATTTCTTAGTTATCTCCCTTTGTTGTTTCGTGCACTGATTTCGTGTCTGGAACATAACTCGAACAACCTTTGGAATATTTTCATGAAACTTCACACATGCATAGACCACGACCCTAAAGGTGTGTCCCGCAAGAATGACAACTCTTGCATCACTAATTCTTTATAGTTATCTCCCTTTGTTTTTCCGTCACTGATTTTGTCTCGGGAGCATAACTCGAACACCCTTTTTTCAAACTACTTGTGTATCTGGGGAGGGGGATACACATGCGCTTGTCGACAAGCGTCCATTTCTAGTTTTTCTGGTTTCTGTATCACCTTACCTTCCCGCATTGGAGACAAATTCTAGCAACATATAACAGGGAAGTATGATACAGAAATCAGAATTTTTCAATGTAAAATTAGTTTCTGTGAGTACTTACCTGTTATATGTATTTAACACCCGCCTCCCACCCCGCAAGGTGAGAGATTTGTTCTATCGCAAAGAGGAAGTCTCCCGTGCGTGCATGCGCGGTCGATATGGGATGGGACAGGTGTAAGTGCGTGTCAATAAATTGTATTCGGAATGGGTAGCCCCAATAGAAGCTATATAGCAACATATAAAAGGTAAGTACTCACAGAAACTAATTTTACATTGAAAAATTCTGATATTCGCGTATTAATAATCTTCTGTGATCTTTTTTTTTACCTTTGCCTATTTTTTCTGCGTAATCGCCATTTTCAATGGTAAGCTTTTGTGTTTACGTCCATTTATCTTTTCACTGTCTGTACCACCTAGTATCACCATACTTGCACAGCTTCATAATCACCGGGTGCCCACCACATATCACTATCCATCATGTGACATTTTTCTTACATTCACCTATTTTTCCACGTTCAATGTTAAATTGGACAACACTCGTCAGATAGGACAGATGTTCACTCGTATCTTGTACTAATACATGTATGCTAGCCTGCAACTTCATGTAGGTTTTCTCATACACTGGCTTAATTCCTTTGCCATTTTGGGCCACTGAAATTGTCGCTTTCAATTGTGGTCATAATAACATTAATAGCCAATTATCTGTTATCCAATTGTCTATGCCTTGAATAAAACCCGGCCTTCGTGGCTTTGCTGCCTCGTCTCTTGTTGTGAAATTGGCTACTGGTTTGTTAGATTAAACCTTTCACCCCTAAGTAAATGGAATGGATTTTGATGTGTTAATTTTGCAACCAATCCAATCGGCACAAAGTGATTGTCAGTCTAGTCAAAAAGTGTAGATCGTGATGAGAAAAATGGAAAATAAAATAAACAGCAGTCAACATTTAATTAAGATTTGGCGGTGCCCTATAGGTTTCGCCATGTCTGTCCATCCGTTTATTTTTTTGGAAGTTTTTATAAGTTTCTCAAATCACCTATGACCCTAAGTGCATCGGCAGACAACATTTTTGTCGAGCCCGCTTGCGGAAAGAGACATAGTGATCACAATGACGTCCGTGTGTCCGTCCGTCCGGGCACACATTAGGGTACTTATGTTGCTAGCCCCACAGGGTTATGGACTTGGTAAAGGATAGGGTTTTTTACAATTAGCCACCTAAAAAATCGTTTTATGTGGCTAAAAATCGTTTTATGTGGCTAATATTTAACATGTGATAAGCCACATAAGTATAATAATGTAAGAACGTCCGTCCGTCCGTCCGTCCGAAATCTGCAAAGTTTTTAAATACCTTATATCTCTGCAGTCCTAAGTACATTGACTTGAAACTTCATATGCTTATTAGTCATCATCCATATATTCATGTTGTATCCCACTCGTGCAGCTCCTGTGCTCAAGGTCAAGGTCAAATGACTTAGAAGTTTTGCGTTAAAGTTTTCAAATACCTACTAACTCTGTAACAGTAAGTCGGATTTGCTTGAAACTTTGTATGCTTATTGGTCATCATCCATGTATCCCACTCATGTGGCCCCTGTCCTGTGCCCTTGGTCAAGGTCAAATGAGTCGGAAGTTTGCGTTATTATAAAATCAGCGTTAAACTTTTTACATACCTTATATCAATTGTGACTCCAATTTACTTCCAACTTCCAATACTTTTCATCATCCATATTTTCATTCCATAGCCTGCCCATGTGGTCCACATGCCGAAGGTCAAGGTCAAATGACTTTGAAATTTGTGTTAGTTTTTACATACCTTATATCTCCACAACACTAAGTACTCCGATTTACTTCCAACATCCAATACTTCTTATTCATCATCCATATTTCATTCTATAGCCTGCCCATATGGTCCACATGCCCAAGGTCAAAGTTTTTACATACCTTATATCTCCACAACTCTTACTCTGATTTACTTCAAACTTCAAATAATTCTTTATTATCATCCAGGTCAAATGACTTCAAATTTGCGTTAAAGCTTTTACATACCTTATATCTTCATAACCCTTAATTCAAACTTCAAATAAATACACTCCCGAGACCATCAAATGCCTCGGCGGGCTCGACATGCGGGCCGCGGCCATCCGTCTAGTTCAGTATTGTAAGGGTTAAAAAAGTTTATCAGGGTTTCAGATAAGGAATTAGTAATTATCACTCCCATCATTTCTGAAGCAATTGGGTATTTCAAAATTATAATTGGGTAAAATAAAATCACATTAATCAAATACCAAGATGTGTTTTCATGGAAAATAAGAAAAATATGCTATATTTGTGGTCTGTTTATTGTTTTCTGCAGCATGATAAAAAGTACCACAACATTTTTATTGCTTTTTGATACTCGCTACTTATGATTTCAATTGGGTTTTTGGCAATTTTAATTGGGTATTTAAGCAAATACGCAGCTTATCTGGAGCTCTGATTTTATAATAATGTGTGTAAATCTATGTATGAATATAAACTGCACTTCAAACCATTTTGTTTTACAATTTCCCATTGTCAGGGCTGTTGTAGTTTTTGTGTTGAACATGACTATGGCCTGTGTATAGCTCTGTAATTGGATGATACACAATTATCCACAATGAAGCGGATAGATGATTGTGCTGGTGTAATTTACTAAGTTAATTTGGCCAGCTTCTGAGAAAACAAACCAAATTGAAATGTAGGAGATTAGCGGTGGCCTAAATTGTCGTGTACATTTTGTTTAGCAGCCCTTACTATGCTGAATTAAATTTTGTCGTCTGCTGGAAATGTTTTATTTTAAATATTTCTTGATAAAAACCGGTTTTGGCAGCGCATGAGAATCGGAGTGGAGACAATTCTCATTTGCTGTTAAAACAGGTTTTTTGTAAAGAATTAATTAACTCAAAAATTAAAAACAGCAGACGACCATTTTCGTCTCGCGCGTAGTAAGGGTTAGTATGTACCTGATATAATTTGAGCTGGTCGCGCCACTGGCATCCTTCGTCTTTATAGGCGCACACAGTCTGTAGACAAGAGATTTCCCGCTTTGCTACATAATCCATGCTTGCCTACAATACAGAAGAATACAGAACATAACAGGGGTTCATCTAGGATTTAGGTCTAGAGGGGTGTGGATTCTCGATTGTAAATGATAGTCAATATTCCTGAAATAGAAATAATTTTTTCTGCAATTTTTCTCATTTCTCCTCCAAACTATATGTTGTTACCACTCCATTGAACCGTGTCGATGAGACGGTTCAACTGAGTGGTGACAACATACACTTTGGATGAGAAATGAGAAAATTACTCGGACCTCTCCACGTAAAAAATTAGTTAAAATCTAAATTTGTCAGTGCCTCGTACATGCCCCTGCCTGGATTGAGCCGACATATGGGCCCCTGAGGAAAAGGATGTGACCATCACAGAGCCAGATCAGGGGACATAATTGTGTAGCTAATTTTTTAGTTATCTCCCTTTTTAGCTCACCTGAGCGAAGCTCATGTGAGCTATTGTTACTGCAATGTGTCCGTCGTCCGTCTTCGTCCGTAGTCGTCGTCCGTGAACATGTTCAAACGTCTTCTTCTCGGTAACCATTGGGCCTATAGTCACCAAACTTCATGGTCATGGTCCTTAGGTAGGGGGATTACAAAATTGTTAAAATTACGTCGTTACGTAATCCAAGATGGCCGCCGTCTAAAAATAGCACAAATTCTTCAAAAATCTTCTTCTCATGAACCGCCAACCGGATTTCGACAAAACTTGGTAGGAATGATCAATGTACAATGCTCTTTCAAAGTTGTTAAAATGGTGACCCCGGGGTCAAAAATGGGTGTCGCCCGTGGGGTCAAATTGGGGTCAAATTTTATTTTTGACCAATTATGGTCTTGTCATATATCAAATTGAAGGTATCAACGAGGCGATCACTCTGGTGCATTTTTTGTCGAAATCGGATGGTTATGTCATCCAAGATGGCCGCCGAAAGGTCAAAAGGTCGTTCTTTTATTAGAAATTTCAAAATTCTTCTTCACATGAACCGCTTGGCCCATGGTAGCCAAATTACTTAAAAAGTTATGGTCCATGGGTGAAGCCTTTTCAGATTTGTTAAAATGGAGGTCATCGCTAATCCAAGATGGCCGCCATCTAAAAATAGCATAAATTCTTAAAAAATCTTCTCGTGAACCGCTAGCCGGATTTCGACGAAACTTGGTAGGAATGATTGATGTACAATGCTTTTTCAAAGTTGTTAAAATGGTGACCCCAGGGTCAAAAATGGGCGTGGCCCGTGGGGTCAAATTGGGGTCAAATTTTACTTTTGACCAAATTTGGTCATGTTATATATCAAATCGAAGGTATCAATGAGTCGATCACTCCGGTACATTTTTTGTCGAAATCGGATGGTTATGTCATCCAAGATGGCCGCCGAAATGTCAAAAGGTCGTTATTTTATTAGAAATTTCAAAATTCTTCTTCACGTGAACCGCTTGTCCCATGGTAGCCAAACTTAAAAGTTATGGTCCATGGGTGAAGCTTATTCAGATTTGTTAAAATGGAGGTCATCGCTAATCCAAGATGGCCACCATCTAAAAATAGCATAAATTCTTAAAAAAAATTCTTCTCATGAACCGCTGGCTGGATTTTGACTAAGCTTGGTAGGAATAATCGATTTACAATGCTCTTTCAAACTTGTGAAAATGGTGACCCCGGGGTCAAAAATGGGCGTGGCCCGTGGGGTCAAATTGGGGTCAAATTTTATTTTTGACCGAATATGCTCATGTCATATATCAAATTGAAGGTATCGATGAGGTGATTGCTCTGGTGCAATATTTGTCGGAATCGGATGATTATGTCATCCATAATTGCCACCAAAAGGTCCATTTATTCGAGATTTTGAACATCTTTTTCTCAGGAACCACATGGCCGATGCTGGCCAAACTTCATAGGAAGTTAAGATCCTTCGGTGAAGCATTTTCAGATTTGGTAAAATGAGTCATCGCTTAATCCAAGATGACCGCCATCTAAAAATAGCACAATTTTTTTAAAACACATGAACTCAATGTCACGTTCTCCTCTGGTGTTTATGGAGTCAGGTGAGCGAATTAGGGCCATCATGGCCTATTGTTTTGTTTCGCGCACTGATTTCGTATCCGAAGCATAACTCGACCACCCTTTGGAATATTTTCATGAAACTTCACACATGCATAGACCATGACCAGAAGGTGTGTCGCGCACAAGAATGACAACTCTTGCATAGCTAATTTTTTAGTTATCTCCTTTTTTTGTTTCGCGCACTGATTGACCATAACTCGACCACCCTTTGGAATATTTTTATGAAACTTCACACATTCAATTAGGCCACGAACCGAAGGTGTCGTGCACAAGAATGACAACTCTTGCATATCTAATTTTTTAGTTATCTCCCTTTTTAGCTCACCTGAGCAAAGCTCATGTGAGCTATTGTTATGGCAAAGTGTCCGTCGTCCGTCGTCCGTCCGTGAACATTTTCAATCATCTTCTTCTCCCGAACTGCTGAGCCGATATTGGTCAAACTTCACAGGGATGATGATATGGGATGATGCCATTTCAGATTTGTTAAAATGGAGGTCATCGACAATCCAAGATGGCCGCCATGGAAAAGTAGGTCAAATTCTTAAAAAATCTTCTTCTCACGAACCGCCAGGCCGATTTCGACGATACTTGGTATGAATGATCGATAGTTAGCGCTGTTTCAGATTTGTTCATATGGTGGCCCGTGGTCAAAAATGGGCGTCGCCCGAGGGGTCAAATAGGGGTCAAATTTTATTTTTAATTTTTCCGAATATAGTCATGTAATATATCAAATCGAAGGTATCGACGAGACAATCACTCTGGAACATTTTTTGTCTAAATCATATGATTACGTCATCCAAGATGGCCACCGATAGTTCAAATGGTCATTCTTTTACTAAAGATTTCAAACGTCTTCTTCTTGAAACTGCTTGGCCGATATTGGCCAAACTTAACTGTAATGGTCTGTGGTTGAAGCCTGTTCATTTTTTGTTAAAATGGAGGTCATCACCAAATCCAAGATGGCCGCCGTTGAGAAGTAGGTCAAATTCTTAAAAAATCTTCTTCTCACGAACCGCCAGGCCGATTTCGACGATACTGGGTATGAATGATCGATAGTTAGCGCTGTTTCAGATTTGTTCATATGGTGGCCCCTGGGTCAAAAATGGGCGAGGCCCGAGGGGTCAACTAGGGGTCAAATTATATTTTTGCCTGAATATGGTCATATAATATATCAAATCGAAGGTATCGACTAGTCTATCACTCTGGAGCATTTTTTGTCTAAATCAGATGATTTTGTCATCCAAGATGGCCACCGAAAGGTAAAAAAGTTGTTCTTTTACTAAAGATTTCAAACGTATTCTTCTTGTGAACTGCTTGGCCGATATTGGCCAAACTTAACTGTAATGGTCTGTGGGTGAAGCCTGTCCATTTTTGTTAAAATGCAGGTCATCACCAAATCCAAGATGTCCGCCGTTGAAAAGTAGGTCAAATTGTCAAAAAATTCTTCTCACAAACAAACGCCAGGCCGATTTCGACGAAACTTTGTATGAATGATGGATAGTTAACACTGATTCAGATTTGTTCATATGGTGGCCTCTGGGTCAAAAATGGTCATGGCCTGAGGGGTCAAATAGGGGTCAAATGTTATTTTTGACCGAATATGGTCATTTTATATATCAAATCGAAGGTATAGCAGTAAATCACATGCACATTCGCAATATATGTTAGATCAGAAGGTACCAACAAATTCTGTGGAACATTTGAAGTTGTAAGTGAAGAGTCTTTGTGAAATCAAGATGACCACTATGGAGGCTTTTAGGTGAGCGATACAGGCCCATTTGGGCCTCTTGTTTGTTTTCGCGTACTCATTTCCTGTCCGGAGCATAACTCGACCACCCTTTGGAATATTTTCATGAAACTTCACACATGCATAGAACACGACCCGGAGGTGTGTCGAAAGAATGACAACTCTTGCGTAGCTAATTTTTTAGTTATCTCCATTTTTTGTTTTGCGCACTCTACAAACTGGACAATAATGCATGAAGACCCGTTTTCTCGTGTGCTCTGTACACCTTACCTGTAGAGAGAACAATAGACACTGGGAGAACCATTCACCTGTGCATGTGCTAGCATGTGCAAATGTCCAGTCTTGACCACTCTTGACCACAGGTAATTTATACAGGTAAATTACTACATTGGATATTACATTTCCGTAAACTGTGTTGAAAATATTGTGGCATTATGTGGACCTGTGCAGATATATGTAGATAGATATAGGACTATTAAACAAAAATTCTGGGCTCCTGTAGCAAGCATTATTATTTTTAATTTTTACACTTTTTTTTCATCTTTTTTTTCAAATTCTTTTTCAATTTTTGTCTAGTTGCATAAGGTCGTAAGTGCTATATACAGACTATTCACCTGTGCATGTGCTAGCATGTGCAACTGACCACTTACAGGTAATTTATACAGGTAAATGATTATATTACATTTCCGTAAACTGTGTTGAAAATATTGTGGCAATATGTGGACTTGTGCATATATGATATGTAGATAAATATAGGACTATTAAAAAACATTCTGGGCTCCAGTAGGGAGCATTATTTTTTTTTTTTTTTTTTTAAATTTAAATTTAATTTTTTTTTCCATTTTTTTTTTTTTACATTCTTTTTCAATTTTTTAACTGACCACTAACTTATTACAGGTAATTTATACAGGTACATTATTAAATTTCCGTAAACTGTGTTGACAATATTGTGGCAGTATGTGGACCTGTGCAGATATATGTAGATAAATATAGGACTATTAACAAAAATTCTGGGTTCCAGTAGCGAGCATTATTTATTTTTATTTTTTTTGTATATTACATTTCCGTAAACTGTGTTGAAAATATTGTGGCATTATGTGGACCTGTGCAGATATATGTAGATAAATATAGGACTATTAAAACAAAATTCTGGGCTCCAGTAGCAAGCATTATTTTTAATTTTTAAACTTTTTTTTTCCATTTTTTTTTTTCATTTTTCTTTTTTTTCAAATTCTTTTTCAATTTTTGTCTAGTAGCATAAGTGTTATATACAGACTATTATCATATAATAAACAATTATTGACTAGTGAGCCATAGTATAATCTGATATTCTATGGCTCACTAGTCAATAATTGTATAATGTGTCGGGCCAGTGAAAATTGCTTTCGGGCCCAGGCTCGAGGTCAAGGCGGGACAAGGCGAGGCATTTGATTCCGCGGAATTCTTGTTTACTTATCTCCCTTTGTTGTTTCGTGCTCTGATTTTGTATCCAGAGCATAACTCGAACACCCTTTGGAATATTTTTATGCCCCACCACAATAGTGGAGGGGGCATTTAGTGTTAGCCTTGTCCGTCCGTCTGTCCGTCCGTCCGTCCGTCCGTCCGTCCGTCCATCCGTCCGTCTGACCGCACACACGAATGGGTACTTGTTGTAAGCGTACGGGGATCTTATTGGGTAGGGTTAGGATAGTGTTGGGTATTTTTATAGAGTAAAAACCCAACAAGTATTCATTCGTAGGAACGTGCGTCCCGTCCGTCCGTCGCAAAACTTTAACACTCGGGTAAATGTCTCATAATTTCTTCATCCTTCGACCGATCTCCTTCATATTTCATATACACATTGCTCTAATGGTCCTCTACCGCCCTGTGCCAAATCCATGTTCGTCCTACCCCCGCCAAGCCCAGGGTTAAGATCACATACTTGGTGCTTCGAAAACTTTTAACGCTCCGGTAAATATCTTATAATTTCTGTTTTCTTTCACAGATCAGCTTCATATTTCATATATGCATTGCTCTAATGGTCCTCTACCGCCCTGTGCCAAATCCACATTCGTCCTGCCCTCGCCAAGCCCAGGGTGAAGGTCACATACTTGGTGCTTCAAAAACTTTAACGCTCAGGTAAAAGAAAATTTTGACTTGGAATTTGGCCTCATTTATTATCAAAGCGATATGTGGGACATCCGTGTTCTATGAACATATTTTCTAGTTTATTAAACTACACACATGCATAGAAGACGACACAAAGGTGTGTCGCACGTAAGAATGACAACTCTTGCGTCGTTAATTTCTTAGTTATCTCCCTTTGTTGTTTCGTGCACTGATTTCGTGTCCGGAGCATAACTCGAACACCCTTTGGAATATTTTCATGAAACTTCACACATGCATAGACCACGGCCCTAAAGGTGTGTCACGCAAGAATGACAACTCTTGCATCACACTAATTTTTTAGTTATCTCCCTTTGTTTTTCCGTCTCTGATTTTGTCTCCGGAGCATAACTCGAACACCCTTTTTTCAAACTACTTGTGTATCTGGGCTGGGGCGCTTGTCGACAAGCGTCCATTTCTAGTTTAAGCCTATCACCCCTAAGTAACTGGAATGGGTTTTGATATGGGTTAATGGTGCATTATTATGCTATTATTGTACCAGGGGAAATCGTGTATCAACATTCGACGTCATTTAGTGAAAATATCATGGTTTGTGTAGGTTAGAAGACATCCAAATGGTGCGAAATCGTCCAGGGTGTAGTCCGGTATAAAAAAATAGCGCGGGTGTTTTGAGGTCGTAGACACCGTTTGCTTGCAAATCTTGATCCATTACTACCCAGTTTCACTTGAACATTTTGGGGTGCCTTTAACACCAGTTTTCAGCATATTTGTAGCATTTAAAAGAAAACGCTGAACCTGTTGGTCACTTGATGTAAACGGAGTTTCCGTGGCCAAAAAATGTACACAATATTGGAGGATATGACGAGGTTGGATTTTTCTTTCTTAGGAGTAAGTGAACCTATTGTTTAGTTCATGCAGAACCAGTACAGACTGGCTGCAGGTCATGTACAAGTGGGTCCCACACCATCCATACGAATAGTGAAAGTAAGAGAGACCGGCCTTATTGGATGGCATTCGGTTAAATATTATGTAAAATATTTGGTGGTGTCTAACCTATAAGGTGTGCCTAGGCCCTATGTGAGATATGTTTTTTTGTAGAATTTGAAGTTGGAAGTTTATGTTTCTTGTAGCTATGTCTCTGGGAACATAATTTAAAGTTACTGCGACAAGAGTAATCGAGCGGACTCCGCGATGCAACACATTTGTTCTTTTTGTATCGCAGACGGACAGTTATCGGCTTCAAAATCTTCTAAAATCTTGATTTCTCAGCTTTATTTGTCAAATATAATAAACCAGTGTATGTAAATTACATGTAGGTGATTGGGCTTGGAATGTGACAGTAATATACACCAAAACAGTCATTATAGTGTGTTTTTCTCTTTTTTTCATTGATATTGGCTTCCCGATGGACAATTAAGAAGTTCGGGGAAAGTGGTGCGACATCGCGACGCTGTTCCAAAATTTGCCAAAATTAGGTGTAAGTGTATTGTTTTCGCATATCGGTATAGTACCAATACACTAGTACTCGGAAAACATTGTTTTTCCTTTCATCCTGTGTCATAAAGCAAATTTCTTGACTGACCGTTCCAAGCCAGTACCCTTTTGTCTGTCGACCATTCCAGAGTGGCATACATATTGGTATAGTTTCAGTGATGAGTCTTTATATGTAGAATGGTTAGCTATAAGACTATTTAGGGTAATGTTATGTGATTTTATGGAGATTTGTGCTTTTAATTCATCATCTATTAAAATTCTCCATGGTTCTGTAGTAGCTCAATTTAAGGCAGAATGTGGACAGTCACATGGTGGAGTTACACAGCTGCAGCTGCTGTGTGACAACCATTTGAGATATTTGCTCCAAACTTGGTACTGTATCAAGGAATAGAAGCTAGTTTTGAATAATGAATATTGTAGAATGATTTGTAGTGGGACTGGTACACTTATACATTTTTCATGAGAAATTTCACGTACTCTGGGGTACAAAATCAAACGTGTATTCAGCATGAAAGGTGGCCGTGTCTGGAGAAATGGGGATTATAAGGTTCGACAATGTCCAGCTGTGGGTAAGCAGTTTGCCTTGGCACGAGGGAACTTTTTGAACTCCAAGGCTGCAGACCGCGGGTTCAAACAGTTCCCGAGTGCCACGGTAAATGTTTACCCACGACTAGACATGGTCGAACGTTATTGTTACATTTCCGTCGGAAATATCATGCAATTTAAGCATATATGTAGTACTTTCGGTACTTTGATGACCTGCTCCATTCAAACAGCTGATTTACACATGCATATTCCGGGGCAGCAGTACACGTCGCGTGATGCAGCCACGCCAATTGCAATAGTTCAGTGCGACCGTTGTTAACTGGTCTATTGACGTAATGGCGCGTTCTAGTAACGTCGCGATACACATGCATTGCGTAGGTGCTGTCATGGCCCCGAAATGAGCATTGTCTACAGCCATGGTTAAACAGCATGCGCTGTACGTTTGAAGACGGCTGTGAGCGGTGTGAAACAACGGCAGTCATGTGTTAGAGCGAGTGGTGGTTTTATTTAAATATTTCATTTCTAAACTGTTACTTTTGAATTTGGGAATTACGGCTCAATTTGATCGAAAGATTAAAAGACAAAGACACATGTTGATTCTATAATGTAATATTCCCAAGAGCTCCCTGGCAGCCCAAACAATGCCCTTTATACTCAGCAACGTGGACACTATAGAAAGCATCTCTCTGACCACTGCATCAAATGCTCACAATGCAGACTTTTTCTGAGAACTGTGTTTGTTCAATACAGTTCAAATTGCTATAATTAATTACTAATTGAATGCAAACCTTAGATATTTTACATGCACATTTCATCCATTCATTTACATACACACAGAAAATGTCAATGACGAAATGAAATTAGAACTCTGTCTAAATTGGCTTTTAATATGAATATCGGTCAATTTAGACATCAGACTGTCTTCTGAATCATATTTGGAACCATCTGTAATATGCAAATGACTGTATAAACAACTACATGTTATAGTATTATGTTTTGACTCGGTGTAGCTCAAATACTAGTCATCGATGTTCAGTCTCAAAAGATTTATTACATGATTTATTAAATTGCACAATAACTTGCAGACAACAATTCAGCATTGCAAAAGGGTATGGTATGACCCCAAGCTATTTGATGTGTTGTGTAATCTATTAAGGGGTTTGCTTTCTGCAGACGAGTTACTCAGAGGTCATGACCTGATTCCATATGAACAAAGAATGGTATAGTTCAAATGACTATTCAAAACATGTATATTCGCTATCACCAGCCCTAACTTGTAATTATTACATAATCTCATTATGTATCTGCAGCAATGTTATATTTCATCTCAGCACCATTAATATAGTGAACAGTGCAGGTTCTGACCATTAACCTATTCAACCAATGTGTTCTCCATGCATAAACAAATCAACTACATTTGCAACCAGTCTAGTCCCAGATTGGTCAATGCATCTGCATGGTTCAGTCAGGGTTTATACTGTTTGCCATTCAGTCCATCAAATTGTACACTATAACACATGTAACAATATTAGTTTTATAATTACTATTAGTGCAGATCCAGATCAGCCTGTGCATCTGCACAGTCTGATCAGCATCTGCACTGTTCGCCATTCCACCCAAGAAACACTTGTCATGCTTCAAACGATCATATAGATCATTATCAGGCTACAGGAGTGTGCTATTACTAGTAAAAAATCCCACAAGCCCCATTTCTCCAGTCATAGCCGTGGGTGGCAGGTGGGAGCATGCGATGGATAATTTAACGATCAGGGTTTATCCTTGCCGGAATCCCGACTGAAGACCTGGTTTGACACTCTCGTACGTCTTGGGCATTTTTGTATGTGACCATCTGGTTATACCCCTTATGTGAGTATTACGAAATCCTATTACTTTTAGGGGAAGGGGCCAAGTGACTTTGGTGTGGTATGGACCTGGCACCAGGCCAGATTATTCTAATTTCAGGGCTGACTGTATTTTTGTTTTCAATGTAAATATTCAGTTATGATTTTGGGATTTTCTCCCCAATGCAGCAGGTTACATACGGGATCGAACCCATTTGCCCTGCCTAAAATGATGTTAGCTGTGAATAGGCCATTAAACACTAATCATTCAATCAATTAATCCAGTCCTAGCCACAAATGGGCTATGAGTAAATGAAAGTGGAAGTGAATGAGTTTAACATCCCAGCAACAGCTAAGGTCATAATTATAGACAGAACACAGTTTAAAGTTTATCCGACAGACCAGTGGGATGGAAATACTATGTAGGTCGTTTTCACACCTAGGGTGAGGATTTAACTCCAATATTTGTCCAATGTCATATCCCCTAGGCCACGGCCCATCCTTAGAGTGAGGATTGAACTCACAACCTCCAGTATTGAAGTACAATGCCATATCCCCTAGGCCGCGGCCCATCCCTAGGGTAAGGATTGAACTCGCAACCTCCAGTATCGAAGTCCAATGCCATATCCCTAGGCCACTGCCAATCCCCCCTCCTAAGGGAGAATAAGGAATAATCGCTAATAGGGGTTGCTCACCTCCTCTCGTTTTAGCAGCGTGTACTCGCCCTCGGCCTCGCATTTAGAGCAGACTATCGTCTCTCCCAGCCTGCAATTATGTAAACATGGCTTGATAGGCTTCAGATCAAGGATGGTATCTTAAAGGCCCTGAACGGCTCGGCATTACAATTTTCCGATTTTTTCAAGCACAAAAACATGTTTGGCAATTGATTTAGTACACAAAACTAACAATACTGCCTAATAGATACATCAAACACGCACCTGCTGTTTGTTTATCAACAAATATTGATATTTTCATAGACTACAAACTCATTTTTGTACCAAAATGAATGCAAACAGTTTCAAAGTGTGTGTAAATTGAAACCTGTTGGATTTATGTGTGGGAAAACCCAATAGGAGGCTAAATTCGGCAACTTGAGCCGTATAGGAGGGGCTTTAACCCTTTTGCCCCAAAATAACTAGAATGGATTTTGATGTTAATTGTGACCAATCCAATTGTCACAAAAGGATAATCAGACTAGTTCATTTATGAAAAGTTTTTTTTTTAGTTCTCAAAAATATTGAAAATTACTTGCAAAAAGTGCAGATGCTGATGAGACGGCTCGTGTGGAGCCAACTCATCTGGATCTACACTGTTTGCGACCACTGCAAAGTATAGAGGGCTGTAGTGTTGAAAGGGTTAACGATCATCAGTCCATCCTAAGTCCTTCCCACCCCACACAAACTGTTGCAATTGCGGCTGGGCCTGTAAAAGGTGTAAACCAGGGGCGGGCGGGTTTCACTTAAAGTTACGAACAGGAACTCTTGTAATCTGCTCCCGTACCGTCCGTAGCATAGTTAACCTGCAGTATAGCGAATCAGATTTTGAACTGAAATGAGTGTTAACGTTTTGAAAATAACATATTTCAGTACTGTATAAAGGAATAATTCTGCAGTGTTTTTATTCTGCGTTTTTTTTTCATAATAATTATTTGCGGTGCTTTGAATTCACGGCCATTCGATTCTTGAAAAATAAAATTTCTGTTGCATTGAATTCGCGGTCTATGGTTCGTTACGCCATATTTGGATGGGTAGGCTGTCACTTTCTCCATGAGTGATTACTACATTGAATTAACTCCTAGTCGCTTAGCACATGAGAAATCAAAGTACTGCAAGTACTGAAACTAGGTTAGCTCCAGAAGATTACGAATAAGTACTATTTATTTATATAATGATGTTTAAAGGTACATGCCCACCCATTAGGCACAAAATATTCTTTATAGGAATTAAATAAGTGCATAGTTGTGTCACTATTCCATCAGTTCTAAAAGTTACGAGTGCCCGCTATACACTACCATATCAGCTGTAAATTTCCGCTCTTATATCAGGGGCGATAACCGTGTTTCCTTAAAATGTTAACAAATATTACTGTTTATTCTCTGTGTTTATGTTTTGATGTGCAATGATCATACCTTAGTCTGTCGTAAATATTAGTTTTTCAGGTGACGCATTTAGCTATCCAAACTCTTAGAAAAACATGTTCATGATTGTTTGATGGCCTTCCTAGTTACTTTCAATTTGCTACATGAAACACAGTCTGGTTTTAGGCCTAAACATTCATGTGAGACTGCACTAGCATGCATGATTGATAACTGGTTAGGTGCAATAAATAATGGGAGAATTATTGGAGCTGTCATGGTTGACTTTAAAAAAGCATTCGATTTGGTTGATCATTCTCTCCTGCTCAAAAAGCTATGTCACTACAAATTCTCAAATACCACAATTAACTGGTTTCGTCTTATTTACGCAATCGAAGTCAAAAGGTATCGACTAATAATACAGTATCTAAAGCAGAGTTCATCACATCCGGGGTCCCTCAGGGCTCTATATTAGGGCCACTTATGTTTTTACTGTTTATAAACGATTTGCCTTTATACACAAACGTAGTTAACACTGACTTATATCTGATGAACAACACTTTACGAAATGAGCAAATCAATACAAACGGTAAAATCAAATCTTGAAAATGCACTAGAAAAACTGTCAAAGTGGTGTACTAAAAATGGAATGGTTATTAATGCAACGAAAACAAAGGTAATGTTAGTAACTACGCACCAAAATCAAATACGTTTGGACATTAACTGTTTGAGATTAAAACTTAATGGTGAAATTTTAAATACTATCTAATGACAAAATCCTAGGTGTTCATATCGATAATAACCTAACCTGGTCAACTCATACCGACAAAATAGCGAAGAAAATTGCAACCAATTTATGGCTTCTTAGCACAATAAAACATTTTTTTTTTTTTTGTTGTTTTCGAACACCGCGTACAATTCTACAAAACATACATACAGCCACATATTGACTATTGTAGTATTATATGGGGAGGTACATCTCGGACCAATCTGACCAGATTGTACAACCTGCAAAAACGAGCCTGCAAAATAATTCTAGATTATGAGTATACTGATATAGTTAAAAGCATGGAAGAACTAAAAATATTAAGTGTTTATGAACGTATATTCTTAAGAAAAGCCAAATTTATGTTTAATGTTAATAGAAATAAAACACCAAGTTACATTAATGAATTGTTTCACTTAAGACCACACAATGAAAATTTACCAACATTAAGATCCACAACCTCCAAAAATTATATTACTCCAAGACCACATAAAGAAATCTTCAAACAAAGCATATCATATTCTGGCTCTATTATTTGGAACTGTTTACCTGCCTATTTAAAAACAATAGATACTGCCACAAAATTTCACTGCCAATGCATTCAATGGATGAAAGAAAACAAAATGATCTGGAGAAATTATGTCATTGACACTACGACTTTCCGTGTAATTTCGCATCTTATATATTAATATAATGAATGTGTGTATATATATGTATGTCTATGTGTGTTTACCATTGGAAGATTGATGGTACATTTTTGTATGTGCACAATTATTGCTATGTGATTGTATGTGATTGTATGTGTGTTTGAAGTATAGACATCAGCAGGGAAAACAGATGGACTATCACACTTTAATGCTTTGCATGCTGATAAAAATAAATGACTATAAATAGTAAAAAATCAGCAGCCGACAATTTGTTATCTTATTTTCTTATTGCTCTCTGAATACTGTGAAAGATATGACATGCAATTTCATTAGAATTGCGTTGTCACAACGCAGTTCTAATGAAATTCCATGACATATTTGGCTGTTGTTTTCATCGCTACTAGCGTCCAAAAAGTTAAGAGCTTTCATCTCTCGATTGTATGCCAACCATTTATGTCTGTCTATGCAATTGACAGCTGCAGGTTTTGGAGAAATGTTTGAGTCCAGTGTTTAGCCATGGGTTGGTTGTACAAATGTATGTTTGCTTGTTGCGTCATGTTTTAAACTTTTCCTTTAACTCTGTACATTTTGTATATACATGTATGTAAGTCTGTGAGGGCCTCATGGAAGATTAGTTTATAACTAAATGTGTAACCCTCTTTAAATAAAGTCTATTATTATTATTATTATTATTTTAATTAGTATACGGTAAATAATTAACAAATATCATGCCTCATTTACATATGAAAATAGCCTGATACCACCGCAAGTCACTTACCAGTAAAATAAATATTACTACATGATTATATCTGTATAGCAGGCACTCGTAAGTTTTAGAACTGGTGGAATAATGACACAATTATACACTTATTTAATTCATATAAAGAACAGTTTGTTTCTACCGAGTGGGCATGTATGTACAGTCAAACCTGTGTTAACGACCACCTGGGAATAGCGACCACCTGTCCACAACGGCCACTTAAAAATCCCCCCGTCCAATTTTGTTCTTTATAAGACATTGGAATAACGACCACCCCCGAACTGCGACCAGCGACCAGCTATTTTCAATCCCACACGGCATTTTTGTATGTGAACAGCGGCCATGTCAAATTTTTGTCGGCAAAAACAAATAACACCACAATAACTATTTTCCTTTCATTACAATCTGGCCGCTATCATTTGAATTTTAACCGGTCGTATCCAATTAGTCATCGAATACATTCGCATACATTGGCACAACGCTCTTTTGAAAACATTTACCTTGCCCGATATGGTCGGTGTCATTTTGGCGACATTAAACATTTTCCATGAAAAATATTGCATAACTCCATTAACGGTAATTCCCGATATGTATTCCGTGTCGTGTATTCCAATAGGCATAATACAATTCCGCGTCATAAAACTCCATCAGTTGGCAAACTTCAAACACACCGCGCTTGTCAAGTGTAAATTTCACACTGCGGGGCACAAGGCCATATCAGAGATCAATACACGCGGTTGCTGACGTCAGTCACGTAGTCCACTGGTACCCTGTCGGATGCACAGCCTAGCGAAACAATACTACCGGGAACCAGTCTAAAGTGACACAACAAACGTGTTTATATGAATTGGGTCTCGATCTCCGACAAATCCTGCCTTATTGCATTAGCGGCCAGACCAGGCAGTGGATTCGCGTAGTCTGCCCATGGTTTACAATGCTCGCCAATCTCTAATTAAAAACATCAGTAATTACGTCAGTGGACATTGCCAATTCGTCATAGGCTGCTGAAATATTCGGGCTTGATCAGGATACATTGGACAGAAAGCAAATAAGCCTGGTGTTCTCTGCCGATTTGGACACCTATCTCGCATGGGTTACTCGACTTAACACATTCAATGAAATATTTTTGTAACAAAAAAAAACTCGCGATTTGCACAGGCCGCGCCACATATCGTATATGACCGTTATTAATTTCAACTGATGGTGTGAAATTTAGAATAAGAAAACAAAATAGTAATGGTCATGTAATTACGACAAGCTATTAAATGGTGCACCAAAGCAAGCCGCGGGATATACTTATCATGAAGATATTTACTCCCCTTTGTATATTAATTTCCAAAGCGAGGCTGGGTTCAGAACAATAACAACAAGATGACATAACAAAATAAATTTACTATTTTTGCCATTTTCATGTAATTTTTAATTGATAAAAAGCAGATACACTCCACGATCGTGCAATAGCGAATCGTCAGGTGGAAGTGTATACAGCCATATGCATGCATATAGATTACAATAGAATACTAAATACATGGCCGACTTTGTTCTGAAACCTGGAAAATGTTTGACCCTTGGAACAACGACCACCTGTCAACAACGGCAACTTTGGCCACTTCCCTTTGCCGGTCGTTGTTCACAGATTCGACTGTACCTGCATGCTTATCATTTTAAGTCGGTTAACAGGGCCAAATCCCATATTTCAAGTGTAGGGAAGAAGGAAAATCCCAAAATCAGAACATTAGCCTATTTCACCAACATTGCAAAGCATACTTATCTAGCAAAGTATACTTCGAGGGAGAAATTTTCCATTTTAGTATAAATTTATTATTTTTTTATTATACTGAATTTATTACATTATCACAGCCAGTATAATAATAATTTTGCATACTTTTAATCATCAAATATATGCAGTCGTTAGTTCTACATGACATAATGCATTTCGGGGAAAATTAATGATTACTCCCTCAAAGTATACTTTTAGGCGAAGAGCATTAGGGTTGAGATCGGAAAAAAATAGGTCAAAGCTGAATTTTTCAAAATATGTTCAGAATATCATTAGAAATAACATATCAAAACTCCCCATGAATCCGAGTGGAGCTTAATCAAGAATTCAAGATGGCGTCCAAAATGGCGACCAAAAATGACCAAAACTACAACTAGTGCAATTTTCGCCAAACCAATTCGAATGAAATGTGCCAAAACAAGTAGAATATAATGCATAGCTACTTTAACAGAAATGTTGAGAATTTAGTATTAATATTACGTCCAAGATGGCCGCCAATTGCATCATACATAGCTCTCAGAACATGAGAAACGAGCGTTAATCGAATGGCACTTGGGTTGAAATCGGAAAAAACTGCAAAAGCCGAAATATTCATGCAACATATTCAGAATACCATCAAACCCAACATATCAAAGCCCTCCATGAATCCCACAGTAGTTTATGTAGAATTCAAGATGGCCACCAAAACAGTACAATCATGAATTACCTACAAATAAGCAGAGATCTGCTATGTATCAAAGTCATAACATATTCTTTTGACATATAGTATCAGTTTAGTACCCAATGGTGTCTAACTGATATAATCCAGATATAATTAATGAATTTCCTGTAATATGCAAAATGTTTTCCAAAGCAATGATGTCAGAATTCAATAAAATATATAACTACACCATGAGACGCACGTCACATTTATTGTGTATCATCGTCGAGTGCGTCAGGAGAAATTTGCATAATATTTGTGCATGTTTATCCGACGCATTGACTGCAGAGCGAAGAACAGTGAAGTCCAAGCTTTCTGCAACCACATTGCTTTCCGCATCCGCTCTTGCAACCACATGGCACCATTTTCAATAGCTTTGCGGGGGCAATCGGATTTTCTGTTCTGTTGGTACTAAGCAGTTTTCCTTTAGCTGCCAGCCCCATTCGAGTGGAGAAAGAGTATTCCCCATCCATTGTTGTACAGTGTGATACGTTCGGTACAAATGTTGTTTGGCTGCTGCACTTGTGGGGGGAAGAGATTCTAACTTGAACGTACTTGAGAGGAATGAGCAACTTATTGCTCTGTTATAAGCTAGATATCTGTAGCGGTCAAGAATGTCTGCATTGTGAGCTCCATAAAGCTGAAGAAGAAACTGCTCGCCAACTGTAGCTTCTTTCGTGCTTGTTGCACGCGTAAACTTATCCAACCCAGCAATACCCTTATGTTTCTCTACAAGCTTGAATGCTTTCTTTTTTCCTTGACCAAACAGTGCTGACACTGTATCACATCCCGTGATTGCGTGTATAAACATTAGATGTTGCCTAACTTCTCCTATTGATTGCTGGATTTCCGCAATGTCGTACACGAACAAGGTATTGCCCTTCGACAACATGTGCAGGTGGCATTTTTCAGTGCTTTGTGACACAAGCATTACCAGCAAGTCCGTGTCTGTTCCAACAACCTCTTGATTTGTTTGTTCCATTAGTCAGGAATGCTTCTTGGGTATTGCTGTGGGTAGTCACTGTTTTCATGTCTGCATCAAATAATATATCACGGGTTGTGGTTTTTGATGCTCTTCGTCGTTGCTCCGCTAATTTCGTAGATGCCTGGCTGCCGTAACCATCAAACAACACGATGACCTCACTGCCACCAAAAAGTTATATGTAATGTATGATACGTAGGACTTACAAACCTCCTTGTAAGTTGCATTTGTCGGCCACAAGACTGTGTGAAGGAGGTACCCTCCATCAATGACAAATGTTGCCTCATCAGGAAACGTGGATTGCAGATCAGCTTTCGATTTCAACAATGTGCCAAGTGCACTTTTGGCAGTTCTCGTCATTCCACCATCACAAAAGATAGATGCAGGCTGAGGTGCCAGCTCATATGTTAAGAACTGTTCCATTTTAGATCGACTTTGCATGTTGCAAGTGATTCTGTTGAAGAGCAAAGTAGGATTCACTACAACTTGCTGATCACGGACTGTGACTGTGTTAATCGATGCGTTGATTGTTTTCACTGTCATTCCTTTTCAGCTTTACATCTGTAAATGTTTTATCTGTCATGGAATTTGCTGCTTTTTGGCCTATTTCAAATGCCATGTCACAGTTCACCGACTTGTCGGCAACTAAACCAGTTGCTATTGCATCAACTGACTTAGAATGACTGTGGGAAAATGGCAAATGTGCTCGTAACCATCGCAAAAATGTATCGTAGTCCTTATGATCACGTGATTGCGAGCTTGCATGTAAATCCCTGTGCTGGTCCGATGTACTGGCATGGACGCGTGTGAATGTTTCAAGACTGTCACATATGGGTACACAGCGGGATAATGCATGAACCCACTTTGTTAATGAGCTAGCTGTGATGCCACGGCCATGCGTCATCCCACCTGACAATTTCAACAAGCGCATTAGCTCTTGCTCGATTGTTTGATCGGTAAAATTACCGCCCCAAAAGCGGCCATGATAGATTCTAGTTGTGCCATTTGCTGTAGGTAGAGTCTGGCAGATTTTGCGTAGGCAATGTGGCTAGCAGCATGGAACAGCGGTATCATTGTGAAATGTGCGTTGCGCCATTTTGGCTGAATAAATGGGGCTTATGCGTTTTGTGATCAGTGTAGAACCAGATCAGGGTCTGCACTGCTCGCTTGTTACTTGGTGAATGATCCATCGTGCCTAATTGAACAAGATGTTTCATTGTCAACTTATAAATCTACACTTTAAGACCCAGAGCTAGACATGCCACAAATACACAATTATATTATTATTTCTACGGTCAGCATCAGATTATTATTATTATTACGTTTTGTAGATTTTTTTGTCCGTTCAAACTAATATTTTGTTAAATATTATGACAAGTTCCAAATTTTTATGCCACCGGGTTTCGAAGAATCTGGTGGCATATAGTGTTTGAACCGTCCGTCCGTCCGTCCGTCCGTCCGTCCGTCTGTCCATCCGTCCGTCCGTCCGTCTGTCTGTCTGTCTGTCTGTCCGTCCGTCACACTTTTCCGTTAACCACTTTGTCACAGTTTCTCAAATATGCTGCAGGTGGCATCCGCGTTCGACAGATGCATTTCTTGTTTTTGTCGCGCCCGCTTGCGGAAAGCGCGATATAGTCGGCCGTTAAAGTTTTTGGTTAAGTTGTTTGGTTAAGTTTTTTGGTTAAAGTTTTTGGTTAAGTTCTTTGGTTAAAGTTTATGGTTAAGTTTTTTGGTTAAGTTTTTTGGTTCAAGTTTTTGGTTCAAGTTTTTCGTTATACTATATCTCTGCAACTGCTTTGCCCATTACCTTGAAACTTCACATGGGTGTTTATCATCATCTATATTTTCATTCTACCCCCCTCCCATGCGGCCCCTGTGCCCAATGTCAAGGTCAAATTACTTTGAAGTTTTTGGTTAAGTTTTTTGGTTAAAGTTTTTGCTTAAGTTTTTTGCTTACGTTTTTTGCTTAAAGGTTTTTGTTATACAACATCTCTGCAACTGCTTTGCCCATTACCTTGAAACTTCATATGGGTGTTTATCATCATCTATGTTTTCATTCTACCCCTCCTGTGCCCTGTGCCCAATGTCAAGGTCAAATTACTTTGAAGTTTTTGGTTAAGTTCTTTGGTTAAAGTTTTTGGTTAAGTTTTTTGGTTAAGGTTTTTGGTTAAGTTTTTTGGTTAAAGTTTGTTGTTATACTATATCTCTGCAACTGCTTTGCCCATTACCTTGAAACTTCACATGGGTGTTTATCATCATCTATATTTTCATTCTACCCCCTCCCATGCGGCCCCTGTGCCCAATGTCAAGGTCAAATTACTTTGAAGTTTTTGGTTAAGTTTTTTGGTTAAAGTTTTTGCTTAAGTTTTTTGCTTAAAGGTTTTTGTTATACTACATCTCTGCAAATGCTTTGCCCATTACCTTGAAACTTCATATGGGTGTTTATCATCGTCTATATTTTCATTCTACCCCCCTCCCGTGCGGTCAAATTACTTTGAAGTTTTTTTGTTAAGTTTTTTGGTTGAAGTTTTTGGTTAAGTTTTTTGGTTAAGTTTTTTGGTTAAGTTTTTTTGGTTAAAGTTTTTTGGTTAAAGTTTTTGGTTAAGTTTTTTGGTTAAAGTTTTTCGTTATACTATATCTTTTTTTTTAGTGTCCATGCCTCGCCACAAGGCGCGACATGCAGGCCGCGGCCATCTAGTTATACAATAATATGTGCATAATATTCTATTTGTGATGATATGCTAACATATCATGCAAAAAAAATACAGTTTGCACTATTTCTTGTGACATTTATAACACTGGACGATTACGGCAGCCATCTTGGACGCCATCTTGAATTCTGAGTTGAGTTAAGCTCCAGTCGGATTCATGGGGAGTTTTGATATGTTTCAGCTGATGATATTTACAAACTATACAGAAAAATTCAGCTTTGACCTATTTTGTTTTCGATCTTCGTCATTTTTTTATCTAATACTCTTCCACTATTTGCTAGATAAGTATACTTTGCAATTTTGATGAAATCCGCTACCGATAACTTACATACAAAAATATGCAGTCCGTGTACGTGGCTTCGCACAAATTTACATATATTTTGATAATTATCGGAAACTAGTACAGTGAAACCTCTGCTAACGACTAACTGGGAATAGCAGCCACCTGTCCACAATGGCCTGTTAAAAATCCCCCGTTCCAATTTTGTTCTTTATAAGACCTTGGAATAACGACCACCCCTGAACTGCGACCAGCAGCCAGCTATTTTTATTCCCACGTGGAATTTTTTTGTATGTGAACAGCGGCCATGTCGTGTTTTTGTCAGCAAAGAAAATAGCACCACAATCGCTATTTTCCTTTCATCACAATCTGGCCGCCAACATTTGAATTGCAACTGGTCGTATCCAATTAGTCATCAATTACATTCGCATACATTGGCAGAAAGCTCTTTTGAAAACATTTTCCTTGCCCATATTGGTCGTTGTCATTTTGGCGACGTTAACATTTTTATATGAAAATATAAACAATGCAAAAACAATCTTTTTAGATAATATTAAATTATATCAAAAGTTATTAATGAGCCTTTTTATTTCGTGAAATTTGGTCAAATGTTGATTTTATTACAAAAAAATTATTTGTCTGTAAATTTAACATGGGGGAAAATTTAAAGGAGGTAGCGGAGCCATGGGAGGAGTAAAAATACAAAAAAAATTGGAAATTGACTCCAAAACGTGGCTAGGTAGCTTGGAAGTGATCTAACTAAGAAAACAAAAGTTAAGTTTTGAAAATCTATCCACTATTTCTGAAATTAGAAAATCTGTGAAGATGTCTATGGAGATTTAAAATGGAGAACTTTTTTATTCACAATAAAATCAACATTGGAGCAAATTTCACAAAACAAAAAGGCTCGCTCTTAAATTTTGATAAAATTTAATATCGATAAAAATTTTGTTTTTGCATTGTTTATATTTTCGAATTTGGGCAGGTTTCGTGAAACAGACAGACAGTAATAGTTGTTACCCATGTTGGTGGAAAGCGAGACAATTCCAGTCACATTTCTGTTGTCGACGCTGTCTACTTCAACAATGTTGAACATACATCAAATTTTGAATATCTTGTCAGTAACTTCCTCATATTGATAGCTATATATCAAGTGACCTTAACCTTCATGGGTGAATAATGCCGGCAGTGGCTTTCTTTGATTTTTGTCTGTCTGTCCATCCATGTGTCCGTCTGCCAGTTCAGTTAAGGTTGGCCGACTTCCTCGCATCTGCCATTGGGGGCATTTTTATGCCAGGGTGGCATATAATGTTTGGACCATCCGTCTGTCCGTCCGTCTGTCCGTCCGTCACACTTTTCGGTTAACCACTTTGTCACAGTTTCTCAAATATGCTGCAGGTGGCATCCGCGTTCGACAGACGCAGTTCTTGTTTGTCATTGAACACTCACCTTACGTTGTCTAAACATGCTTCGCAGTAACGGTGGCCACAGCCTGCCTGCATTGGAACCTCCAGTACATTCTTGCAGATAGTGCATCTATAGCAGTCGGACACGTCACCGGCGAAGACTGGTCCGGACCCTGGGTTCTGTCCACTGGTCATGGTAGCTGGCCCTGATAACGAAAGTCGAGAATGATTAACCATTTCAGCCCTATGTAACTTGAATGGATTTTGATATGTTAATTTTGCAACCAATCCAATCACCACATTTATGAAAGGGGTGTTTTTGCTCTGAAAGATATGTAAATTACTTGCAAACAGTGCAGATCCTGATGAGACCGGCTCATCTGGATCTACACTGTTTGCCAGTACCACTATACAGGCCTGTGGTGTTGAAAAAAACTTTTCAAGGACTCGTTATATACCTGATCATCCTTTAATTCAAAGATAATTGCTTCGTAAATGTGATTGAATATAATATGTGTAACATATAAGTGAACATTGCCCCGTTTCTGTATCCTATACGGTACATGGGAGTGGCCAATTCGGCCATCTTTGTGTGTTTCAGCCATCAGCGAGTTTCACCTCTTCTGGCTGGTAGGTATTTGACGAGGCAGTGTTCACATATACGTGGGGTTACCAGAAAATTTGAGAACTATTCGGTAAATATCTTCCCCTCCCCTGTTGATAGTGTTTGTGTGACGAGATGTGGGGTGGGGTGGGGGGGGGGGGTTAATATTCGGCAAACGTCTTCCCCTCCCTGTTGATAGTGTTTCTGTGACAAGATGTGGAGGTGGGGGTAATATAATATTCGGCAAACATCTTCCCCTCCTCTGTTGATGTCGTTTGTGTGATGAGATGGGAGGGGCGGGTGATATTCGGCAAACATCTTCCCCTCCCCTGGTGCTGTGGTGTTTGTGTGACAAGATGGGGGAGGGGGGTAATATTTTGGCGCACCTGGCCTCTGCTGGTGTTTGTGAGATGAGATGAGGTGGGGGGGCCGGGGGTAATATTCGGCAAACATCCCCTCCCCTGTTGATGGGGTTTGTGTGACGAGATGTAGGGGGGGGGTATATCGGCAAACATCTTCCCCTCCCCGGTTGATAGTGTTTGTTTGACGATGATGTGGGTGGGGGGGGTAATATTCGGCATACATCTTCCCCACTCCCCTGTTGATAGTGTTTGTGTGACGAGATGTAAGGGGGGGGAGGGAGGGAGGGGCTAATATTCGGCAAACATCTCCCCCCCCCCCTCCCCTGTTGATGGTGTTGTGTGACGAGATGTGGGGGAGGGGGGGTAATATCGGCAAACATATTTCCCTCCCCTGTTGATAGTGTTTAGTGTGACGAAATGTGGGGGGAGGGTAATATTCGGCAAACATCTTCCCCTCCCCCTCCCCTGTTGATGGTGTATGTGAAAAAAATGAGTGAGTAGGGGGGGAGTAATATCGGTTCGGCAAACACTCTTCACTCCCCTGATAGTGTTTGATTTGTTTGACAAGATGTGGGGGGGGTAGGTAATATTTTGGCAAACATCTTCTTCCCCACCCCTGTTGATAGTGTTTGTGTGACGGTATGATGTGGGGGGGGGGGGTAATATCAGCAAACATCTTCCCTTCCCCTGTTGATGGTGTTTGTGTGACAAGATGCGAGGGGGAGGGTAATATTTCGGCAAACATCTTCCCTCCCCTGTTGATGGTGTTTGTGTGACAAGATGTGGGTGGGGGGGGGGGGGGGGGAGTAAGGGGGGGGGGGGGGGGAGTATTCGGCAAACATCATCCCCTCCCCTGTTGATAGTGTTTGTGTGGTGGCTGTCAATATTCTGCAAAAATTCTTCCCACTGCTGGTGCTGGTGTTTGTGGACGAGATGGGGGGAAGGGGTAATATTCGGAAAACATCTTCCCCACCCTCCCCTGTTGATTAGTGTTTGTGTGACAAGATGTGGGAGGTGGGTAATATTTGGCGAACATCTTCCCCTCCCCACCCTGTTGATGGTGTGTTTGTGTGTCGAGATGTAGGGGGGGGGAGGGGAGGGGTAATATTCGACAAACATCTTCACCTCCCCTGTGATGGTTTTGTGTGACGAGATGTGGTGGGGGGGGGGTAATATTCGGCAAACATCTTCCCCTCCCCTGTTGATAGTGTTTGTGTGACGAGATGTGGGGGGGGGGGGGGGTAATATTCGGCGAACTCTTCCCCTCCTCCCCTGTTGATAGTGTTTGTGTGACGAGTTGGGGGGGGGGTAATATTATATTATGCGTACATCTTCCCCTCCGCTGTTGATTGTTTTGTGTGACGAGATGTGGGGGGGGGGGGGGGGCTAATATTCGACAAACATCTATCCCTCCCCTGTTGATAGTGTTTGTGTGGGGGGGGGGTGGGGGGGGGGGTGGGGGGGGTAATATTCTGCAAACATCTTCCCCACTGCTGGTGCTGGTGTTTGTGTGACGAGAAGGGGGAGGGGTAATATTCGGAAAACATCTTCCCCACCCCTGTTGATAGTGTTTGTGTGACGAGATGTGGGGGGGGGGTAATATTTGGTGAACATCTTCCCCTCCCCTGTTGATGGTGTTTGTGTGTCGAGATGTAGGGGTGGGGAGGGGGGGGTAATATTCGACAAACATCTTCCCCTCCCTGTTGATAGTGTTTGTGACGAGTTGGGGGGGGGGGGGGGGTAAGGGGGGTAATTAATATTATGCAAACATCTTCCCCTCCGCTGTTGATTGTTTTGTGTGACGAGATGTGGGGGGGGGGGAGGTAATATTCGACAAACATCTTCCCCTCCCCTGTGATGTGGTGTGTGACGAGATGTGGTTGGGGGGGGGGTAATATTCGGCAAACATCTTCCCCTCCCCTGTTGATGGTTTTGTGTGAGATGGGGGGGGGGGCGGTCGGGTAATAGTCCCTGGTGCTGGTGTTTCTGTGACGAGATGGGGGAGGGTGGGGGAGTAATATTTGGCAAACATCTCCCCCTCCCCTGTTGATAGTGTTTGTGTGACAAGATGGGGGGGGGGTAATATTCAGCAAACATCTTTCTCTCCCCTGTTGATGGTGTTTTGTGTGATGAGATTGGGGTGGGCGGAGGATAACTTCCCCTAGATCCCAAGTTGATGGTGTTGATGGCTCATTTAGATCTACACTGTAAGCAGTTATTGCAGTCTATAGTTTTGAAAGTGTTAAAAAATGTATCCGTACAATGTACCTCTATCAATTAATATGAACAGGATAGTGTCACATGTATAGTAGTTTCAATTTTTATCATAATTTATTGTATATTAATGAAATGTTTCCACAACTTTGACCTCCATCGTTGCCGTTCAATGTTGGCCAATGTCAATATGTCAGCCAGTATGTGTGTCGATGAATAATGGAAAATTCCAGAAATTCAACCAATCAGATTTTGGCTTACATACAGAGGGGACGTGACCTTGCTATTCAATCAGATTTTGGCTTACATACAGAGGGGACGTGACCTTGGTATTTAAATATTGTGTGGTCTGTGTAAATGAAAAATGCAGAATCAACCGTAGAATGTTTTTGCTAATTGACAAATACGCTGCATAAATTACATGATGAATATAATTTATGTCATATAGAAACATATATCACAGGATAACAAAAAATAACATTTACAAATAACAGTGAACAAAACAATTTTGTCACAAAATGATTTTCAGACTCGTCCATTTGTTCTAAAAAAAATATGAAAATTATTTGCAAAAAGTGCAGATCCTGATGAGACGGCTTGTCACTTGTCACTAGCCAGCTCATCTGGATCTACAGGCGCGGATCTAGGTTTGTGAGAACGGGGGGGTTGTCGAGTGCACGTAGTGGACCGAGTTTGCTAGGGGGGTCCGGGGGCATGCCCCCTGTAAAAAAATTGATATACAGATGTCCTGAAATGCATTTTCCTGGGTTTTACGGGATTTAAAATCCGACTCGAGCTGGTAATAAACTGTTATATTTTGTACCGCTATGATGACAATTTCATATCAGTTCATATTTGCGTAACCTCCATGGCTGAACGGGGGGGTTGCAACCCCAACAACCCAGTGCTAGATCCGCGCCTGATCTACACTGTTTGCAAACACTACTAAAAACATCTCTAGCGTTGAAAGTGTTTTTAGATTACTCGTAGTGTATATGAGACACGCCATGTGATTTTGTACCTTCGGACATCTGTGTAATTTCATGAAATACGTATACAACATTTACAATATTTTCCGTAAATGACGTCAAAACTTGACAAAAGATATTCCACATGTATTCGGAAACGTGTGTCAACTTTTGACTTTATTTATGAATAATATTGTAAATTGTGTAAATGTATCTAATGAAATTACGCAGATGGTAGAAGGTACAAAATCACATGGCGTGTCTCGTATTGGTTAAAAAAAGAATTCTCAATTGTCATCCAAAGTATATCCTGTGATCACCATTTGAACGATCTAGGTGAGATTGGTGGAAACATTCTGCTAATAACATGTGACCACTTACCTGAATCGTCGTTGATGTTGTAGCAAATCCGTACACATTCGAAGAGAAATGCAAAACATATACACAACTTCACATAACCAATGTGATGAGGAATTTGTAGATTGCGAAACCTTGCCCAGTGGCAAGTCCCTTCTGATATTTATATATCCGGTCATTATGACAGTTAACCTTATACTGTGAATCCTGAGACTTGTCATCTTTGTTCCTTTACGATTGATTTGTCGTAAGAGTTTGTACGGCTGTTAATTCCGAATTGTCCGACAGAAAACAATTGAAGCATTTTTAGCTTGACTGTTCGACGAATATGAAGAGCATATGTTGTCGCATCGGCATCGACGTTCATACTATTATGCCTCCAGCCACCATGCTGGCATATTATGACCAAGAACAGGTTTTTATGTAGTCCTCACTAATACACTGCCAATACTATGGTGTGATTTGATTTTACCTATGGAGTATGGCTATAACTTTATGTTCACTTGTTTGTCTGTTTATTTATTGAAAGTTTTGTAAGAGTTTCTCAAATCACCTGTAATTTTCTGTTTGCCTTCAGCTAATTTCTTCATATTGCACATATGCATTACTTAATTAGTAACAATACATCCTTCCACATTAATACAATTGTACTGATTGTTCGTCCGTCCGTCCGACGGAAAAAGTCCGTCCGTCCATCCGTCCGTCCATCTGTCTGTTTATTTCATGTTTCCAATTTATATCAAATCCATATGACCATATATACTCCATATCGCATGTAAAGTTCCTTCAATGTATGTAACTAAGCCATCAGAGGGTACACTCGTATACATGATGTGAATTCTCCATGTGATTTTGTACATAAGAAGATATTAGATATTTCATGAATTTACAAAATTTGTAAATGAGTCTGAAGTTGATGAAATTTTCAGAGCAAATGCGGTAAATTTCATTAACATTCAACATCATGTACAGAAAATATCAGTTTATGTAAATATTTTTCCAGGAAAATCGCATCTTTTTACAAAATGGCATGGCATGTCATCAGTAGCTGATTTCATCAAGACTACAAAGTATACTTATCTAGCAAAGTATACTTTGAGGGAGTAATCATTTATTTTCCAGAAATGCATTATTTTATGTAGAACTAACGGCTGCATATATTTGATGATTAAAAGTATGCAGAATTATTATACTAAATTTATTACATTATCACAGCCAAAATGGCTGTGATAATGTAATAAATTAAGTATATTAATAAAAATTAATCAATTTATCCTTAAATTGAAAATTTCTCCCTCGAAGTATACTTTGCTAGATAAGTATACTTTGTAATTTTTGTGAAATAGGCTACAAATCTATGACAAGACTGGTGTCATCTGCTGAATATATTTTTCAAAAATGTAAACGTGAGCACTGATTATTCAAAACAAACTATTTATGACAGGTCTTAACTTCTGTTGTAATAGAATATTAAGGCATTGGCTCGCAGATCTGTCCAGGATGTGATAAAAACAGATTCAAAAAACAAAATTAATCTAGTTGTATCATATTTCTGGACCCAATTATCGCCTGAAAACATATGAGATTTGGTAACACAATTGTATCCCCAGACAAAAGTGTGTGTGGGAGGGTAGGTGGGAATACTATGTATTATACACCAACATTGTCCTCCGCAGACACTTCTTGTCCGGAGCACAACTCGAATACCCTTTGGAATATTTTCATGAAACTTCACACATGCATAGACCATGACCCAAATGTGTGTCAAGCATAAGAATTACAAATCTTGCCACTCTAATTTGGGAGTTATCTCCCTTTGTGTTTTTTTTTTTGTCCATTTGACTTGTCCGGAGCATAACTCTAACACCCTTTGGTATATTTTCATGAAACTTCACACATGCATAGACCACGACACAAAGGTGTGCTGCGCACATGGGTGACAACTCTTGTCTCACTAATCTTTTAGTTATCTCCCTTTGTTATTTTTGCCCACTGAATTCTCATCACTCTTTGGAATATATTTATGAAACTTCACATGTGCATACACCATGACACAAAAGTGTGCAAGAATGACAACTCTTGCCATGCTAATTTTTTAGTTATTCTCCCTTTGTTTTTTTTTGTGCAATGATGGGGTTATGACCAGTATCTACTTCAAGTAGCACACTCCTGTAGCCTGTTAACGATCTATATCGCTTGTTCGAACCATACTGTGTGTTTGATTGATGGAATGGCGAACTGTTTGAATGGAGTCTGATCTGGATCTACACCGGTTGCAAAACCCATAAGCCCCATTTCTGCAGTCACAGCAATATCCAAAACTCCTTGGAATTTTATCAAATAAAATGATGTATTTGATTTATACATGCAATTTTGCAGTTCATAAAGTAAAATCAAAAACATATTTATTATTGAGACTTCATCTGAGACGGTGCGTTTAAACAAGGTATTTATCACACAATGCATATAAGAATGAACACAAGTTCTTTTGAATTGTATTGTAGTAAGTAATAATATCCTGTATATTGTATATGATACTTATGTCAAGTGACTAGTCCTTGAAAACAACCTTAAATTACTGACATCAAGAATTTTAGGAAAACCTTTACTGTTGTTTTGAGTTTTCGGGAATTGACACTTATGAATTGATATTTATGATTGATACCAACTAATAATTACTTCAATATCTATTGTATTCATTCGTACAAATACCATTTTATTATTTTCTTATGGCCGACATTTTTAATTGGTTATACTCTCCACAAAACAGAATATCCCTACTATTTTGTACTGTCTCAGATTGCTTCTAGCATTGTATGGTACATAATATTGTATTTACACACTCTTTTAGAATATGACGAAGGTTTTCTATAATAAAAATATCAATACAAACCCAATGTCCTTTGCTCGACCACGTTTCTGGTTGGCTGTTGAATATATGCCGATCCCAACTGTTCGTAAAATACTATATTTAGTTTGGAATTTGAGTTTGTCTGACGTCATGGAAAATTATTTGTATCGAGATGTGATATAAACATTCTATGCTGGTATACTGTTCATCACCCTGGTGTTGTTATTTTGTTGTGGCACCAAAATGATTGGTTAGGAAACTACGGGTAGTTTATATTGGGCGTGATTAGTTTCGACTTATTACGACAGTCATTTTTCGACTAAGTGGCATTTTACGACATATGCCAGTAGCCTATTTCATCAACATTTCAAAGTATACTTTAGTAGCAAAGTATACTTTGAGGGAGAAATTTTCAATTTTATGATAAATTTATTAATTTTTATTATACTGAATTTATTACATTATCACAGCCATAATGTAATAAATTCAGTATAATAATTCTGCATACTTTTAATCATGAAATATATGCATTTGTTAGTTCTATATGAAATAATGCATTTCGGGAAAAATAAATGATTACTCCCTCAAAGTATACTTTGCTAGTAAAGTATACTTTGCAATGTTGATGAAATAGGCTACAGATTGCTTGTTGACAATTTGTCGCACATGCTTTAGCAGAAGACGTGACTATAAGGTCGCCACATTCCCAAAATGTCTAAAGTTTGTACAAGCTTCATCATCATGGTATAACTTTATATGGTATGCTTCAATATTTGGACACTTAGATATATGTGAGCATTTTGAACACACTTGACCTTTTTTACCTTCACATTTTTGCGGAAACAATTAGACATTGTTTTGTGTCATAAAGTTTGTACAAGTTTCGTCATCATATATAACATTAATATTACTTGATGGATTGCTTCGATATTTGGACACTTGATTCATGTAAGCATTTGGAACACACTCGTGCCGTCGTTAACATGACCTTGACCTTTTTATGCCCCCGCCACTGAATGGTGAGGGGGGCATATAGTGTTACCGGCGTCCGTACATCCGTCCGTCCGTCCGGGCAAACATTGGGGGTTTAGGGGCAAGGGGGAGGAGCCTAAGACAATAGAATACAATAGACTTAATCCGTATAGCGCCTAGTCCTTTGTAGTTTAGGGGCTATTCCTTTGATCTTTTAAAGTACAAATACCCCCCCATAAACCCAAAATATTGGTACGTCCGTCCGTACGTCCCGAAACCTTAACGCTCGGGTAAATGGCTTATAATTTCTGTTTCCTTGCTCTGATCTGCTTCACATTTCACTGACGCATTGCTACAATGGTCCTCTACCACCCTGTGAAAAATCCACATTCGTCCCTCCCTGCTAAGCCCAGGGTCAAGGTCACAGACTTTGTGCGTTCGAAACCTTAACGCTCGTGTAAATGGCTTACAATTTCTGTTTCCTTGCTCGGATCTGCTTCACATTTCACACACGCATTACTCCAATGGTCTGCTTCACATTTCACACTCCAATGGTCCCCTACCCTGTGACAAATCCGTATTTGTCCCGCCCCCGCTAAGTCCAGGGTCAAGGTCACACAGACTTGGTGTGTTCGAAACCTTAAAGCTCTGGTAAATGGCTTATAATTTCTGTTTCCTTGCTCGGATCTGCTTCACATTTCACACACACATTGCTCTAATGGTCCTCTACTACCCTGTGACAAATCCACAATCATCCCGCCCCCGCTAAGCCCAGGGTCAAGGTCACATACTTGATGCAATTGAAACCTTGCACGGATCTGCTTGATATTTCTCACATGCATTGCTGTAATGGTCCTCTATTGCCCTGTGAAAAATCCTTCTAAGCCCAGGGTTGTCACATACTTGGTGCGTTTGAAACCTTAACGTTCGGGTAAATGTCTTATATTGTCTGTTTCCTTGCATGGATCTGGTTGATATTTCACACATGCATTGCTCTAATGGTCCTCTACCACCCTGTGACAAATCCACTATCGTCCCACCCCCGCTAAGCCCAGGGTCAATGTCACATACTTGGTGTGTTTGAAACTTGGGATAAGTGTCTTATAATGTCTGTTTCCTTGCATGGATCTGCTTGATATTTCACACACCCATTGCTCTGAAGGTCAGCTATTATGCTGTGACAACAGATCCATGGTTCTCTGGCCCTCTGTGTTTGTTTTCAAATATGCCTCGTTTTCTTTGGCTGCCAGTGGGGGCATTCGTGTGCCGACAGGCCACATTTCTAGTTTATCTTGACATGGTTGTGGAAACACTTTGCCATTTTTGTCCCGCCTGCTTTAGCAGAAGCGGGACATAGGCATAGCTTTTCCGTCGGCGTCGTCAGCGTGGGAGGCGGCGTCCACATTTCATGTTAAGTTTTCGCGTTTCGCTCAGTTTCCAGAAAACGAAGTCCTACAACCTCCATACTTGGTATACATCAATACTGTAGTGTAACGATCTCACACAGAGGGAGGCCATGTGACCTTGACCTAGTTTTCATGATTCAATAACCTACTTTTCACATGCATTCAACGTTAAGTTTTTGCGTCTAGCTCTGTTTCTCAAACTTAACGCTCGGGTCAATTCATTGTAACTTCTGTTTCCCTCAATGGAATGCTTCAATATTCCATACATGCATTTGTAACAACATCCCACATCATTCTACAGAAAGCCCATGGTGCACGCTAACCCCAAAGGTCAAGGTCACTGACTTTGAAATTTCCGGGTTTGGAAAACTTAACGCTCGGTTTAATTTATTACAACTTCTGTTTCCCTTGATGGAATGCTTTGGTATACATCAACACTGTGGTGTAACCATCTCACACAGAGGGAGCTCATGTGACCTTGTCCTAGTTTTCATGGTTTATTGACCTACATTTCATATGCATTCAATGTTAAGTTTTTGCATTTAGCTCAGTTTCCGGAAAACTATGAGTTCTACGACCTCCAAACTTGGTATACATCAACACTGTGGTGTAACCACTCACAGAGGGAGCCCATGTGCACAGGAGAGACCTTGGCCTAGTTTTCATGGTTCATTGACCCTACTTTTCACATGCATTCAACATTAAGTTTTCGTATTTGGCTATGTTTCTAAAACTCAACGCTCATGTTAATTTGTTGTAACTTCTGTTTCACTCAATGGAATGCTTTAATATTCCATAAATGCATCTGAAACAACATCCCACATCATTCTGCAGAAAGCCCATAATGGCCGCTAACCCGAAAGGTCACGGGCTTAGAAAATTCCGGGTTTGGAACACTTAACGCTCGGTTTAATTTATTACAACTTCTGTTTCCCTTGATGGAATGCTTTAATACTTTTTAGGTGTAAACTATAGCAACATCCGGCATGAATCTACAGAAAGCCCATGGTGCCCGCTAACGTCAAGGTCAAGGTTACGGGCTTAGAAAATGCTCAGTTTTGAAAACTTAACGCTTGTGTTAATTTATTGTAACTTCGGTTTCCCTTGATGGAAAGTTTTTATATTTCATACATGCATTTGTAAGAACATTCTGCATCATCTGCAGAAAGTTCATGGTTTCCGGTAACCCCAAGGTCAAGGTCGCAGACTTCAATAATGTCTAGTATAGAAATTTAGCATCGGTCCCAGGAGATGTCGATGGCGGCATTCTTGTTTTTGTTTAGCTGTGTTTGTTGGAAAATAAGTGTTTTGGTTTCAGTTTATTATCCCCTCTCGTAGCAAAAAGGGGATATAGGGATACAAAAGTTGTCTGTTCGTCCGTCTGTCCATCACAAAAATTAACATTGGGGTTAATCTGCAATAACTTCAGTTTCCTTGATGGAATGATTTAATATTTCATAGGTGCATTTGTAACATCATCCTGCATCATTCTACAGAAAGCGAATGGTGCCAGCTAACCCCAAGATAAAGGACTTAGAAAATGTTTGGTTTCGAAAACTTTACACTTCATTATAACTTCTTTCCCTCAATGGAATGCTTTAATATTTCATAGGTGAGCTATTGTTACCGCAATGTGTCCGTCCGTCCGTCCGTCCGGGCACACATTAGGGTACTTATGTGGCTAGCCCCACAGGGTTATGGACTTGGTAAAGGATAGGGTTGGTTACAATTAGCCACCTAAAAAATCCTTTTATGTGGCTAATATTTAACATGTGATAAGCCACATAAGTATAGTACTGTAAGAACGTCCGTCCGTCCGTCCGTCCGTCCGTCCGGGCACACATTAGGGTACTTATGTGGCTAGCCCCACAGGGTTATGGACTTGTTAAAGGATAGGGTTGGTTACAATTAGCCACCTAAACATTCGTTTTATGTGGCTAAAAATCGTTTTATGTGGCTAATATTTAACATGTGATAAGCCACATAAGTACCCTAATGTAAGAACGTCCGTCCGTCCGTCCGTCCGTCCGTCCGTCCGTCCGTCTTCTCGCTCCTCGGTAACCATTGGGCCTATAGTCACCAAACTTCATGGTCATGGTATTTAGGTAGGGGGATTACAAAATTGTTCAAATGATGTCCTTACGTAATCCAAGATGGCCGCCGTCTAAAAAGTAGCACAAATTCTTCAAAAATCTTCTTAAGAACCGACAACCGGATTTCGACAAAACTTTGTAGGAATGATCGCGATAGCGCGATGTACAATGCTCTTTCACAGTTGTTAAAATGCTGACCACGGGGTCAACAAATATTTGACCGAATATGCTCATGTCATATATCAAATCGAAGGTATCAACGAGGTGATCACTCTGGGGCATTTTTTGTCGAAATCGGATGGTTATGTCATCCAAGATGGTCGCCGAAAGGTCAAAAGGTCGTACTTTTATTAGAGATTTCAAAATTCTTCTTCACATGAACCGCTTGGCCCATGGTAGCCAAACTTAAAAGTTATGGTTCATGGGTGAAGCCTTTTCAGATTTATAAAATGGAGGTCATCGCTAATCCAAGATGGCCACCGTCTAAAAATAGCATAAATTCTTTAAAAAATCTTCTCGTGAACTGCTAGCCAGATTTCGACAAAACTTGGTAGGACTGATAGATGTACAATGCTCTTTCAAAGGTGTTAAAATGGTGACCCCGGGGTCAAAAATGGGTGTGGCCCGTGGAGTCAAATTGGGTGAAATTTTATTGTATAATGTAGAAATCAAATCAAAGGTATCAAAGAGGCGATCGCTCTGGTACATTTTTTGTTGAAATTGGATTGTCATGTCATCCAAGATGGTCACCGAAAGGTCAAAAGGTCGTTCTTTTAATAAATATTTCAAACGTCTTGTTTTCGTGAACCGCTTGGCCGATATTGGCCAAACTTCACGGTAATGGTTATTGGGTCAAGCATTTTCATTTTTGTTTAAATGGTGGTCATCGTGAAATCAAAGATGACCGCTGTTGAAAAGTAGGTAAATTTCTTAAAAAATCTTCTCGCGAACTGCCTGGCCGATTTTTACGAAACATGGTATGAATGATCGATAGTTAACGCTGGTTCAGATTCCTTCAAATGGTGGACCCCGTGTCAAAAATGGGCGGGGCAGGAGGGGTCAAGTAGGGGTCAAATGTCACATTTGACCGAATATGGTGATGTCATATATCAAATCGAAGGTATTGTCGAAATCGGGTAATTACGTCATCCGAGATGGCCGCCGAAAGGTCAAAAGGTCGTTCTTTCTATATAGATAACAAACATCTTCTTCTCGTGAACCACTTGGCCAATATTGGCCAAACTTCACAGTAATGGTCAGTGGGTCAAGCCTTTTCATTTTTTGTCGCGCCTGCTTTAGCAGAGGCGCGACTATAGTCGGCGCTTTTTCCGTCGTCCGCGTCGTCCGCGTCGTCCGCGTCGTCCGTCCGGTTTTTTTGTAAGGCAAATGCGTTAAAGTTATTGTTTTTTCACAATATCTCTTTAACCCCTTGCCAGACATTGATAATATTTCATATCAATGTTTGTCTAGGGATGATGCTTCATTATACACACCCCCACATCCAAAGTCTGAAGGTCAAGGTCATTTATTTACTTGTAATGTTCACCGGTTTTGTAACAGAAATGCGTTAAAGTTATTGTTTTTTCACAATATCTCTTTAACCCCTTGCCAGACTTTGATAATATTTCACATCAATGTTTGTCTAGGAATGATGCTTCATTACGCACACCCCCACATCCAAATTTTGAAGGTCAAGGTAATTTATTTACTTGTAATGTTCACGGTCAAATGCCTCGGCAGGCGCGACACCGCTTCCGTGGCGGAATTCTTGTTTCTACATTTTTCTATGCAATTCTATATACCGTATTCATTCTAATAAACGCCCGGGCGCTTATTAGAATCATCGGCAAGTCACAGGTCGGGGGTGGGCGATTAATAGAGGCAATGGTTTTTGGTCCGAGTAAAAAATGTCAAAAAGTGAAGAAAACGATTGGATTTGTAAACCTTACAGACGTTCTATGTACTCACGGTGTAGTCTTGGCAATTACTACCGTATCGGACGTTTGTATTCGGATAATCTGTATGTTTGGACTGGTCCATTTCTCATTAAAATAATTACTTTAGGATCAGTAAGTATTCGGACATACCCCAAATCCGTAAATTTCTCAAAATATCTCCACAATAACAAAGGGACATCACTCTTCGCGTAACATATATTTTTTGCCCAAAAATAGGGGGTGGGCGTTTATTAGAGTATGGGCGTTTATTAGAATGAATACGGTACAATACAGAGTATGTGTACACAACTCCTCCGAAACTGTTCAGTCGATCGTTCTGAAACTATACACACGTCTTCTACACATATTGAAGATGTGCACCTTGGTGTTTTTATGCCGAAAAAATATTTTTTCCATTTTTTCTACATTTTTCTATACAATTCTATATATTCTACATTATTGTATCCAATTCCCTATCATTTCTACTTTACACTCTACTTTTCTATGTCTGCCTAAATTAGTATACATGTTTAGCACAACGAGATCAAGAAATAATGCTATAGACTTTCAAATTCTCATTAATGTTTCTTGCCTTGGTGACAGCTTCACATTTCTGCATCTTCGCTGTCTGGCCCATATTCGATGGGCGTATTTTGTGACTTGCGGCACTCTTGTTTTAGATAAAATGCTATTTCCAGTATTTGTAATGTTGCATCTTATTTAAAAAAAAACCTTTTACATATATATGATCATTACCAAAATGTATGAGACATATTCACTATTATTGTTATTTATATTTTAAGTATTAAATGAACATAAACAAACAAATAAATATTATTTATCGGGAGATAAACTTCGTCAAGTTTTTTCAACGTTTTTTAGCAGCGAATTTGCTCAGAGGCTTGCACGCTTCTTATTTTCTATAAGCGTTGAGTGACATAGATTTTGTTTAATTTATAGTGGCTATGTTTGCATGCGCTGCGCGCTGCCTTAATTACTAAATTCAATGGTTTCAGACCCGGCGCCGAGCAACTTTCGTCCCAAACCGTTGTGTTCGGCATCTGAAATGCGCGTTAACCCAACTGTATACGAAACGATATATGTGGCCGCGTATACATTAGTCTATACTCGCAGTCATTTTATTTGTTAGCCCGGCCGCGTACAGCCGACAAATAATTTGTGAATTAAACTTGCCCGATATGGACCGTGTTCAAAATCGCTAGCGATTCTACCCATAACCGTGTACATAGACACTGCTTGAATCTTACTTCCCACAAATTGACGTAAACTGTAAACAACAAATGGTCGCTGAATTAATACCATTTGTTGGCCGTTATCGATGGAATTAATTGTCAATTATTCCGAGAAAAAAAAATCATGACCAAATCTTTCACTCGCCAAACTGGGCGAGTGCCTGTAGAAAGTACTCAACCGCCACAAAAAGCACTCGCCATGGCGAGCTGGGTGGAGTGAAATTTCAACCCCTGATTCGTTCCCTCGAATTAACAGTTCGTTCCAACGAAATGACAATTTTTTCGCTCAATTTAACAATTCATTCCCTCGAATTAACAATTTGTTCCCACGATATAACAATTTGTTCCCATGAATTACCAATTTGTTCCCATGGGAACGAATTGTTATTTCATGGGAACGAGTTGTTAAATTGAGGGAACAAATTATTTTGTGGGAACAATTAATAAAAAAAAAAATTCTACGTTCCTAAGGGGCTCCGTGAATGTATTTAGATAGTTCTGAGTGCACCAAGATTCATTTCTGTGCTATGCAGTCATGGTCACTCGCGTAGTTACCATGGGAACCTCTCTAACTGTGCACGCTTGGGAGACCCCAGGGTGTCGGATTTACAATGTCCAGTCTTTGCATCTAGCGGTGAAAAGAACATCCAACAAATGAAGGGTATGTTTCTTATTTCTCTCTGTAAATACATCTTGGATTTTCATTAGAATTGTGTCCTCTGGACTCGATTCTAAAATTCCAAGACATATGATATGTAGAGGGAGAAATAAAGGAAAATTTAATGAATTGTTGTTTACTATTTTTTAACTACAGTCGAACCTGTACTAACGACCACCTGGGAATAGCGGCTACCTGTCCACAACGGCCAGTTAAAAATCTCCCCGTCCAATTTTGTTCTTTATAAGACATTGGAATAATGGCCACCCACTAACTGCGACGAGCGGCCAGCTATTTTCATTCCCAAGCGGTATTTTTGTATGTGAACAGCGGCCATGTCTTGTTTGTCGGCAAAATAATAGCACCACAATCGCAATTTTCCTTTCATCACAATCTGGCCGCTGACATTTGAATTGCAACTGGTCGTGTCCAATTAGTCATCGATTACATTCGCATATATTGGCACAACGCTCTTTTGAAAACATTTACCTTGCCCATATCAGTCGGTGTCATTTTGGCGACATTAACAAATTTCCATGAAAAATATTGCATAATTAACGCTATTAACGGTAATTCCCGATATGTATTCTGTGTCATGTACTCCAATAGGCATAATTAAATTCCACGTAAGTCATAAAACTTGCATCATTAGTTGTGTTTACACGATGCTGATTTTTCTTCAGTGACAAGACTGAGACTTAACACACCACGCTTGTCAAGTTTTAGTACGTGTAAATTTCACCCCGCGGGGCACAAACACAGCATTCAGCGTGTTTCAGCTTTCATCGGTATAACTATATACATGTATGAATAATATGTAGTTACACCAATGAAAGCCAAAACACGCCGAATGCCTGTGGGCACAAAGCCATATCGAAGATCAATACACGCGGTTGCTGACGTCAATCATGTAGTCGACACTAGACTGGTACCCTGTCGGTTGCGCAGCCTACAATATTACCTGGTTCGGAAACCCGTCTAAAGTGACATGACAAATGTGTTTATATGAATTGGGTCTCTATCTCTGACAAATCCCGGCTTATTGCATTAGCGATATGACCAGGCGGTGGATTCGCGTAGTCTGCCCATGGTTTAATGTTCCCCAATCTCTAATTAAAAACATCAATAATTAAGTCGGCAGACAATGCCAATTCGTCATTGGCTGCTTACATATTCTGGTTAGATCAGGATATACATTGGACAGAAAGCAAATAAGCCTGGTGTTCTCTGCCGGTTTGGACACCTATCTTGCGTCGGTTACTCGACTTGGCACATTCAATGAAATGTTTTTGTTACAAAACAATCGCGGTTTTCACAGGCTGCGCCACATAGGCTATCATTTTAATAAAGACTATATGACTGTTATTAATTTCAAATGATGGCGTGAAATTGAGAATAAGAAAGTAAAATACTAATGGTCATGCTAATTAAACCGCTTACATGTAATTACGACAAAGCTATTAAATGGTGCACCAAAGCAAGCCGCGGGATGTACTTATCATGAAGATAATTACTCTCCTTTGTATATAATTTCCAAAGCGAGGCTGGGTTCAAAAACAATAACAACAAAATAACAAAATCATTGATAAATAGCAGATCCACTCCACAATCGTGAACTAGCGAATCGTCAGGTGGAAGTGTATACAGCCAAGATGTTTTCTATGCATGCATTTAGATAACAATATAATGCAAAATTCATGGCCGACTTTGTTGTGAAACCGGGAAAATGTTTGACCCTTGGAACAACAGCCACCTGTCAACAACGGCCACTTTAAAAAAAATTCCCAGCATGTATATACTATAGAGGTAATTGAGATAGTCAAGAACTGATTTTTGTGCTTTGCATAATCAAATATTTTAACGAGATCTACTTAACCCTTAAAGGTACATGCATGCCCATGCACTCGGTAGACACAAAATGTTCTTTATAGGAATAAAATAAGTGTATAATTGTGTCACTATTTCACAAGTTCTAAAATCTGTATCGCGGGCGCTTGTAGTTTTTACAACTGGTGGATTAGTTACACAATTATACACTACAGTGTGTGTGTACCTTTAATTAATACAATGCTGAATTAAATTTTGTCTTTGTGGGTGGCAGGTGGGAGCATGCGATGGGTAATTCAACGATCGGGATTCAGCCTTACCGGAATCCCGACCGGAGAACTGCTTTGACCCTAAGGTACATCTTTGGCTTTCGGGTATTTGAGAGTTGAATCTGGTTATACCCTTATAAGAGTAATCCTACTGGTGACTTGGTGTGGTACGTATGGACCCGACACCAGGTCAGGTTATTCTAATTTCAGGGTTGAAATATATTTATCTCGATGTAAATATTCAGTGAAGTGCTGCCAAACCAAAGTTTTTGATGAGAAAAATGGAAAAAATATTCAGCAGACGACACAAATTAATTCAGCATTGTAAGGGTTAAATACCAATCAACAAACAAACTACTGTATATTTATTTTCCATTTTTATTCCCATCTGTATATGAACTTGTCTATCGCTGGGAGGTTAACATTTTTGTAAGTATATATAGTATATACACGGTCAGTGCCGTCAAATATAAAATATATTTGGTTGAGCCTTAGACAGCTTTATTGGAGAGAGCGTTGTCGGGACAAAACCGAATATATTTTATATTTGACGGCACTATCCATGTATTTAGTTTAATATAAAAACTGATTCGACCTCCAGTTGACGTCGCCATGGCGACGTCAACTGGAGGTCGAATCAGTTTTATGTCTGATTAAATTTCTACATTTAAGTTGCCATAATAATTAAAACTAGACATTATGTTTGTAAATCATTGATATGCCCCCGTGGCATACTTGACTGTAAAAAAGTGTTTCAGCGACCTTGTGACGGTAAAGAAAATGGTCAAGGTCAAGTTAATGGTGGCATGAGTGTGTGACAAATGTTCAGGTGATTCAAGTGTCCAAGTATTGAAGCAATCCTTCGCGTAATAGTGAAGATATTACATGCTGGAGAAAGTCTTAGAACTGTTTAACGTAACAGAATGAAGTGTTTGAGCGACATTTCGAAGGTGACAAATGTCCTGGTCGTGTCAATGGTGGCACGAGTGTGTGACAAATAAATGTTCAGGTGATTCAAGTGTCCATCGCGTACTATTGAAGATATTACATGTTGGAGAAACATTTTAACGTAAATGTTCACGAACGAACGGACGTACGTACGGAACCTCAAGAGCAACACAATATGCCCTTCTTGCTATCGCACAGTGTCATTATCATGATGTGCATGTTTTCGTTGTTTGTTACTTCGCGTATACTGTCGAACATAAACAAAATGCAACCGATTCAACAGCAATTTACATTTTTAAATCGGCCGTCATTTTGAAATTGCGACTTCGGGTCAAAGGTAAAAAAAAAGAGGCAAAAATGGAACTTCTTGTATATTAAGCACCGGTATATAAGTTATCGGGTATAAACAGCAGTTATTCAACCCCCTTTGTTTGGCTACATGGAACAATGGTTGCGGTATAAATTGTGACTATCATTTAAGCAGTCTCCAGATGAGTGCATGGTCGCAGCATATATACTTTCAATTTTCATTGAGAAATAAGAAAAATCGGCAAGAAATTAAAAAAAAACAATTCATACACGCAAATGTGTATTCCGAATGTAACAGTAATCCAGTTTACAGTTTTCACTATATTTCAGGGAATGGTGTATGTGGGACGGCTAGACGGAAGCTTCTCTGTGACTCTGATCAAGGCTGGATTGGAGAAACCGAGAGGCATGGCGCTTGATCCGGCGGCCGGGTGAGTAATCTTAACATTAATCCTTTATATGCTGAGGATACACTAGGATACAATATTTCCTTCATTTCTATGCAGATGTATTCCGTCCCTACTCATTTGAACCGTCTCGGAGGATTTTTTCATTGAATATTTTTACTCCTGATATTTTGTTCAATTGGGTATCTTCAATTATCAATTGGGTACCTTACAATCGTTACCCCATTGTGTAAAATTGAATAGGGTATTTTCCAATTCTGGTATCAAAATGTGCAATAAACGTGGCTACACAATACATTGAATACTTACGTGTAACCATGTGCGACATCTTTTAAGTGTTAGTTAAAAATAATTAGAAATTATGTTTAATTGGGGCTTTTGCTGCGACTTTTTTCTTCCACATTTTGTCTAAGACATACTTACCGCGGTCTGTCAAATCTTAAACAATAACATCCGAAGTATATCTGAATGAAAAAAAGTTAGTCTATTTGCACGTACTGGGACGTTTGGCATCACAAACGTTTCGGACCAGGGTCGAGTTGGCCATATCCTTATTATTTTTTTTCGGTCACATCTCAAAACAATTACTTACGCGTCGTCACCTGCGAATATTGTGCGTATTAAATGACGAATTACCAAACAAATCGCCATTATCAATCGACCAGTATTTGCAGAGTTATGGTCCTTGACTTAATAAAAGAGCGATTTTTAACTTGTGTCTCATATAACTGAATCAAAGTACTGAAAGTACTGAAATATGTCTCCACAAAAACTGATCACTTGCCGAACTAGAATGAAAGCTGTCATGAAACATTATAGGAATGTTTATCAACATATCACTGTCTTTTTTGTCTCGCCCGCGAAGCGGAAAGCGAGACATAGGTTTTGCTTTTCCGGAGTCGGCGTCGTCGGCGTCGTCGGCGTCGTCGGCGTCGTCGGCGTCGTCGGCGGCGTCGTCGGCGGTGTCGGCGTCGTCGTCATCATTCAATGTTAAGTTTTCGTGTTACGGTCATTACTTCAACACCTTATCAGTTACGTCATCAAACTTTATACATACCTTTACTATAATATGTAGATGAATATAGGACTATTAAAAAAAATTCCGGGCTCCAGGGTCAAGGTCTATTTCTCTATTTCTTTCTATGCTACAAACTGAACATTAATGCATGAAGACCCGTTTTCTCGTGCGCTCTGTACACCTTACCTGTTGAGAGAACAATAGCCTTCTCCAGTTGAACACTTCTGCATGTGCAAGCATGTGCAAATTTCCAGCTTGACCACTAAATGTCCAGCTAAATTATTACAGGTAATTTATACAGGTAAATTATTATACCTGGGTATTACATTTCCGTAAACTGTGTTAACAATATTGTGGAAATATGTGGACCTGTGCAGATATGATATGTAGATAAATATAGGACTATTATAACAATTTTGGCTCCAGTAGCGAGCATTATTTTTTTGTTAATTTTTAAACTTTTTTTTTTTAAACTTTTTTTTCATTTTTAGCCAGGTTTTTTTGGACAAAAAAATCATTTTAAACTTCTTTTTTTTTTAACTTTTTTTCCATTTTTAGCCAGGTTTTTTTGGAGAAAAAAATCATTTTAAACTTCTTTTTTTTTTTTTTCTTTTTTCCATTTTTAGCCAGTTTTTTTTGGGAAAAAATCCACGCTATTGGATTGGCAAAAGCCAGGCGGGCGGGCGGCGTCCACAATCAATGTTAAGTTTTCGTGTTTCAGTCCATTTCTTTGGTACTGTACCACCTAGGACCACCAAACTTTCACAGCTTCATAACCAAGGGGTGCCCACCACATACAACTATCCAACATGTGACCATTTTTTTTACCTTCACCTATTATTTCTACGTAATTGACTTAGCCATTTTTAACGTACGTCTGGTTAAAGTTTTTTGGTTAAAGTTTTTCGTTATACTATATCTCTGCAACTGCTTCGCCCATTACCTTGAAACTTTACATGGGTATTTATCATCATCCATATTTTCATTCTACCCCCCAACTGTGCGGCCCCTGTGCCCAATGTCAAGGTCAAATTACTTCGATTTTTTTGTGTACTATATCTCTGCAACTGCTTCACCCATTTACCTTGATACTTCACATGGGTGTTTATCATCATTGTCGCGCCCGCTTGCGGAAAGCGCGATAGTCGGCATTTTGGCATACGTCCATCCGTCCGTGTGTCCGGTTAAAGTTTTTCCATCTACTATATCTCTTTTTAGCTCACCTGAGCGAAGCTCATGTGAGCTATTGTTACCGCAATGTGTCCGTCGTCGTCCGTCGTCGTCCGTCGTCGTCGTCGTCGTCGTCGTCCGTGAACATTTTCAAACGTCTTCTCCTCGGTAACCATTGGGCCTATGGTCACCAAACTTCATGGTCATGGTCCTTAGGTAAGGGGATTACAAAATTGTTAAAATGACGTCATTACGTAATCCAAGATGGCCACCATCTAAAAATAGCACAAATTCTTAAAAAATCTTCTTCTCAAGAACCGCCAACCGGATTTCGACAAAACTTGGTAGGAATTATCGATGTACATTGCTCTTTCAAAGTTGTTAAAATGGTGACCCTGGGGTTAAAATGGGCGTGGCCCGTGGGGTCAAATTGTGGTCAAATTTTATTTTTGACTGAATATGGTCATTTCATATATCAAATTGAAGGTATCAATGAGGCGATCACTCTGGTACATTTTTTGTACAAATCGGATTGTTATGTCATCCAAGATGGCCGCCGAAATGTCAAAAGGTCGTTCTTTTATTAGAGATTTCAAAATTCTTCTTCACATGAACCGCTTGGCCCATGGTAGCGAAACTTAAAAGTTATGGTCCATGGGTGAAGCCTTTTCAGATTTGTTAAAATGGAGGTCATCGCTAATCCAAGATGGCCGCCGTCTAAAAATAGCATAAATTCTTAAAAAATCTTCCTCTCATGAACCGCTAGCCGGATTTCAACGAAACTTGGTAGGAATGATCGATGTACATTGCTCTTTGAAAGTTGTTAAAATGGTGACCCCGGGGTCAAAAATGGGCGTGGCCCGTGGGGTCAAATTGGGGTCAAATTTGATTTTTGACCGAATATGGTCATGTCATATCAAATTGAAGGTATCAATGAGGCGATCACTCTGGTGCATTTTCTGTCGAAATCGGATTGTTATGTCATCCAAGATGGCCGCGGCAAAGGTCAAAAGGTCGTTCATTTATTAGAGATTTCAAAATTCTTCTTCACATGAACCGCTTGGCCCATGGTAGCCAAACTTAAAAGTTATGGTCCATGGGTGAAGCCTTTTCAGATTTGTTAAAATAGGTCATCGCTAATCCAAGATGGCCGCCATCTAAAAATAGCATAAATTCTTAAAAAAATCTTCTCATGAACCGCTTTCCAGATTTCGACGAAACTTGGTAGGAATGATCGATGTCCATTGCTCTTTCAAAGTTGTTAAAATGGTGACCCCGGGGGTCAAAAATGGGCGTGGGCCCGTCGGGGTCAAATTTTATTTTTGACCGAATATGGTCATGCTATATATCAAATCGAAGGTATCAATGAGGCGATCACTCTGGTACATTTTTTGTACAAATCGGATTGTTATGTCATCCAAGATGGCCGCCGAAATGTCAAAAGGTCGTTCTTTTATTAGAGATTTCAAAATTCTTCTTCACATGAACCGCTTGGCCCATGGTAGCCAAACTTAAAAGTTATGGTCCATGGGTGAAGCCTTTTCAGATTTGTTAAAATGGAGGAGGTCATCGCTAATCCAAGATGGCCGCCATCTAAAAATAAGCATAAATTCTTAAAAAATCTTCTTCTCATGAACCGCTAGCCGGATTTCGACGAAACTTGGTAGGAATGATCGATGTACATTGCTCTTTGAAAGTTGTTAAAATGGTCACCCCGGGGTCAAAAATGGGCGTGGCCCGTGGGGTCAAATTGGGGTCAATTTTTATTTTTGACTGAATATGGTCATGTCATATATCAAATTGAAGGTATCAATGAGGCGATCACTCTGGTGCAATATTTGTCGGAATCGGATGATTGTCATTCATGATGGCCACCAAAAGGTCCATTTATTCAAGATTTTTAACCTCTTTTTCTCAGGAACCACATGGCCGATGCTGGGTGAAGCATTTTCAGATTTTGTAAAATGAGTCATCGATTAATCCAAGATGACCGCCATCTAAAAATAGCACAATTTTTTTAAAACGCATGAACTCAATGTCACATTCTCCTCTGGTGTTCATGGAGTCAGGTGAGCGAATTAGGGCCATCATGGCCCTCTTGTTTTACTATCCATGCCTCGCCCCATGCGCGCCATGCAGGCCACGGCCATCTAATCTACAAAAGTGGCCTCGTTTCTTGTTGTTTTTTTTTTCAAATTCTTTTTCCATTTTTGTCTAGTAGCATAAGGTCGTAATTAAGTGCTATATACCGACTATTATCATATACTAAAACAATTATTGACTAGTGAGCCATAGAATATAATCTGATATTCTATGGCTCACTAGTCAATAATTGTATAATATGTTCGGGCCAGTGAAAATTGCTTTCTGGCCCAGGCTCGAGGTCAAGGCGGCGGGACAAGGCGAGACATTTGATTCCGCGGAATTCTTGTTTGTAGGTATATGTACATTGCTGACTGGGGAACGACGCCAAGCATCATTAAATGTCACATGGACGGCACAGACTGCGTCCGCTTCCTGCGTCTAGAAGGCGTCCCCAACTTTGTCGTCATTGACCACCAGTCCCCCACTGACAGGAAGTTGCTATACTGGACCAACTCTCAACAGGAAACCATCGGCATTGTGGATCTCGATGACGAGAAACGGGATATTACCGAGGTTCTCTTGAAAACGGTCAAGTATGTGTGACAAATTTACAACAAAAGTTGTGTAATAATCCGTTAACTTTAGACATCATTTACAGAAAATATCACAAGATTTACAGGAAAAAATGATTCAATTCCGTTGAAAACTAAGAGTGTGTGTGTGACATTTGAGACGAGACGTGCACTTTTATATCTTAAGATAATTATGCAATAATTCCAGCTCAAAAATATTCACACAATTCCCTAACATTTGATTGGCCCGTAGTAAGTCTGTCCAAAATTTATATCCCAGTAAACTCCCACGCCGAACTACTTTCCGTAACCGTGAGGCGCAGTTAAAATAATTCTTAAGAAAACGGAAAATAAACACATTTTCTTGATGAATTTATTTCAAATGCTGGAATTATAAGGAATGAATGGCCTTTTTGTGGAATTTATCGGGGATATAAACTTGGAAAAGTGGCGGGAATACTGGACGAGGCCTTCCGGCCTTCGTCCAGTATTCCCGCGACTTTTGCAAGTTTATACCCCAATAAATTCCACAAACGGGCCATTCATTCCTATAATGTCTTTTACAAATTATTTACATAATTTAAATATATTTGAACATAGTCTCAGTTCTGTCAGTTGGAGTCGCCAAGTCGGCCATCTTTGTGAGTTCCAGCCATCAGCAAGTTTCACCTTGTGGCGTTTGATACAGTACTTAAAATTCAAAGTAGATGAAAATACACATAGGCCATATTTACTCTCCCCATATACAAAGATTCACTGCAACGTCGAGTATAGTGTAATTGTGTCTCGTAATAGAGTGCAATAGTGGGTGTATATGGTATGTGTTGTGTGGTCAGTCGGGTAAAGGTGACACACTGTGCCATGTGTATGAGGCTATTTCCATTTGACGAATCGTGTTGCTAAACAATATGCACACAACTGTCGAGAAAACTAACATATTTTGGTGTAATATAATCAATAGGAATCGGTTGTATACCATATTAACCTAAATATTTGGAAAAAATTTGCTTTTGGAAACCCCTATTAAATAGGGGTTTCCCAAACCAATTATATCCAAATACATTGTTATTCTGATTATAGACCATTACTGCCATACTGACCCTAAATATTGGCACGCTGACTGTTTTGGTGAAACCATATATTTTTATGTTTCTCCCAAATAAATGGTGTCCGAATATTTAGGCATGTTACGGTATACCACAAAGTGCCTGAGGCTCACTGTATCACCACCAGGAGCCCACATCCATTCTCGCTGGCTGTGACAGCTCGGAAAGGTATGAATTCCTTCACATTTCTAGCCTCGCCCGATAAATAGATGAATACCAGGCTTGTGTCTTTTGATATCAAGTTTATCAGACGAGGCTAGGAAACGCGTAGGAATTGCGAGGCATGCTGAGGAATTCCTACCGTTTCCGAGCCTTGCCTGATAAAATGACCACAGATGACGTCGTTATCTATGGACAGGACACAGACTTATTTACGTTGCGTCCTTACACTGACGTCATTCAGTAACGTCACGTGATGTCATCCGACCAATCAAACGTTAGTTTTCACTTCGTTGTAACCCGTATGTTTGTATCAGATCAATGCCTGATACAACAACTATGTTATCTGTCGGAACGTATTCAGTCAATACAGGGCAGGTTATCTCACAAAACCTTGTATGAAGACACTAGCTAGCCTGGTATTCACTGTTGTGCCACCAGGAATCCACATCCATTCTCGCTGGCTGTGACAGCGGGCCATATCTACTACTCGGACTTGAACACGCACCACGTGCACCATCTGACGCACACCAACCAGACACTCGTCCACGACCTGGCTCTCCATCACGGAAGTCTATACGGGCTCACTCTAGCCGGTACCGGCCTCTACCTCCAAGGTATCGTACGGTGTTCCGTTAACTCTTAAACTGCTGAATTAAATTTTGTCGTCTGTTTATGTTTTATTTTCGGTTTTTCTCCTCAAAAACATGGTGGAAATGATTCTAAATTGCTGTCAAACCATGTTTTTATTGAGAAACAAGACAAAATATAAAGCAACAGAACAGAACAATTTTTGTGCTCCGCAGGCTAAGGGTTAAGGCTTTGTAATATGGCTATCAGATATTACGATGCAACAAGTGGGAGGTAGGTGGGAGCATGTGATGGTTAATTTAACGATCGGGGTTCATCCTTGCCGGAATCCCGACTGGAGACCTGGTTTGGCCCTCACATACGTCTTTGGCATTTTGTATGTGACAGTTGAATCTGGTTATACCCCTTATGTGAGTATTACGATATTCGTAATCCTATTTTAGGGAAAGGCGGCCAAGTGACTTTGGTGTGGTATGGACCTGGCACCAGGTCAGGTTATTCTAATTTCAGGGCTGAATTTATTTGTTCTTGATGTAAATATTCCGTTCTGATTTTGGGATTTTCCGCCCAATGCAGCACGTTAAAGTGGAATCGAACCCGTTTGCCCGGCCTTACATGACCTTAGCTGTTGATAGGCCGTTAAACACTAATAAACAAACAAACAAACAAACAAACAAACAAACAAACAAACAAACAAACGATGCAACAATGGTGATAACACAAATCGATGATGACGATACTGCAATAGCACAATAATGATAATCGTGCTATCGTCATCGTATTGTCATGATATATTGTATTATCGTCTCGTAGTATCGTCATTGTGTTACACTTTCCGGATGGACTCGCAGTGTGGAAATAATTCCAGATTTTCATCCCCGCCAATGAAAATTATATGGTTTTCTCCAGAAATTTTAGTGCAACCATAAAATGTCCTTTGTCGTCTTTAATGCGCTATATATCATCAAAATCCGTCGTTCGGACTCGTTTCTAATGAAATTCCAAGACCTATTCATGATATTTACAGGGAGAAATAAAATAAAAAATAAAAAATAAATTGTTTGTCTTCTAATTTTGGAAGTATACATCACCCACAAGATTCCCGGTATACAAAGTTAATATTGAATCGACCATTCGGGGATGGGCTGTCGCTCGGAGACTTACGGTTGTTGAGTTCAAAACCTACCCTAGGCCAGGAAAAATACTTTCATAGTATTTCCATCCCACTGGTTTGTCGGATGAGACTTTAAAATTTCATTTTTTAATCGCCTATTCATTTTGGTATAAACATATTTTATTAAATAATAATTTACATCACTTTTCGGTATGCAGGCAGTGTAAAGAGGATTGGAACGAAAGATTGCTGTCTTACAGAGTTCCTCTCCAATTCATTTTCACAGGGGCGTCGGAACAGGTCCGGCAGGTCCGGCCACTGCCAGATTAATAATTTTGACATAATTATTTGTAATTCATATAAAAAAAAGGAATGTAAATATTTTTTTATGCAATTTTGCTCATTTCTCCTCAATAATGTACAGTCAAACCTGGGAATAGCGACCACCTGTCCACAACGGCCAGTTAAAAATCCCTCCGTCCAATTTTGTTCTTTATAAGACCTTGGAATAACGACCACCCCCGAACTGCGACCAGCGACCAGCTATTTTCATTCCCACGCGACATTTTTGTATGTGAACAGCGGCCATGTCAAGTTTTTGTCGGCAAAAAAAAATAGCACCACAATCGCTATTTTCCTTTCATCACAATCTGGCCGCTATCATTTGAATTGTAACCGGTCGTATCCAATTAGTCATCGATTACATTCACATACATTGGCACAACGCTCTTTTGAAAACATTTACCTTTCCCGATATGGTCGGTGTCATTTTTGCGACATTAAACATTTTCCATGAAAAATATTGCATAACTCCATTAACGGTAATTCCCGATATGTATTCCGTGTCGTGTATTCCAATAGGCATATAGGCATAATGCAATTCCGCGTAAGTCATAAAACTCCATCATTCATTAGCTGGCAAACTGTGTTAACATGATTCTGATTCGTCTACAGTGACAAGACTAAGACTTCAAACACACCGCGCTTGTCAAGTGTAAATTTCACACCGTGGGGCAAACTGTGTTAACATGATTCTGATTCGTCTACAGTGACAAGACTAAGACTTCAAACACACCGCGCTTGTCAAGTGTAAATTTCACACCGCGGGACAAACTGTGTTAACATGATTCTGATTCATCTACAGTGACAAGACTAAGACTTCAAACACACCGCGCTTGTCAAGTGTAAATTTCACACCGTGTGGCAAACTGTGTTAACATGATTCTGATTCGTCTACAGTGACAAACTAAAAGACTTCAAACACATACCGCGCTTGTCAAGTGTAAATTTCACACCGTGTGGCAAACTGTGTTAACATGATCTGATTCGTCTACAGTGACAAGACTAATACGTTCAAACACACCGCGCTTGTCAAGTGTAAATTTCATTTCACCGTGGGGCAAACTGTGGTAACATGATTCTAATTTGTCTACAGTGACAAGACTAAGACTTCAAACACACCGCGCTTGTCAAGTGTGTAAATTTCACACCGTGGGGGGCAAACTGTGTTAACATGATTCTGATTCGTCTACAGTGACAAGACTAAGACTTCAAACACACCGCGCTTGTCAAGTGTAAATTTCACACCGTGCAAACTGTGTTAACATGATTCTAATTTGTCTACAGTGACAAGACTAAGACTTCAAACACACCGCGCTTGTCAAGTGTAAATTTCACACCGTGGGGCAAACTGTGTTAACATGATTCTAATTTGTCTACAGTGACAAGACTAAGACTTCAAACACACCGCGCTTGTCAAGTGTAAATTTCACACCGTGGGGCAAACTGTGTTAACATGATTCTAATTTGTCTACAGTGACAAGACTAAGACTTCAAACACACCGCGCTTGTCAAGTGTAAATTTCACACCGTGTGGCAAACTGTGTTAACATGATTCTGATTCATCTACAGTGACAAGACTAAGACTTCAAACACACCGCGCTTGTCAAGTGTAAATTTCACACCGTGTGGCAAACTGTGTTAACATGATTCTAATTTGTCTACAGTGACAAGACTAAGACTTCAAACACACCGCGCTTGTCAAGTGTAAATTTCACACCGTGGGGCAAACTGTGTTAACATGATTCTGATTCGTCTACAGTGACAAGACTAAGACTTCAAACACACCGCGCTTGTCAAGTGTAAATTTCACAAACACCGTGGTGGGGCAAAACTGTGTTAACATGATTCTGATTCATCTACAGTGACAAACTAAGACTTCAAAACACACGCGCTTGTCAAGTGTAAATTTCACACCGTGTGGCAAACTGTGTTAACATGATTCTGATTCGTCTACAGTGACAAGACTAAGACTTCAAACACACGCGCTTGTCAGTGTAAATTTCACACCGAGTGGGGCAAACTGTGTTGAACATGATTCTGATTTCGTCTACAGTGACAAACTAAGACTTCAAACACACGCGCTTGTCAAGTGTAAATTTCACACCGTGTGGCAAACTGTGTTAACATGATTCTGATTCGTCTACAGTGACAAGACTAAGACTTCAAACACACCGCGCTTGTCAAGTGTAAATTTCACACTGTGGGGCAAACTGTGTTAACATGATTCTGATTCGTCTACAGTGACAAGACTAAGACTTCAAACACACCGCGCTTGTCAAGTGTAAATTTCACACCGTGTGGCAAACTGTGTTAACATGATTCTGATTCGTCTACAGTGACAAGACTAAGACTTCAAACACACCGCGCTTGTCAAGTGTAAATTTCACACCGTGTGGCAAACTGTGTTAACATGATTCTGATTCGTCTACAGTGACAGACTAAGACTTCAAACACACCGCGCTTGTCAAGTGTAAATTTCACACGTGTGGCAAACTGTGTTAACATGATCTGATTCGTCTACAGTGACAAGACTAAGACTTCAAACACACCGCGCTTGTCAAGTGTAAATTTCACACCGTGTGGCAAACTGTGTTAACATGATTCTGATCGTCTACAGTGACAAAGACTAAGACTTCAAACACACCGCGCTTGTCAAGTGTAAATTTCACACCGTGTGGCAAACTGTGTTAACATGATTCTGATTCGTCTACAGTGACAAGACTAAGACTTCAAACACACCGCGCTTGTCAAGTGTAAATTTCACACCGTGTGGCAAACTGTGTATCACGATCTGATCGTCTACAGTGACAGACTAAGACTTCAAACACACCGCGCTTGTCAAGTGTAAATTTCACACCGTGTGGCAAACTGTGTTAACATGATTCTATTCGTCTACAGTGACAAGACTAAGACTTCAAACACACCGCTTGTCAAGTGTAAATTTCACACCGTGTGGCAAACTGTGTTAACATGATTCTGATTCGTCTACAGTGACAAGACTAAGACTTCAAACACACCGCGCTTGTCAAGTGTAAATTTCACACCGTGTGGCAAACTGTGTTAACATGATTCTGATTCGTCTACAGTGGACAGACTAAGACTTCAAACACACCGCGCTTGTCAAGTGTAAATTTCACACCGCGGGGCAAACTGTGTTAACATGATTCTAATTTGTCTACAGTGACAAGACTAAGACTTCAAACACACCGCGCTTGTCAAGGTGTAAATTTCACACCATGTGGCAAACTGTGTTAACATGATTCTGATTCGTCTACAGTGACAAGACTAAGACTTCAAACACACCGCGCTTGTCAAGTGTAAATTTCACACCGTGTGGCAAACTGTGTTAACATGATTCTAATTTGTCTACAGTGACAAGACTAAGACTTCAAACACACCGCGCTTGTCAAGTGTAAATTTCACACCGTGGGGCAAACTGTGTTAACATGATTCTGATTCGTCTACAGTGACAAGACTAAAGACTTCAAACACACCGCGCTTGTCAAGTGTAAATTTCACACCGTGGGGCAAACTGTGTTAACATGATTCTGATTCATCTACAGTGACAAGACTAAGACTTCAAACACACCGCGCTTGTCAAGTGTAAATTTCACACCGTGGGGCAAACTGTGTTAACATGATTCTGATTCATCTACAGTGACAAGACTAAGACTTCAAACACACCGCGCTTGTCAAGTGTAAATTTCACAGTGTGGCAAACTGTGTTAACACAGATTTCTGATTTCGTCTACAGTGACAGACTAAGACTTCAAACACACGCGTTGTCAAGTGTAAATTTCACACCGTGTGGCAAACTGTGTTAACATGTTCTGATTCGTCTACAGTGACAAGACTAGACTTCAAACACACCGCGCTTGTCAAGTGTAAATTTCACACCGTGTGGCAAACTGTGTTAACCATGATTCTGATTCGTCTACAGTGACAAGACTAAGACTTCAAAACACACCGCGCTTGTCAAGTGTAAATTTTCACACCGTGTGGCAAAACTGTGTTAACATGATTCTGATTCGTCTACAGTGACAGACTAAAGACTTCAAACACACCGCGCTTGTCAAGTGTAAATCACACCGCGGGGCAAACTGTGTTAAACATGATTCTAATTTGTTTCTACAGTGACAAGACTAAGACTTCAAACACACCGCGGCTTGTCAAGGTGTAAATTTCACACCGTGTGGCAAACTGTGTTAACATGATTCTGATTCGTCTACAGTGACAAGACTAGACTTCAAACACACCGCGCTTGTCAAGTGTAAATTTCTCACCGTGTGGCAAACTGTGTTAACATGATTCTAATTTGTCTACAGTGACAAGACTAAGACTTCAAACACACCGCGTTGTCAAGTGTAAATTTCACACCGTGGGGCAAACTGTGTTAACATGATTCTGATTCGTTCTACAGTGACAAGACTAAGACTTCAAACACACCGCGCTTGTCAAGTGTAATTTCACACCGTGGGGCAAAACTGGTGTTTAACATGATTCTGATTCATCTACAGTGACAAGACTAAGACTTCAACACACCGCGCTTGTCAAGTGTAAATTTCACACCGTGGGGCAAACTGTGTTAACATGATTCTGATTCATCTACAGTGACAAGACTAAGACTTCAAACACACCGCGCTTGTCAAGTGTAAATTTCCACACCCGTGGGGCAAACTGTGTTAACATGATTCTGATTCATCTACAGTGACAAGACTAAGACTTCAAACACACCGCGCTTGTCAAGTGTAAATTTCACACCGTGGGGCAAAAGGCCATATCAAAGATCAATACACGCGGTTGCTGACGTCAGTCACGCAGTCAACACTAGAATGGTACCCTGTCAGATGCGCAGCCTTGCGAAACAATACTACCGGGAACCATACGGTCAGTGACAGGACAAACTTGTTTATATGAATTGGGTCTCGATCTCCGACAAATCCCAGCTTATTGCATTAGCGGCCAGACCAGGCAGTGGATTCTCGTAGTCTGCCCATGGTTTACAATGCTCGCCAATCTCTAATTAAAAACATCAGTAATTACGTCAGCGGACATTGCCAATTCATCATAGGCTGCTGAAATATTCGGGCTTGGATCAGGATACATTGACAGAAAGCAAATAAGCCTGGTGTTCTCTGCCGATTTGGACACCTATCTCACGTGGGTTAATCGACTTAACACATTCAATGAAGTAACAAAAAAAAGGCCGCGCCACATATCGTATATGACCGTTATTACTTTCAACTGATGGTGTGAAATTAAGAGAAAACAAAATACTAATGGTCATGCTAATGAAACCACTTACATGTAATTACGACAAGCTATTAAATGTTGCACCAAAGCAAGCCGTGGGATATACTTATCATGAAGATAATTACTCCCCTTTGTATATTAATTTCCAAAGCGAGGCTGGGTTCAGAACAATAACAACAAGATGACATAACAAATATTTTTGACTATTTTTGCCATTTACATGTAATATTTAATTGATAAAAAGCAGATACACTCCACGATCGTGCAATAGCGAATCGTCAGGTGGAAGTGTATACAGCCAAGACGTTTTATATGCATGCATATAGATTACAATAGAATGCTAAATACATAGCCGACTTTGTTGTGAAACTGGGAAAATGTTTGACCCTTGGAACAACGACCACCTGTCAACAACGGCCACTTTGGCCACTTCCCTTAGCCGGTCGTTTTTCAGTTTCGACTGTATGTTGTTACCACTCAGTTGAACCGTCTCGGCGAGACGGTTCAACTGAGTGGTAGCAACAAACACTTTGGGTGGGTAGCGGGGGCACCCAGTAGATTCGCCGGAGCAGTCTTATGATGATTCCGGTGCCCGTTTCAGACATACAGAACGCCTGCTCCATCAACAATGGGGGTTGCTCGCACATGTGTCTGATCAAGCCCGGGGGTGAACGCACGTGTAAATGTCTCGAGGACTGGACCATGGATGCTGACCAGCAAACCTGCCACAGTACGTACGGAAATGTGGCAGTCACTGGAGAAAAAGGGCTTGTAGGATTTGCGACAAGCATAGCTCATGTTTAAATAGCACACTCGTTTAGCTCAATAAAGATCGATACTGCTTGTTCGAAGCATGACAGGTGTTTCACTGATGGAATGGTGAACAGTGCAGATCCTGACCCTGATCGCACTGCGCAGATCTGGATCTACACTGGTCGCAAAACTGATAAGATCCATTTCTCCAGTTACAGCTGCAAATTTCTCTTGAATTGCGGGGATTCAGTTTGATTCGGCTTTCGTTGGTACTGTACTGTATTGCAATGTAACCAACAACAACGTGTATGATCACGTGGTTACAACAACAACAACAACAACAATGGCTATATCCCTGGTGTGGCCCATGCATACGTATTTGGCTTTCGTTGGTACTGTACTGTATTGCAATGTAACCAACAACAAGGTGTATGATCACGTGGTTACAACAACAACAACAACAACAATGGCTATATCCCTGGTGTGGCCCATGCATACGTATTTGGCTTTCGTTGGTACTGTACTGTATTGCAATGTAGCCGACAACAAGGTGCATGATCACGTGGTTACAACAACAACAACAATGGCTTTTTTTCCTGGTGTGGCCCATGCATACGTATTTGGCTTTCGTTGGTACTGTACTGTATTGCAATGTAACCAACAACAAGGTGTATGATCACGTGGTTACAACAACAACAACAATGGCTATATCCCTGGTGTGCCCCATGCATACGTATTTGGCTTTCGTTGGTACTGTACTGTATTGCAATGTAACCAACAACAAGGTGCATGATCACGTGGTTACAACAACAACAACAACAATGGCTATATCCCTGGTGTGGCCCATGCATACGTATTTGGCTTTCGTTGGTACTGTACTGTAGCAATGTAACCAACAACAAGGTGTATCATCACGTGGTTACAACAATAACAACAATGGCTATATCCTTGGTGTGCCCCATGCATACGTATTTGGCTTTCGTTGGTACTGTACTGTATTGCAATGTAACCAACAACAAGGTGTATGATTACGTGGTTACAACAACAACAACAACAATGGCTATATCCCTGGTGTGCCCCATGCATACGTATTTGGCTTTCGTTGGTACTGTACTGTATTGCAATGTAACCAACAACAAGGTGCATGATCACGTGGTTACAACAACAACAACAACAACAATGGCTATATCCCTGGTGTGTCCCATGCATACGTATTTGGCTTTCGTTGGTACTGTACTGTATTGCAATGTAACAACAACAAGGTGTACCAACAACAAGTGTATCATCACGTGGTTACAACAACAACAACAACAATGGCTATGTCCCTGGTGTGGCCTATGCCTACGTATTTGTCTTTCTGTTTCCCTGAGGGTTGAATATGGTTATACCTTTTACCCAAAAGTAGTAGGATCAGTACAAATACTGTTATTTTTAGGGATTGGGGAAAGGTGATGTTAGGTGTGGTGAGGACATGGCACCAGATCAGGTTATTCTGATTTCCGGACTGAATATATTATTTCTTTTATGTACATATTCAGGTCTGATTTTGGTATTTCCCCCCTATATGTACAGGTGAAATTTCTGATTAGACCCTGTTAACCCGGCCTAAAATGACCTGAGAATGTTACGTGACGAATAACATACTCTATTTTCTCCTGTACCGGTAGCCTATTTCATCAACATTGTAAAGTATACTTTTCTAGCAAAGTATACTTTGAGGGAGAAATCATTTATTTTTCCCGAAATGCATTATTTCATATAGAACTAACAACTGCATATATTTGAAGATTAAAAGTATGCATAATTATTATACTGAATTTATTACATTATCACAGCCAAAATGGCTGTGATAATGTAATAAATTCAGTATAATAAAAAATAATAAATTTATTCTTAAATTGAACATTTCTCCCTCAAAGTATACTTTGCTAGAAAAGTATACTTTGCAATGTTGATGAAATAGGCTACTGATAGTGTACAGTTTATCAAGCTCGGCTCGGAAACGGCCGGTAGGAATTCCTTGGAACCGTTTCCTAGCCATGCTTGATAAACTTAATCGAAAGACACTAGATTATTATTCTCTATTTCAGCCAATGAACCGGTGCAGACTGATTCCTTGCCGAAGATAGAAATCTTCACTGGACAGATACATCAGCAGACGTCCGAACCAGTAGACCTAGTTATCTATCCCCAGCCGAGCCTACCACCTCTTGCTCCCCTACCGACCTTTGAAACTCTCCCACCCCTTCAACCCCTTGCACCCATTGATTTCCTCGCACCATGGCAAATGATCCCAGCGCCAACAACGAATATGTCGTCCCATACTTGGACTATATCCAACCTCTTCCGCAAAACGTTATTCCGAAACAAGACGACAATTCCGCTCTAGAACACATTGTCGCCCCATCATCTAAACCCTCGGACCTGCCAACCGCTGATGTACACTTACAAACGGGTCGACATATCGGTGATGGGCGAAGTACGACCAAGGCGCCCGGTACGTTGGATACTCGGAGAATGTCGGAAGACTCGCCTGACGAGAAGATCTGGATCGCGGGCGTGATATTGGCTGGACTCGTCGTTGTGGCCGTCGCTGTTCTAGGCATCTGCTACTTTAAGAAATATCGGTATGTGGACCTGTAGGAATAAACGGCTTTCTTTTGATAATTTGTTATACAGTGGAACCTCTCCAAATCGGACACCCTGGGAGGTCCCCAGGGTGTCCGGTTTGGAGAGGTTCCACTGTAAATCACAGTATTCGATCACATACACTAGTGCAATCATTTACAGTGCATTAAGTGAAAAACAACAGATTGGATATCTGATACAGTGGCACCTCTCCAAGCCGGACACCCTGGTGTAGAGATGTTCCACTGTAAATCAGACATGTGAGCATCTAGTGTTTTGCAATCATGAAAAGTCATTGTAATCAGAGATACATAACAGCGAAACACATCTAAGGTAGACATCGATATTGTCTTGAGTGTCCAGTTTAGAGGGGTTCCACTGTAAATCACAGTATTCAATCACATACACTAGTGCAATCATTTACAGTGCATTAAGTGAAAAACCACAGATTGGATATCTGATACAGTGGCACCTCTTCAAACCAGACACCCTGGTGTAGAGATGTTCCACTGTAGATCAGACATGTGAGCACTTCATGACACATTCTAGTGTTTTGCAATCATGAAAAGTCATTGTACATAACAGCGAAACACATCTAAGGTAGACATACATATTGTCTCGAGTGTCCAGTTTAGAGGGGTTCCACTGTAGTAAATAACAAGAAACAAATTTCATAGGAAACGACGCACAACTTACTTTGATACTTTCATAGCAAACAACAACACTTTGTTTGATTTTTAAAGTCCATTCACAGTGTATTAAACATCATACTTCACTTCTCTACTAAAACCATAATACACTAGTGTAATAATAGGCAAATAAAATTAAAGAAAACAGAAATCGGTACATCTTCCATGTATGGTGCAGTGCTTATGCAATAAATAGAATCTTAATATTTGTTTTTATTTACCGATTATTTCATGACTGAAATTGTTAAATGTTTTTAATAAATATATTATTTTAACGTAACGTTGTTGTGGTCACCATCTGACTTGCACCTTCTGTGGAACCTCTCCAAGACAAACAACAAAGTAGTTCTGTAATCATACTGTTATTAACACGCAATTGATCATATAGTGGATTTATTAGAAATTAACCTAGATCTCCGAGTCCCGGGTTAACGCCCGTGCACAGACTATCAAACGGTGCACCAAGGCAACACGGTGTGGTTTCAACCTTACAACCAACGTCAACTGAGTTTATAGCACTAGTCTTTGTACGCTGATTAAACAGTCCAAACAGACAGCCTTATATATTCTACAGATGACATTTAATGTTTATTGCATCAGAATTACCAGATTGAACTGGTCCCCGTTGATGTGGCTAGTCTAAATATTATTACGCACCCAGTAATACTTGATTTAAAACGTGAGGAACAGGCCATATCGTTATGTCATTCAACAATGTGTCTTTAGCCTTGTACTGAAAACAACAATGAGACGAGCCATATGAAGATGTGCGATTTTTCATGAAAATTATTTACAAAATTTATGATTTGTCCCATAAATGACATTGAAAATTGACGAAATTTTAAGAGCAAATACGTATTGGAATTTTCAATATCTGCAAATATTTTCTCTGAAAACTTCAACATTCGACGTCATTTACAGAAAATATTTTTCATGAAAAATTGCCCATCGTCTAATGTACAAAATCAATGCTTGTCTCAAATATCGACCGTGTCTCTGTATATTGTTACAGAGGACGAGAACAGTGGTTTTCCAAGCTCGTCCACTACCACAAGTCACCAAAGGATGAATTGGAGGAGCTGGTACCCAGCCTAACGGTCTCCAACCCAAACTTTGACACCTGCGAGGAGGTAGGTAAAATATCACCTGATACCCAGCCTCGGTCTCCAACCAAACTTTGAATGCTGCACAGAGTAAGGTGTAGATGCGCATAGTGAATTTCCCTTGTTGCTTTGGCACACGGGCCATGTGTATACCTCGCCTTCTTCACTTGGAATTTATAAATTTTACCTTGTTAGAAATAAAACATTTAAGCCGTAATAACTGAAGACTTCATATTTGGTATGTGGCTTCCTTATTCATGAGTGATTTGATTCCTGGGTCATGGATTATCTCACCTTTTCAGACATTGACATTTGTAAAAGTGGGTGTATTGTCATGGCACGCTATTGACCTTTCTCTAGTTATTACCATATAACCCAGTGGGTGGCAAGTGGGAGCATGCGATGGGTAATTTAACGATCAGGATTCATCCTTACTGGAATCCTGAACGAAGATTCGGTTTAGCCCTCAAGTACATCTTCGGCTTTCTTGTATTTGAAAGTTGAATCTGGTTATATACCCCTTAAAAGAGTAATCCTACCGGTATTACTTTTATCAGAAGGGGCCAAGTGACTGGTGTGGCATGGAGCCGACACCATGTCAGGTTATTCTAATTTCAGGCTGAATATATATTTATTTCAATGTAAATATTCCGTTTAGATTTCGGGAAAAACCATAATAACCCTAAATATTGGGACACAAGTTTTTCTGGGAAACACACATTAATCTATGGTTTCTTGCAGCAAGGAATATCCAAATATTTACGGTTATTATGGTTGTACTTGTTTATCACAATAACAGTGTATTCAAGGTGTGGGATCACGTGGTTTCCAAACGGTGTGACGTCTTGTTTTTAGATTTGTTTACAGTATATTTCTTTTAATATCTTTCAAATAGAATGACATATTTTATGCAATATACCGCAGCAAATGCGGTACACGTTGCCCTTTATTGTATAGGCGACTTTAATCTCATAATTCTGTAAATTTGACGAAGAATGTAAATAAAAATGAGAGCACGTGAATGTAAGAAATAAACGGTACTCGATTCTTTGTGCAAGTCATAAGTTGTTCTAAATAACTTTCAGAGCACACATAGAACACATATGGCATCGTATTTGGTGCGCTACATATCAAAATCCGTCTGTTTGTCAGGAAGATTTTAAAGAAAATCTACTGTGAAAATGACAATTTTTGTTCGGAAACCACGTGATCGTTCACCTTGGTATTGGGGTTTCCCAAAAGAAATGCTGTCCAAATCTTTAGGGTTATAACGGTATAACTCTTTGCATGCTAGCGGCGAAAATATCCGCCAAACAAATTATATACAAACGAGTGTTTTATTTCTCTCTGTAAATATGTCTTGAAATTTCATTAGAATTGAGTCCTCAGGACAAGACATATTCATGATATTTACGGCGAGAAATACAAGAAAATATGATGAATTCTTGTCCGCTAGTTTTGAACTATTTATAGTCCACAAGTTTCCCAGCATGCAAAGAGTTAAGCCCATACAAATCAGGAGTTTTGTTGTTTGCTGGATGTTCATGTTTCTTTCATTTCTAACCTGATCTGTAGCCTATTTCACCAACATTGCAAAGTATACTTATTCTAGCAAAGTACGGTATACTTTGAGGGAGAAATTTTCAATTTAAGGATAAATTTATTAATTTTTAGCTTGACTATTCAAAGAATAGTTGGAGCTTATGTAGTCACCCTAACGTCGGCGTCGGCGTCACTGTCACACCTTGGTTAAGATACTCCTGGCCCTACACCCACCATACTTGGATGCATCATCTCCTAGTGATGTACATCAACAACCCCTGATCTATATTTGACCTTGACCTACATTTCCTCTTGAATTACTTAGTTAATTCCTCTTGGTTAAGGTTTTTAATCAAGCTTGTAGATGGAATACTCCTGGCCCTACACCAACCATACTTGGACAACTTCATCTCCTAGTGATGTACATCAACAACCCATGACCTATATTTGACCTTGACCTACATTTAACCTTGAATTACTTGGTTAATTCCTCTTGATTAATGTGTTCAGTCCACCTTGGTTAAGGTTTTTAGTCAAGCTTGTACATGGAATACTATTGTGCATACAGACACCATACTTGGACAACCTTTTCTCATAGGGATGTACATCATTAACCCCTGATCTATATTTGACCTTGACCTACATTTCCTCTTGAATTACTTAGTTAATTCCCCTTGGTTAAGGCTTTTAGTCAAGCTTGTATATGGAATACTCCTGGGCCTACAGCAACCATACTTGGAAAACTTCATCTCCTAGTGATGTAAATCAATAACCCCTGACTTATATTATATCTGACATTGACCTACATTTAACCTTGAATTACTTACTTAATTTCCCTTGGTTAAAGGTACATGCCCGCGCAGTAGGCACAAAATGTTCTTTACAGGAATTAAATAAGTGTATAATTGTGTCACTATTCCACCAGTTCTAAAAATTACGAGTGCCCGCTATACAGATATAATACTTTATTATATACCTACCCATGAAATACATAGTGATACGATGTAAATAAAAGTCATATGTTCTCATCGATGAAATAAACAACTTCCGGTGAGAATACGACTACATTTGTACTTCCGCCATCTATATTCATTTTATTTCAAAATATCCGGCCGAAAAAAAATTTGTTCACTTTTTTTTTGTTTTCTCACAATTTTCAATAATTATCTAAAAACAATTTTTTTTAAATTTTAAAATATTTTTTTCAAAATATCCGGTTGAAAAAAAAAATGTGCACTTTTTTTTGGTTTCACACAATTTTTTAATAATTATTGAAAAAAAATATTTTTTTCAAAATATCCGGCCGAAAACAAATTTGTTCACATATTTTTGGTTTCACACAATTTTCAATAATTATTTTAAAAAAAAAGGTGTTCACTTTTTTTTGGTTTCACACAATTTTTGAATAATTATTGGAAATTTTTTTTTTTTAAATTTTAAAATATTTTTTTCAAAATATCCGGCCGAAAAAAATTTGTTCACTTTTATAAGCCTAACGGCACTCGTGAAATATGGACATTTCACACCACTCGATGAACATTCGTTGCAAAAATATGAATATCCTCTATTTAGTAATATTTATTTTACTGATAGTGATGCACGGTGGTATCGGGCTATTTTCATATGCAAATGAGGCATGGTATTTTTAGCTCACCTGAGCAAAGCTCATGTGAGCTATTGTTACCGCAATGTGTGCGTCGTCCGTCCGTCGTCCGTGAACATTTTCAAACGTCTTCTCCTCGTTAACCATTGGGCCTATGGTCACCAAACTTCATGGTCATGGTCCTTAGGTAGGGGGATTACAAAATTGTTAAAATGACGTCATCATGTAATCCAAAATGGCCGCCGTCTAAAAATAGCACAAAATCTTCAAAAATCTACTCAAGAACCGCCAACCGGATTTCGACAAAACTTGGTAGGAATGATCGATGTACAATGTTCTTTCAAAGTTGTTAAAATTGGCGTGGGCCGTGGGGTCAATTAGGGGTCAAATTTTATTTTTGACCGGATATCAAATCGAAGGTATCAACAAGGCGATAACTCTGGTGCATTTTTTGTCGAAATCGGATGGTTATGTCATCCAAGATGGCCGCCGAAAGGTCAAAAGGTATTTCTTTTATTAGATTTCAAAAGTCTTCTTCACATGAACCGCTTGGCCCATGGTAGCCAAACTTAAAAGTTATGTTCCATGGGTGAAGCCTTTTCAGATTTGTTAAAATGGAGGTCATCGCTAATCCAAGATGGCAAAAATCGCATAATTAAATTCTTAAAAAATCTTCTCGTCAAAAATGGGCGTGGCCCGTGGGGTCAAATTGGGGTCAAATTTTATTTTTGATCGAATATGGTCATGTCTATATCAAATCGAAGGTATCAAAGAGGCGATTGCTCTGGTACATTATTTGTCGAAATTGGATGGTCATGTCATCCAAGATGGCCACCAAAAGGTCAAAAGGTCGTTCTTTTATTAGAGATTTCAAAATTCACACGAACCGCTTGGCCCATGCTGGCCAAACTTCACAGTTATGATCCATGGGTGAAGCCTTTTTACATTTGTTAAAACGGAGGTTGTCGCTAATCCAAGATGGCCACCGTCTAAAAATAGCACAAATTCTTAAAAAATCTTCTTCTCGTGAACCGCCAGCCGGATTTCGAGGAAACTTGGTAGGAATGATCGACGTAGAATGCTCTTTCAAAGGTGTTAAAATGGTGACCCCGCGGTCAAAAATGGGCGTGGCCCGTGGGGTAAAATTTTATTTTTGACCAAATATGCTCATGTCATATATCAGATTGAAGGTATCGATGAGGCAATTGCTCTGGTGCAATATTTGTCGGAATCAGATGATTATGTCATCCATGATGGCCTCCAAAAGGTCCATTTATTCGAGATTTTGAACGTCTTTTTCTCAGGAACCACATGGCCGATGCTGGCCAAACTTCATAGTAAGTTAAGATCCTTGAGTGAAGCATTTTCAGATTTGGTAAAATGAGTCATCGCTTAATATGACTGCCATCTAACAATAGCACAATTTTTTTTAAAACACTTATGAACTCGATGTCACATTCTCCTCTGGTGTTCATGGAGTCAGGGTGAGCGAATTAGGGCCATCATAGCCCTCTTGTTTAATTATTTATACTAATTAAATGAATCACCTGAAAAAACAATGTTTTCGACAGATTAATAAGTATGATCATTGCACATCAAAAAGTAATTACAGAGAAGAAATAGTAATGTCAGTTAACATTTTAAGGAAACACGGTTATCGCCCCTGATATCATTGTGAAAATTCATGTATGATATACGAAGTATAAAAATGCAAATTATATCGTCCGAAAATGGTTTATGACTGTTCATTTTGCCCGAACAATGTTATATCTAATGTATGGACCAAAAAAATATGCCTCCCTATATTAGAACCTGGCACGTCGGCATGCACCTTTAAGGATTTTAGTCAACCTTGGTTAAGGTTTTTATGTAGGCTGCGGCCACCTTGTTTGTCAAGCTATGTGTACATCGACAACCCTCGTAGTCGAGCTATGCTGTTCTCCTACAGCTCTTGTTATTATACTGAATTTATTACATTTTGGCTGTGATAATGTAATGAATTCAGTATAATAATTCTGCATACTTTTAATCATAAAATATATGCAGTCGTTAGTTCTATATGAAATAATGCATTTCAGGAAAAATAAATGATTACTGTCTCAAAGTATACTTTGCAATTTTGATGAAATTGGCTACTGATCCCGATATTGCTGTGGGAGTGCACAGAACAGTCAGGACCCACAAATGAGATGAGTCATGTGATTTTGTACCTAAGATTGTGCGAAGAAAATGTGGAATAGAATTCTGTGTTTGCTGTGAAAATTGTGTCCACTTTTTGTAATTTACAGAGAATATCAGTTTCTGTAGTGTTCATGAAAAATCGTACATCGTCTGTTTCACGAAAGCTGCCCAAATTTTACGGCCATATAGACAATGTAAACAAAATTTTTTTTGATAATATTAAATTTTATCAAAAAGAATGAGCCTTTTTATTTCGTGAAATTTGGTCAAATATTGATTTTATTACGAAAAATGAGTTCTCTGTGAATTTAACATGGGGGGAAAAAAAGAGATGGAGAACCTGGAAAACAAAATATTTTGGAAATTGATTCTGAAACCTAGCAAGATAGCTTGGAAATGATCTAACTAAGAAAACAAGTTACATTTTGAAAATCGGTCCGCTATTTCTGAAATTGGAAAAATTTGCCCATGTTAAATCCACATAGACACTGTGACGATGTCTATGTGGATTTAGCATGTGGAAATTGTTTTTTCGCAATAAAATCAATATTGGACCAAATTTCACGAAATAAAAAGTAGGCTCATTCTTAAATTTTGCTATACTTTAATATTACCGAAATTATATTGTTTTCACATTGTGGATATATCCGTAAAATTTGGGCAGGTTTCTTGAAACAGACAGTAGGTACAAAATCACATGGCTCGTCTCTTTTGCTACAAATTCCTAAAAAAAAACGCCATAAAGACCCTTTCATCGGCTGGGGTCCCATAACGTATCTCGCCCTTTTACGAAGGTTAGTGACGGCTACTGCTTTGCAGATTGACATCCGACAACACACGCAGACCGGTCAACGCCGCCGAGATAAGCAAGGTGCCAACTCGAGACAGAACACGTACCAGAAGATGTCGCGAGTCAGCACGGACTCCGCGTTTATTGAGGTGGCCACCGACTCCAATAGCAACAGCTCCATTTCCACGATGGACGAAAACATTTACGAGAACTAACGACGGGGACTCGTGCTTGTGATTAAAAAAGGTTCTGTGCATGTTCTTGATTGAAGTTGACTTGACCCGTAGAATGCCAACTGTCAAAATGGAAAATAATAAATAATCAGCAGACGACATTTAATTCAGCATTGTAAAGATTGTTTTGTGGCTGATATTTACATAATTAACAGCAGACGACAATTTTCTTCAGCATTCTAAGAGTTAAATCAACTTTGAACCTACCCCAGGGTGTCCGATTTAGAGAGGTTCCACTGTATGTATTTCAACTCTCTGAACCAGACAACCTACCCCAGGTACCTCCCCAGGGTGATTTAGAGAGGTTCCACTGTATGTATTTCAACTCTCTGAACCAGACAACCTACCCCAGGGTGTTCGATTTAGAGAAGGTTCCACCTTTGTCCATGTATTCAACTCTCTGAACCAGACAACCTACCCCAGGGTGTTCCGATTTAGAGAGGTTCCACTGTATGTATTTCAACTCTCTGAACCAGACAACCTACCCCAGGGTGTCCGATTTAGAGAGGTTCCACTGTATGTATTTCAACTCTCTGAACCAGACAACCTACCCCAGGGTGTCCGATTTAGAGAGGTTTCCACTGTATGTATTTCAACTGCTCTGAAGCCAAGAACAACCTACCCCAGGGTTGGGTGTTCGATTTAAGAGAGGTTCCACTGTATGTATTTCAACTCTCTGAACCAGACAACCTACCCCAGGGTGTCCGATTTAGAGAGGTTCCACTGTATAAAAAATTTAAAAAAATTTTTGTATTTCAACTAACTCCTGAACCAGACAACTACCCCAGGTCCACCTACCCCACCAGGGTGTGTCCGATTTAGAGAGGTTTCCACTGTATGTATTTCAACTCTCTGAAGCAGACAATCCTACCCCAGGGTGTCCGATTTAGAGAGGTTCCACTGTATGTATTTCAACTCTCTGAACCAGACCTAACCCCACCCTTTACCCCAGGTACCTCCCCAGGGAATGTCGATTTAGAGAGGTTGGTTTCCACTGTATGTATTTCAACTCTCTGAACCAGCAACCTACCACCCCCCCAGGTACCTCCCCAGGGTGTTCCGATTTAGAGAGGTTCCCACGTATGTATGAAACCTCCTGAACCAGACAACCTTACCCCAAGGTTACTCCCCAGGGTCGATTTAGAAGAGGTTCCACTGTAATGTATTTCCACGCACTGAACCAACAACCTACCCCAGGTACCAATCCCCAGGTGTCCTGATTTATGAGAGGTTCCATGTCGATGTATTTCAACCTCAACTCTCGAACCAGACAACCTACCCCATGTACCATCCACCCCCTCCCCAGGGTGTCCGATTTAGAGAGGTTCCACTGTATGTATTTCAACTCTCTGAACCATTTCCACACCTACCCCAGGTAACTCACCGGGTGTCCGATTTAGAGAGGTTCCACTGTATGTATTTCAACTCTCTGAACCAGACAACCTACCCCAGGTACCTCCCCAGGGTGTCCGATTTAGAGAGGTTCCACTGTATGTATTTCAACTCTCCTGAACCAGACACCAAACCCCAGGTACCCTCCCCAGGGTGTCCGATTTAGAGAGGTTCCACTGTATGTCAACTCTCTGAACAGACAACCCTTTTTTACCCCAGGTACCAACCCCAGGAGGTTCCCGATTTTAGAGAGGTTTCCACTTTGATGTATTTCAACTCACTGAACCGACACACTACCCCCAGTACCTCCCCAGGGTGTCCGATTTTCGAGAGGGTTTCCACTGTATGTATTTCAACTCTGAAACAACAAACCTCCCCAGGTACCTTCCCCGGGTGTCCGATTTGAGGAGGGTTCCACTGTAGTATTTCAACTCTGAACCAGACAACCCCCCAGGTACCTCCCCAGGTGTCCGATTTAGAGAGGTTCCACTGTATGTATTTCAAACTCCCCTCTGAACCAGACACCTACCCCAGGTACCTCCCCATGTCCGATTTAGAGAGGTTCCACTGTAGTATTTCAACTCTCGAACCAGAACAAACCTCCCCCAGGTACTAAACAGGGTGTCCGATTTAGAGAGGTTCCTCTGTATGTATTTCAACTCCTTGAAGCAGACAAAACCTACCCCAGGTACCTCCCCAGGGTGTCCGATTTAGAGAGGTTTTTCCACTGTTATGTATTTCAACTCTCTGAACCAGACAACCTACCCCAGGGTGTCCGATTTAGAGAGGTTCCACGTATGTATTTCAACTCTCTGAAGCAGACAACCTACCCCAGGGTGTCGATTAGAAGGTTCCTCTTATGTATTTCAACTCTCTGAAGCAGACAACCTACCCCAGGGTGTCGATTTAGAGAGGTTCCACTGTATGTATTTCAACTCTCTGAAGCAGACAACCTACCCCAGGGTGTCCGATTTAGAGAGGTTCCACTGTATGTATTTCAACTCTCCTGACACCCACCCCAGGGGGTGTCCCGATTTAGGAGAGGTTCCACTGTAGTATTTTCAACTCTCTGAACCAGACACCCTACCCCAGGTACCTCCCCAGGGTGTCCGATTTAGAGAGGTTCCACTGTATGTATTTCAACTCTCTGAAGCAGACAACCTACCCCAGGTACCTCCCCAGGGTGTCCGATTTAGAGAGGTTCCACTGTATGTATTTCAACTCTCTGAACCAGACAACCTACCCCAGGGTGTTCGATTTAGAGAGGTTCCACTGTATGTATTTCAACTCTCTGAAGCAGATAACCTACCCCAGGGTGTCCGATTTAGAGAGGTTCCACTGTATGTATTTCAACTCTCTGAACCAGACAACCTACCCCAGGGTGTCCGATTTAGAGAGGTTCCACTGTATGTATTTCAACTCTCTGAACCAGACACCCTACCCCAGGGTGTCCGATTTAGAGAGGTTCCACTGTATGTATTTCAACTCTCTGAACCAGACAACCTACCCCAGGTACCTCCCCAGGGTGTCCGATTTAGAGAGGTTCCACTGTATGTATTTCAACTCTCTGAACCAGACAACCTACCCCAGGTACCTCCCCAGACAACCTACCCCAGGTACCTCCCCAGACAACCTACCCCAGGGTGTTCGATTTAGAGAGGTTCCACTGTATGTATTTCAACTCTCTGAACCAGACAACCTACCCCAGGTACCTCCCCAGACAACCTACCCCAGGTACCTCCCCAGACAACCTACCCCAGGGTGTCCGATTTAGAGAGGTTCCACTGTATGTATTTCAAGACCATGTATAGAAAGTATTATAATCTCAAGTGAAGTTTTAAATGAGAGCGTTTGTTGGTGATGTTGATTGCAATTCTTGCCATAGAGTCTTCTTGTGTTAACTAGTCATCCTAACTTAATTGATATTTGTGATATATATCCTAATTTAACAATTTCAAAACCAATGTTTGCAAACGGTGTAAATCTTCTGATCCAGCTCATATAGAGTAATGTCATCAGGATCTTTTTTTTATGTCACAAAACACCACTTTTCTGATAATGCAATATTTCAAGCATCTACGAGGCAGTCTGCTTTAGCAGAAGTATAGTCGCCGCTGCCCCCTTTTTCCGTTGTCCGCGTCGTCGTCGTCCGAAATGGAAAAGTTTGTATCAGCTTCGTCATCGTGGTATAACTTTAATATTACTTGACGGATTGCTTCAATATTTGGACACTTTATACATGTGAGCATTTTGAACACACTAGTGCCACCATTAACATGACCCTGCCCTTTTTTACCTTCACATGGTTGTGGAAACACTTAGCCATTTTCTTATGTCAAAAAGTTTCTTCCACCTGGACCTTTTTCGTGTTTTAAGCATGCGCTTCTGATGGTTTTTGTGATGCTTACTGTAGCACGTGCCCATGATCGACTTTCGGTCAATACCTCGGCAGGCGCGTGTCGCTTCCATGTTGGAATTCTTATTTTATCTTTTTCATGGTTTTGCCACACACTTTTTTTGGGGAAAAAATGGGTATATTGTTTTTGTTAAGGGTGCTTGTCCATCTGCCCATCTGTCACGTTTCATGTAAAAACATTTAAACAGTAATAGCTAGAGACTTGATATTTGGTATGTAGATTTCTTATGGTGTGTAGGTGGGCACAGGAATTTTTTATTTTATGAGCCGCCTCATCAGGATCTGCAGTGTTTGTCATTATTTATGGTTGTGAAAAGAATACCCTACTTTTCATCAACCTTTATAATGCGGAATTAAATATTGTTGTCTGCTGTTGATGTTTTATTTCAATTTCTATGAACAAAAACATAGTTTGACAGCACTTTATGATTCTGAAGTGCTGCCAGACAATGTTTATTGAGAATAAAGGCAAAATATGAAACACCCGCAGATGACAATGTTTGTTACCCCGCATTCTAAGGGTTAACCCTTACAGTGCTGAATCAAATTATGTCGTCTGCTGTTATTTTTAGCTCACCTGAGCGAAGCTTATGTGAGCTATTGTTACCGCAATGTGTCCGTCATCGTCGTCCGTCGTCGTTGTCCGTGAACATTTTCAAAATGTCTTCTCCTCGGTAACTATTGGGTCTATAGTCACCAAACTTCGTGGTCATGGTCCTTAGGTAGGGGGATTACAAAATTGTTAAAATGACGTCATTACGTAATCAAAGATGGCCGCCGTCTAAAAATAGCACAAATTCTTCAAGAACTGCCAACCGGATTTCGACAAAACTTGGTAGGAATGATCGATGTACAATGCTCTTTCAAAGTTGTTAAAATGGCAACCCCGGGGTCAAAAATGGGCGTGGCCCGTGGGGTCAAATTTTATTTTTGACCGAATATGGTCACGTCATATATCAAATTGAAGGTGTCAACGAAGCGATCACTCTGGTGCCTTTTTTGTCGAAATCGGATGGTTATGTCATCCAAGATGGCCGCCAAAAGGTCAAAAGGTCCTTCTTTTTATTAGAGATTTCAAAATTCTTCTTCACATGAACCGCTTGGCCCATGGTAGCCAAACTTAAAGTTATGGTCCTTGGGTGAAGCCTTTTCAGATTTGTTAAAATGGAGGTCATCGCTAATCCAAGATGGCCGCCGTCTAAAAATAGCACAATTTTTTTAAAACAAAAACTCACTGTCACATTCTCCTCTGGTGTTCATGGAGTCAGGTGAGCGAATTAGGGCCATCATGGCCCTCGTGTTTTATTTGTGTTTTTTTTTGTAATTAAAAACATGTTATGATAGCACTTTAGAATCATTTCCATTGGAAATGATTATAAAATGCTGTCAAACCATGTTTTAGTGAGAAAGAAGACAACATATAAACAACAGCAGACGACAATTTTCGGTTCTCGCATTCTAAGGGTTAATGGAATAGTCCAAAATTAGCATGGAACCGGCCATTGTACATTTTATGTTGAATGTTGTTGTTATTAATTCCACATTTTCTGTTAAATGTTGTTGTTATTAATTCAACATTTTCTGTTAAATATGTATAACGCTGTAATTACCCAACACTTATTACATATATTCCTACAACCACATGCACTAGGAGAAGCTATGTTCAGTATTCACATTATACTCGCATTTCCCACTGAAATGCTCATTACGTGAACACACCTTATCTGGAATTAGTAAATAAGAAATTAAAATATACAACAAATATGGGATCGAACCCGTTTGCCCTGCCTTACATGACCTTAGCTGTGGACGGCCGTTAAACACTAATAAACAAACAAACAAAACCTATTGCGCGGGCACCCCAGCAAATCCCCTACTTACCTAGGTCACTGAGGGTTTGCTGGGGTGAGCTCGCTAATACCATGTTTGTGTAATGTCAATCTAATGCATTTTCAGGCCTGTTTCACTAACCGTCATGCTGTAAAAATGATTGCTTGACATCAATTAATTTTATACATATACGGAATTGCGTCTGCCAACAGTAGTTAACCCTTAGAAGGCGGGAAACAAAAAAAGTGTTGTCCGCTGTTTTTTTCATATTTTGTCGGGTTTTTTTTTTTAAATGAAAACATGGGGCGCCAGCACTTCGGAAATGATTCTCAAGTGCTGCCAAACTATGTTTTTGTTAACAAAAACGGAAAATAAGAAACGATCAGCAGACTACAAAATTGAATTCAACATGCAAATATAAATCCACTAATTATTTGCCGAAATATGTTGTCTAAGCAAATCACTTTGCACTTACAAACTTCTTAGCCCTTTCAACAATACTGTACATACCTGCATGTGTAGTGGTATTGGCAAACAGTGTAGATCCAGATGAGCCGGCTTGTGACGAGCCGTCTCATCAGGATCTGCACAGTTTGCAAGTAATTTTCTTTTTTTTAGAAGAAAAACACCCCTTTTTCGTAAATGGACTAGTCTGAAAACCATTTTGTGATGATTGGATTGGTTGCAAAATTAACATTATCAAAATCCATTAATTCCTGTTCACTTTCATTGGATAATTAGGGGTGAAAGGGTTAATTGTACAATGTTTAGTGAAAATGTTCGCAAGTGCAAAATTTAATTTTAGAATAACAGTATAGCCGATTTCATCAAAATTGCAAAGTATAGTTACATGTATCTCGCAAAGTGTACTTTGAGGTAGTAATCATTTATTTTCCCCATAGTTCATTATTTCATATAGAACTAATGACTGCATATTTTTGATGATTAAAAGTATGCAGAATTATTATACTGAATTTATTACATTATCACAGCCAAAATAATGGCTGTGATAATGCAATAAATTCAGTATAATCAAAATTAATAAATTTATCCTTAAATTGAAAATTTCTCCCTCAAAGTGTACTTAGCAAGATAAGTATACCTTGCAATTGTGATGAAATAGGCTACAGATGTTGGACAATCGTCAGTGGATATGTTCACATGTAATGATGTATGTCTGTAGGTAGAAACTGGTAACGTTGGTTAACCAGGTTAATGTCGGAGGCAAATTAATAATCTTCTCGTACAAAGTTTAGTGAAAATGGCCCCTAAATTATTATTTTTGTTATAATATCTACACACATTTTCACCTCTATATTCTATTCATATACATGTACAATATTTTCGATACTACATTATAAGTTACACAATTTATTAAAACCTGTTTATTTTCTATGTTGCTTTATTGCTTGTTAATTTGTTCCTTTGAAAAATGTTTTGTTTTTTTAAAAAATATGGTGGACGATGTTCATTCAAAGAGTGTGTTCGTGGTTTATGAAGTACCGTATCGTTCAACATATCATATTGATCCTAATATATATGCGCTGTGGCAGGATGCAAAACACAAATCGAGCGCGTTACTTAGGGTCCTCGATATTCAATGGGCGCAACTCGTCACATACACCTTACCAGTAATCAATACTTGTGGTGTGATAATATTCCTGCCCTTTTAAACTGCACTTTCGCCCACAAGTATCTACGGTCTGTTTCACGATAGCTGCCCAAATGTTACGGCTATATAAACAATTCAAAAACGATATATTTTTCGATAATATTAAATTAAAGGAAAATTTAATAATTTGGTCAAATATTTATTTGAATGCGAAAAAACAATTTCCCATGTTAAATCGCCAGACATTTTTTTCGAATTTCAGAAATACTGAACCGATTTTCAAAATTTAACCTTTGTTTTCTTCTAAAGATCATTTCCAAGCTATCTAGTCTGGTTTCGGAGTCAATTTCCAAAATGTTTCATTTTCTGACAACTCCCACAACTCGATCGTATATATCAAATCGAAGCTATCAACTAGACAATCACTCTGGAGCATGTTTTGTAAAAATCAGATGATTACGTCATCCAAGATGGCCGCCGAAGGTCAACAGATCATCCTTTTATTAGAGATTACAAACGTCTTATTCTCGTGAACCGCTTCAGTATGGTCCATATTTGTTGAAATGGAGGTCATCGTATAATCCAATTTTTGTCCTAATCATCCAAGATGGCTGCCAATAGGTCAAACAGGTATCTATTTATTATGCCCCCGCCACCGAATGGTGAGGGGGGCATATAGTGTTACTGGCGTCCGTACGTCCGTCCGTACGTCTGTACGTTCCGAAACCTTAACGCTCGGGTAAATGGCTTATAATTTATGTTTCCTTGCTCGGATCTGCTTCACATTTCACACACACATTGCTCCAATGGTCCTCCCCCGCCCTGTGACAAATCCACATTCGTCCCGCCCCCGCTAAGTCCAGGGTCAAGGTCACAGACTTGGTGCGTTCGAAACCTTAACGCTCGGGTAAATTAATTGCTTATAATTTCCGTTTCCTTGCTCGGATCTGCTTCACATTTCACACAGGCATTTCTCCAATGGTCCTCTACCGCCCTGTGACAAATCCACATTCGTCCTGCCCCCACTAAGCCCAGGGTCAAGGTCACGGACTAGGTGCGTTTGAAACAACGCTCGGGTAAATGGCTTATAATTTGTGTTTCCTTACTCAGATCTGCTTCACATTTCACACACGCATTGCTCCAATGATCCTCTACCGCCCTGTGACAAATCCACATTCGTCCCACCCCCCACTAAGCCCCGGGTCAAGGTCACAGACTTGGTGCGTTTGAAACCTTAACGCTCGGGTAAATGGCTTGTAATTTGTGTTTCCTTGCTCGGATCTGCTTGAAATTTCACACATACATTGCTCCAATGGTCCTCTACCACTCTGTGACAAATGCACATTCGTCCCGCCCCCGCTAAGCCCAGGGTCAAGGTCACAGACTTGGTGCGTTTGAAACCTTAACGCTCGGGTAAATGGCTTATAATTTCTGTTTCCTTGCTCGGATCTGCTTCACATTTCACACACGCGTTGCTCCAATGGTCCTCTGCCATCCTGTGACAAATCCACATTCGTCCCGCCCCCACTAAGCCCAAGGTCAAGGTCACAGACTAGGTGCGTTCGAAACAACGCTCGGGTAAATGGCTTATAATTTCTGTTTCCTTGCTCGGATCTGCTTCACATTTCACACACGCGTTGCTCCAATGGTCCTCTGCCACCCTGTGACAAATCCACATTCGTCCCGCCCGCGCTAAGCCTAGGGTCAAGGTCACAGACTTGGTGCATTCGAAACCTTAACATTCGGTTAAATGGCTTATAATTTGTGTTTCCTTGCTCGGATCTGCTTCACATTTCACACACTCATTGCTCCAATGGTCCTCTACCGCCCTGTGACAAATCCACATTCGTCCCGCCCCCGTTAAGCCCAGGATCAAGGTCACAGACTTGGTGCATTCAAAACCTTAACGCTTGGGTAAATGGCTTATAATCAAATATGCCTTGTTTTCTTTGGTTGCCAGCGGGGGCATTCGTGTGCCGACAGGCCACATTTCTAGTTAGATCCGTCTTACTATCTGCTTGGCCGATGCTGGCCAAAGTTCATAGTTATTGTCTTTCGGTGAAGCATTTACAGATTTTTCAAATTGGAGATCGTCACAAGGTTATCCTTTAATTAGAGAGTTCATACTTTTTTTTTGTGAACCGCTTGGCCAATATTGGTCAAACTTCAAATGTTGATCTATGGGTGGGGCTATGTCAGATTTGTAAATTTGGAGGTTGTCACATAATCAAAGATGTCCGCTGTGGAACTGTAGGTCAAATTCTTATCTTCTCACAAACCGCCAGACAGATTTCGACGAAACTTGGCAGGAATGATCAATAGTCGATGCTGTTTCAGATTTGTTAAAATTATGACCCCGGGATTAAAAAAGGGTCAATTATGGGTCAAATTTCACATTTTACCAAATATGGTCATGTTGTATATCAAATCAAAGGTATTGATGAGATATGATAGCTCTGAAGCGGTTTTTGTTGAAATCGAATGATTATGTCGTTCCAGATGGCCAAAAGGTCAAACAGGTATATTTTTATTAACACCTTTCTTACTAACCGCTGGGCCAATGCTGGCCAATGCTGTCTTTCTGTGAAAGATTTACAGAATTTTATACGTCCGTTTGAAAAAACGGTATGTATTATGTATTCATCTTGTACGGACGGACGGGCACAGCTTGTCCACGCAATAACTAGAGTTCTACTTGACGGATTGTAACCAAATTTGGTATACATGTTTATCACGGCAAGCCGAAGAAGCCTATTGATTTACAAAACTTTCAGATGACTTATCTCCCCTTGGCGGCCATTTTTAGCTCGCCTGCACGAAGTGCAGAAGAGCTTATGTCATACCCCCTGCGGCGTCGGCGTCAGTCGTCCACAAACTTAACGTTGGGTAAATGTCTTATAACTTCTGTTTCCTTTCACGGAACACCTTGTTATTTCATACATGCATTCCTCAGATGACTCTCTATAATGCTGTAGCAAATCCATGACCCACCACCCAGCCCTTACCCCAAGGTCAAGGTCACAAACTTGGCACATTCATAAGCTTAACGTTGGGTAAATGTCTTATAACTTCTGTTTCCTTTCATGGAACACCTTGTTATTTCATACATGCATTCCTCAGAACACCCTCTATCATGCTATAGCAAATTCATGACCTACCACCCAGCCCTTACCCCAAGGTCAAGGTCACAAACTTGGCACATTCATAAACTTAACGTTGGGTAAATGTCTTATAACATCTGTTTCCTTTCATGGAACGCCTTGATATTTCATACATGCATTCATCTGATGACCTTCTATCGTGCTATAGCAAATCCATGACCCACCGCCCACACAATCGTTACCCCAAGGTCAAGGTCACAATCTTAGCACATTCATAAACTTAATGTTGGGGTAAATGTATTATAACATCTGTTTCCTTTCATGGAACGCCTTGATATTTCAAATATGCATTCATCTCATGATACTCTATCATGCTATAGCAAATCCATGACCCACCGCCCATCCCTTACCCCAAGGTCAAGGTCACAAACTTAGTACATTCATAAACTTAACGTTGGGGTAAATGTCTGTTTCCTTTCATGGAACGCCTTGCTATTTCATACATTCCTCAGATGACCCTCTATCGTGCTGTAGCAAATCCACAACCCACCACCCAACCCTTACCCAAAAGTCAAGGTCACAAACATAGCATGTTCATAAACTTAACGTTGGGGTAAATGTTGTGTAACTTCTGTTTCTTTAAACACTTTGAACACCTTGATATTTCATACATGCATTCATCTGATGATACTCTATCATGCTATAGCAAATCCATGACTAACCCCTTTCCCCAAGGTCGGTCACAAACTTAGCACATTCATAAACTTAACGTTGGGGTAAATGTCTTATAACATCTGTTTCCTTTCATGGAACGCCTTGATATTTCATACACACATTCAACTGATGATACTCTATTGTGCTACAGCAAATCCATGACCCACCCCCCACCCCTTTTGCCAAGGCCAAGGTCACAAACTTAGCACATTTATACATGCATTCCTCATGTGAATAGCTATCATGCTGTAGAAAATCACCAACTTAGTGTGTTCATAAACTTAACGCTGGGTTAAATTTTGTTTTCCTTCTCATTCAGGGAGCGCATTGATATTTCATACATGCATTCATCTTAATATGCTATATCATGCTATATCAAATCCACGATCCACCTTCCACCACTGACCTCAATGTCAAGGTCCACCGCACACCCCTTATCCCAAGGTCAAGTTATATAATAATCATGTTTTTTATACAACTGTGACAAGTTTGAATGAAGGCTGCCAACAGGCGAGCTTCGTTGTCTTCTGACAACTCTTGTTATTTTTCGCGCTCTGTATCCTTGTCCACGCAATAACTCGACTTCTACTTGACCGATCATAACCAAATTCGGTATACATGTTTATCACGGCAAGACGAAGAAGCCTATTGATTTCCGATGACTTTAATTTTCGGACTGTATCCTTGTCCACGCAATAAGTCGAGTTCTACTTGACGGATCGTAACCAAATTTGGTTTACATGTTTATCATGTCAAGATAGAGTTATCTCCCCTTGTTGACTGGCCTTGCTTCGTCGGGTGTATATTGTGACCTTCGGCACTCTTGTTCAAATTGGAGATGCACATAGTCCAAGATGGCCATCGATTGGAGAGTGTCACATAGTCCAAGATGGCCGCCATATAAAGTTGGACAAAATCTTCCCATTATAATCACCAGGCTGGTTACGACAACTTCGTAGGAATAATGAATATATAAAGCTATTTCACATTTACTTGCATATATATAATAACCAGGTGAGCGATATATGCAGCCTATGCTCAATAAATGGGCCGCGCCATACGAAAACCTGGGCTTAATGACAACGTCGTGAAAAACGGTAAACGACGTCGGAAAAACGACGTTTGCAGCATCGCTGTAAAAGTTCACATTTTGCCCTCCCATTTGCGTTTACTGGTGTCGGTTAATTAACATTAAGTGTGAACAGAAAATGGAAAATGATAACTTACTGAAACTTTCACTAATGGTGAACGCATAATTTAACTGGCTACATATCAGCGAAGTCTTCGCTTACACTGCACCTTGAATCCTAAATAACCTTAAATGTCAACAACCTAGTGTATGCCAACGATATTACCATTTGTCATTGTCATACCGCAGATAAGTTTCTCGGCTTTTGATTGGCTAGCTTGCCTGGTCATATGACCTGCCAAGGCCGTCAGACATACAGGAATTGCAATTCCCCTCCGGCGCCTCGCGTCCAATGAAGACACATTTTGCAAGCGTCTACCGATTGCGAATTGTATTCCTCACTAAACACAATAAAACCCCGAATTGATCAATAAAAGTAACAAATTGTACACTCAAAACCAGTCTTTTATTGTTTATTTTTCCATAAATATTCTTCGCTCCTCAAAATATGAGCGAAAAATGCCACAAACTGTCCCGTTTAGTGTTTTCAAATCTCAACACAATTGGCTTCGTGACACGGCTATATTTAGGTCATAAACTATGGGTTCCACGCACAAAATGCGGCGTAGCAATGACAGCGAATATTTGGGAACCAGTCGCATTCTTCTAGAGGCGCCAAAGGGAGAGCAGATCGATAGAGCAGTGGAATATAAATTAAATTACACGATATAAAAAAAAATGTCATAAAGTCGTTTTCGATGGATTTCTTACTCCATATTTAGTTTGTTTTCGTTTAATAAACAAACAAAATGTTCCTTTACGCCTTTATATTAAGACTGACGGTAGAAAATCGAATCTCGGTTTATTTTTCTTCCTGAAAAAAAAACGCAAAAATCAAAAGAGATATGTTTATACGGCCAAATAACGGATCTGCGGTATGACAAATACGTTATTGTGATTCTACACAGGCTATATGGTGTAATATTGCCCGTCTGAAAGTATGTTCACCCTCGGCTATCGCCTCGGGTGCATGAACATACCTCCAGACGGGCAATATTACACCATATAGCCTGTCACAATAACTTACAATATTATCTTGGTAAATTGAGACACTTTTGAACAATTCAATCCAGTACTTAGCGATTGATATGCCATTTAATGCCACTATATTGTAAGGGACCTGCAGTCTGGTTTTTGTCGGTATGATTATCCAGATATCGGGTTTGGAGATAAATTATAAAGAAACTCGTCAAACAGAAGATCACAGGTCCGGCTTAGGGAGGTTTCACTGTAAATCGGGGATTTTATCATTCTGAGCCATAGTTGTGTGCTATGCGATCACGTTCAGATATTATCCCCGGAGATAAATTACCAAGAAACTCATCAAACAGAAGATCACAGGTGTTTTAATGGTGTCCGGTTTAGAGAGGTTCCACTGTAGTAATCTTGTATGTCCATCCGTCCATCTGTCCGAAAATCTTGTCTGGGCTGTAAGTTTGGTAAGGATGGAGAGATTTCAACTGCACTACTCAAAGTCCAAAGGTACACTCGCTATTCACCATGATGAGTTGGTGTGGAATGACCCATTTATGAAAAGGGGGTGTTTTTGTTCTCAAAAATATGAAAATTACTTGCATAAAGTGCAGATCCTGATGAGACGGCTCGTTACGAGCCGGCTCATCTGGATCTACATGATTTGCGAATACCAAAGATACAAAAGAGCTTGTCCAAACCTTAATTTTGTCGTGCGTGGAGGGATTTTAAAATAAGTTTACGCAAGTGTTCGCTCAACACCCGGCTACCTGGTTTGAAGGTGAAGGTTACAGCTGGGGCATTCATGTGATGACGGGCCACATTTCTAGATTGTGTTGTCATTACACTGTCATTCAACAACGTGAAAATAGCCGAGTCGATGCCAGATACAACACCATGAACAGGGGCGTCAGAAGCATTATAAGACTGGTCAGGCGAATCTAGTGAGTGCCCCTACTACCCACCCAAAGTGTATGTTTTTACCACTCAGTTGAACCATCTCGCCAAGACAGTTCAACTGAGTGGTAACAACATAAACTTTTGATGAGAAATGAGAAAAATGGCAGAACAAAATGTTTACATTCCGTTTTTTTTTAAAATGAATTCCAAATATGTCAAAATTATTGATGCGGCAGTCACCGGATCTGCCGGACCTGTTCCGACGCCCCTGATGAAATGGGGGGATGACACACGCCATGTGATTTTGTACCTTTAGACATCTGCATATTTTCAGGGCAGAGATTTTAAAATTACTTGTTCATACACAAATGTTCATAGAAATGTTCATAATGTGTCGATCCTAAGAATCAGGTCTGTAGCTCAAGGGTTATATATTTACCTTGTCGTATATCATTAGGTGACGACAACTACAGCCAGTAGCCTATTTCACCAACATTGCAAAGTATACATTTCTAGCTAAGTATACTTTGAGGGAGTAATCATTTACTTTTCCCGAAATGCATTATTTCATATAGAACTAACGACTGAATATATTTGATGATTAAAAGTATGCAGAATTATTATACTGAATGTATTACATTATCACAGCCAAAATGGCTGTGATAATGTAATAAATTCAGTATTATAAAAATTAATAAATTTATCCTTAAATTGAAAATTTCTCCCTCAAAGTATACTTTGTAAATTTGGTAAAATTGGCTACGAATTGGCATCAAATTACTTCAAGCAGTGTAGGACCTGATACATCCAGTGTTGGTATCGCAGCAGCTACAAGTTACAAAGCAACACCATAATAATTTCCCAAGGATGACAACCAGAAAAATATGCTTTCATCTGAGGTTTTGTTCCACTTGTAAATTTGTGTTGAAGCTAAATATGAATAAATAGGCGTAAGAACCATGATGGAGCTGTAGTGTCCAAATATTGAAGCAATCCGTAAAGTTGTTCAAGGGTTAATTAATATAACATAATGTTTACATCTGGGTTTTTTTCTCTTTGGTGTACCTCTAAGTGGCTATGAGCATATGGAACACACCCGTACCACCATCAACATGACTTTCACCTTTTTTACCTTCACATTTTTGCAGAAACACGTAGCCATTTTTTTGCTTCAAAAAGTTTGTACAAGTTTCTTCATCATGATATAACTTTAATATTTCTTTACGGATTGCTTCAATATTTGGACACTTGATACATGTGGGCATATGGAACACGCTCATACCACCATCAACATGACCTTTTTTACCTTCACATGTTTGCAGAAACACTTGGCCATTTTTTTGCTTCATAAAGTTTGTACAAGTTTCTTCATCATCATATAACATTAATGTTACTTGATGGATTGCTTCAAGGTTTGGACACTTACAAGGGGGGGCATAATGCATTGCTCTTGAGGTTCCGTACGTCCATACGTCTGTCCGTCCGTGTACATTTACGTCAAAATGTAAGATCGAGTTTCTCCAACATGTAATATCTTCAATATTACAAGATATCTTCAATATTACACGAAGGATTGCTTCGATACTTGGACACTTGAATCATCTGAACATTTGTCACATACTCGCGCCACCATTAACACGACCTTGACCTTGGTCACCTTCGAAATGTCGCTGCAACACTTAGCCATTTTATTGTCACGCCCGCTTGCGGAAAGCGCGATATAGTCGGCACTTTGGCGTACGTACGTGTGTCCGGTTAAAGTTTTTTGTTATACTATATCTCTTTTTAGTGTCCATGCCTCGCCCCAAGGCGCGACATGGCAGGCCGCGACCATCTAGTTGTTTAGAAAGGTTTGTAAGACTTTCTCCAACATGTAATATCTTCAATATTACGCGAAGGATTGCTTCCATCACTTGAATCACCTGAACATTTATCACACACTTGTGCCAACATTAACACGACCTTGACCTTTGTCACATTCAAAATGTCACTGAAACACTTAGCCATTTTGTTAAGTCGAAAACTTTGTTAGAGTTTCTCAAGTTTCAGTCGAGTATGCCACGGGGCCATATCCATGTTTTACCAACATAAACATTATGTCTAGTTACATACACATTTTTGCGGAAACACGAACACTTAGCCATTTCTTTGCGTCAGCCATTTCTTTACGTCAAAAAGTTTGTACAAGTCTCTTCATCATCATATAACTTTAATATTTCTTGACATTTTGCTTCAATATTTGGACCCTTGATACATGTGAGTATTTGGAACACACTTATGCGCCATTAACATGACGTTGACCTTTTGTACCGTCACAGGTTGTGCAAACACGTAGCCATTTTTTTATGTCAAAACGTTTCTTAAACCTTGACCCTTTTCGTGTTTTAAGCATGCAATTCTCTGGCGGTTTTTGTGATGCTTCCTTCAGCACATGATATGCCCATGATCACGTTGCGGTTAAATGCCTCGGTAGGCGCGACACCGCTTCCATGACAGAATTCTTGTTTTGGACAGCCATTGCGGACAGCGCGATAAAATTAAATCGGTACATTGGCGTACGGCTGCCCGTCCGTATGTACATACGTGTTTCCGAGTTTACCTTGAATTCTTTTGGATTTAGGTTAAAGTTTTTAAGAACACTATACACATTTTCATTATATACCCAACATGCGTGGCTCCTATGCACAATTATCAAGATCAAATATCTTTGATTTGTTTGTCCCACCTGCTTTAGCAGAAGCGGGACATAGGCATAGCTTTTCCGTCGGCGTCGGTGGCGGCGTCAACATTTCACGTTAAGTTTTTGCGTTTAGCTCGGTTTCCAGAAAACTATAACTTCTACAACCTCCATACTTGGTATACATCAACACTGTGGTGTAACCATCTCACAAAGAGGGAGCCCATGTGACCTTCACCTACTTTTCATGGTTCATTGACCTACTTTTCACATGCATTCAACGTTAAGTTTTTGCGTTTAGCTCTGTTTCTAAAACTTAATGTAATTCATTGTAACTTCTGTTTCCCTGAATGGAATGCTTTAATATTCCATACATGCATTTGTAACAACATCCCGCATCATTCTACAGAAAGCCCATGGTGCCCGCTAACCCCAAAGGTCAAGGTCGCTGACTTAGAAATTTCCGTGTTTGGAAAAGTTAACGCTCAGTTTATGCTTTAATATTCCATATTTGCATTTGTAACAACATCCCGCATCATTCTACAGAAAGCCCATGGTGCCCGCTAACCCCAAAGGTCAAGGTCGCTGACTTAGAAATTTCCGTCTTTGGAAAAGTTAACGCTCAGTTTATGCTTTAATATTCCATATATGCACTTGTAACAACAACCCGCATCATTCTACAGAAAGCCCATGATGCCCGCTAACGCCAAAGGTCAAGGTCATTGACTTAGAGAAATGTTTGTGTTTGGAAAAGTTAACGCTCAGTTTATGCTTTAATATTCCATACATGCATTTGTAACAACATCCCGCATCATTCTACAGAAAGCCCATGGTGCCCGCAAACCCCAAAGGTCAAGGTCACTGACTTAGAAATTTCCGTGTTTGGAAAAGTTAACGCTCAGTTTATGCTTTAATATTCCATACATGCATTTGTAACAACATCCCGCATCATTCTACAGAAAGCCCATGGTGCCTGCTAACCCCAAAGGTCAAGGTCACTGAATTAGAAATGTTTGTGTTTGCAAAAGTTAACGCTCAGTTTATGCTTTAATATTCCATACATGCATTTGTAACAACATCCCGCATCATTCTACAGAAAGCCCATGGTGCCCGCAAACCCCAAAGGTCAAGGTCGCTGACTTAGAAATTTCCGTGTTTGGAAAAGTTAACGCTCAGTTTATGCTTTAATATTCCATACATGCATTTGTAACAACATCCCGCATCATTCTACAGAAAGCCCATGATGCCCACTAACGCCAAATGTCAAGGTCATTGACTTAGAGAAATTTTTGTGTTTGGAAAAGTTAACACTCAGTTTATGCTTTAATATTCCATACATGCATTTCTAACAACATCCCGCATCATTCTACAGAAAGCCCATGGTGCCTGCTAACCCCAAAGGTCAAGGTCACCGACTTAGAAATTTCCGTGTTTGGAAATGTTAGCGCTCAGTTTATGCTTTAATATTCCTTACATGCATTTGTAACAACATCCCGCATCATTCTACAGAAAGCCCATGGTGCCCGCTAACCCCAAAGGTCAAGGTCACTGAATTAGAAATGTTTGTGTTTGCAAAAGTTAACGCTCAGTTTATGCTTTAATATTCCATACATGCATTTGTAACAACATCCCGCATCATTCTACAGAAAGCCCATGGTGCCCGCAAACCCCAAAGGTCAAGGTCGCTGACTTAGAAATTTCCGTGTTTGGAAAAGTTAACGTTCAGTTTATGCTTTAATATTCCATACATGCATTTGTAACAACATCCCGCATCATTCTACAGAAAGCCCATGATGCCCACTAACCCCAAAGGTCAAGGTCACTGACTTAGAAATTTCCGTGTTTGTAAAAGTTAACGCTCAGTTTATGCTTTAATATTCCATACATGCATTTGTAACAACATCCCGCATCATTCTACAGAAAGCCCATGGTGCCCGCTAACCCCAAAGGTCAAGGTCACTGAATTAGAAATGTTTGTGTTTGTAAAAGTTAACGCTCAGTTTATGCTTTAATATTCCATACATGCATTTGTAACAACATCCCGCATCATTCTACAGAAAGCCCATGGTGCCCGCAAACCCCAAAGGTCAAGGTCGCTGACTTAGAAATTTCCATGTTTGGAAAAGTTAGCGCTCAGTTTATGCTTCAATATTCCATACATGCATTTGTAACAACAACCCGCATCATTCTACAGAAAGCCCATGATGCCCGCTAACGCCAAAGGTCAAGGTCACTGACTTAGAAATGTTTGTGTTTGCAAAAGTTAACGCTCAGTTTATGCTTTAATATGCCATACATGCATTTGTAACAACATCCCGCATCATTCTACAGAAAGCCCATGGTGCTCACTAACCCCAAGGTTGTTACAAGCTCCTTATTTACTATCAAACTGCGCCAGGCGGGACATCTTGCTCCGTGGAGCTCTTGTTTTGGATTTAGGTTAAACTTCACATGTCTGTTTATCATCATCCATATTTTCTTTCTATGCCAACTTAGTGAAGCTTGACTGTGGGGTGGCACCTAGATAATTAAAGTTCAATTAATATATGTTGTGAATTTATTTTTAACTTTTACTTACTTTGTCGGCCATCTTGGTAGCCATCTTGGATATTTGTTAAGCTACTCAGAAGTATTAGAAAGGTTAATATGTGTATTGTATAGTGATATGCTGCCATAGTATGTGCTCATTATAATCAACTTTTATGTATTTAATCACTTTATGGCAGCCATCTTGAATTCTGGATTCATGGGGAGTTTTGATATATTTCTCCTGATGATATTTAGGACCTTGGTCTACTGAAAAAAAAAAAAATTGGCATATTCTTTTTCCATCTTGGGCATATTTTTTTTCCATCTTTGGCCGTTTTATGTCCAATACTCTAGCCTAATTATTAAATAGTCAGGTATTTGTGTTTCAATTTGATACACGAACCCTATCCCATGTCTTGATCGGACATTTCGCAAGCAAACTTGAATTAGTCTCATTTCATATACCAAAGTACAGAGTTATCTGCCCCTGTAACAGGCCACTTTCCCTCCCAGTCAGAAATCCCCCCCGGGGGGAGTTTGGACCAGGGATTTTCAACTAGTCAACTTCGCCCCCCAACCCGATTTATTTTTCAAGAATGTAGTAAGAAAAAACAAGAGGGCCATGATGGCCCTAATTCGCTCACCTGACTCCATGAACACCAGAGGAGAATGTGACATTCAATCTTGACTAAATAGACCTTTTGGCGGCCATCATGGATGACATGATCATCCGATTCCGACAAATATTGCACCAGAGAAATCGCCTCATCGATACCTTCAATAGGATATATAACCTGAGCATATTCGGTCAAAAATTAAATTTGACCCCAATTTGACCCCACGGGCCACGCCCATTTTTGACCCTGGGGTCACCATTTGCCAACTTTGAAAGAGCATTGTACATCGATCATTCCTACCAAGTTTCATCGAAATCCGGCCAGTGGTTCATGAGAAGATTTTTTAAGAATTTATGCTATTTTTAGACGGTGGCCATCTTGGATTACGTAATGACGTCATTTTAACAATTTTGTAATCCCCCTACCTAAGGACCATGACCATGATGTTTGGTGACTATAGGCCCAATGGTTACCGAGGAGAAGATGTTTGAAAATGTTCACGGATGACGACGGACGATGGACACATTGCGGTAACAATAGCTCACATGAGCTTCGCTCAGGTGAGCTAAAAAAACTAAGACAATAGGTAATAGTGATGAATTCAGATGTAGGGGGTGGGGGGATATGGGTCAGTTGGGTTAATATTACTCTCACATCTAATACTTATCGTGCAGCTGCTTTGTGTGCGTGTTAACCAGTTGAGAGGGGGTGGGGAATATGGGGCCGGCCCAAAGTCCCTCCCCCCCCCCCCCACCCCCCCCCCCCCAAATTACTTATCTTGCAGCTGATTTGTATTCAATGTGACAATTTCAGATGGGGGGGGGGGAGTTTGGGTGGCCCCAAAGTCCCCCCCCCCCCCCCCTCTCCACCACCACTTAATAATTATTGCGCAGCTGATTTGTGTGCATGGTAATGAGTCGAGAGTGGGGAATTTGAGCTGGCCGAATGTCCCCCGCCCCTAATACTTATTGTGCAGGTGAGTTGTGTACATGTTAACAAGTTGAGAGGGGTGGGGGGGGGAATATGGGCCGGCCCAAATTCCCCCCCCCATCTAATACTTATTGTGCAACCTATAGTCCCGTCCCTCCCCCCCCACCCCCTCCCTGCCCATCAATACTTATTGTGCAGCTGATTTGTGTGCGTGGTAACCAGCTGAGAGGAGGGAAGAATATGGGCCCAACAATTTTTGTGCAGCTGACTTGTGTGCATGGTAATGAGTCGAGAGGGGGGGGGGGGGGGGGGGGGTGGGGGGGGGGGGGGGAATATGAGCTGGTGAATGTCCCCCACCCCTAATACTTATTGTGCAGGTGAGTTGTGTGTGGTAACCAGTTGAGAGGATGGGGGGAATATGGGCCGGCCCAAAGTCTCCCCCCCCCCCCCAATTACTTATCTTGCAGCTGATTTGTATTCAATGTGACAAGTTCAGATGGGGTGGGGGGTGGGGGGAGTTTGCCCCCCCTCCCCCCACCCCCCCCCCCCCCCCCCCCCCCCCACCACTCTTAATAATTATTGTGCAGCTGATTTGTGTGCATGGTAATGAGTCGAGAGGGAGGAATATGAGCTGGCCGAATGTCCCCCGCCCCTAATACTTATTGTGCAGGTGAGTTGTGTACATCGCAAAAAGTTGAGAGGGGGGAGGGAATATGGGCTGGACCAAAGTCCCCCCCCCCCCCACCCACCCACCACTTAATAATTATTGTGCTGCTGATTTGTGTGCATGGTAGCATGGTAATGAGTCGTGAGGGGGGGATATGAGCTGGCCTAATGTCCCCCGCCCCTAATACTTATAGTGCAGGTGAGTGCATGGTAACCAGTTGAGAGTGTGGGGAGGGAATATGGGTCCCCTCCCCCCCACCACTTAATAATTATAATTATTGTGCAGCTGTGATTTGTATGCATGGTAATGAGTCGAGAGGGAGGAATATGAGCTGGCCGAGCTGTCCCCCGCCAGGTGAGTTGTGTACATCGTAAAAAGTTGAGAGGGCGGGGGGAATATGGGCCGGCCCAAAGTCCCCCCCCCCCCCCCCCCCCCCTCCCCCCCCCCCCCCCCACCTAATACTTATTGTGCAGCTGATTTGTGTGCGTGGTAACCAGTTGAGAGGGGGGGAATATGGGCCTGCCCAAAGTCCCCCCCCCCCCCACAATTACTTATCTTGCAGCTGATTTGTATTCAATGTCACAAGTTCAGATGGTGGGGGGGAGTTTGGGTTGGCCCAAAGTCCCCTCCCCCACCTCCTAATACTTATCGTGCATCTGATTTGTGTGCGTGGTAACCAGTTGATGGGAGGGGATGGAATATACCGGCCCAAAGCCCCCCCCCCCCCCCACCCCCCCCCCCCCCACCACCTAATACTTATCGTGCAGCTGATTTGTGTGTTTGTGTGCGTGGTAACCAGTTGAGAGGGGGGATATGGGCCGGCCCAAAGTCCCCCCCCCCAAATTACTATCTTGCAGCTGCTTTGTATTCATTGGGAAAAGTTCAGATGGGGGGGGGGGGGGGTGGGTCTAGCCCACGGGGACTTTGGACGGGGGGGGGGGGATTATTACACCGGTATAGTTACACCGGTATAGTTGCACCATTACACCGGTATAGTTACACAATTACGTGATATTTTAGTTGCAGCCATTCTTATTTAGTAACTTGAATCCGACATTATCAGCGGTAATCTATACAGGATTACATTGTATACTTACATGTACAGTCATATATTGTGACCGTCAAAATCATAGATAATGTGGTAAACCATAAATGAATTCCAAATTATTATGCGATTACACTTTTTCTACACCTACACAGTTTTTCTACACGTACGCAAAGACGGAATGTAAAATAATAAAAGTATTTCTTGCTTAAAAGTAAAAAAATCTATTAAAATGGATGGATCTAATGTTTTACCCTATTCCATAATTTCTGGATACATACTAGGGTAAGAAATGTGTCACATTTTGTACAGTGGTGGCATAAATGTGTAGAAAGACATTTGTCCTAGTGTCCTTTTCAGGGGTGGGAATTTTCAGGATAGATACTGAAATCAGGAATTGAGGTTTCCGATAATTGCAGAAAAATACTAATTTTTCAACTTGGGAAGCAGACTTTTATGCATTTGTGGGTGCAAAAAAAAAATGTTTACACATGTGCACCCATTTTCAGGATTTGGCATTTGGAACTGTTCCCGGCCGGGCCGTGCCTTTTGCAGCGGGCCACCACCATTGAGTTTTCCTACATGTGGCTGTGACTGGAGAAATGAGGCTTACGGGTTTTGTGACCAGTGTAGATCCAGATAGTTTGATTTTCTCTGGATTCCAAGCCTGATAAAGTTAGCAGAAAAATTATTGTTAAAACGTTGAAAGAAGGCGGGCTAAAAATTATAGAATTAGAATCAGTTATTGATGCACTAAAGGCTACATGGGTCAAACGACTTGCACAAACTGAAAATCACAGAAAATGGAAAGTACTATATTTAAACTATTTGAAGCCTTTTGGTGGTGTACATATATTTGAAGGAAATGGACGCAAAAATTTGATAAAAAAATAACTTTTTTGACAGATGTTCTTATTCTTAAATCATGGTACAAGCAAAATTTCTGCGATAATCCAGAAACAATATCAAAGCAAATTTTATGGAACAATTCGAAAATAAAAGGTACTGGAAGAATGTTTTACTACAAGGAATGGGCTAATAAGGGGATTAAATATATAGAACAACTATATGATTATAGAACTACATCATTCTTTAATTTTACAGAAATAAAAGAACTATTTAATATTAGTAATAACGATTACCTAAAATACTTCAAACTGATTTTGTGCATTCCTCAAGACTGGAGAACACAAATTAAAAATGAAAGAATAAACATGATAAATACAAAGATACTATTAACGGAACAAATAAAAATCACGACCGAATGTAATAAGAAGCTATATAACATGTTTCTTAATCAACAGAAACCGGTTGTGCATAAATGGGATGACGAATTTGTGGATAAAAATATAAATTCGAAGGTAGTCTACACAAACCATTTTACAAACAATATAAGTTCGAAACTTAGGAATTTTCAGTACAAATTTTTTATGAGAATTGTCGCTACAAACGATTATTTACATAAGTGTAACATTGTCAGCTCCAATTTGTGTGATTTTTGCGCCATGGCTCCAGCCAGAAAAAATAAGCACCTTTTTTGGGAATGCATTATAATTAGCCAACAATTTTGGTCACAGCTGAATACCTTTTTAAAAAATAATAATATTGTATGTAATTTTGATTGACACACTGTTTGCTTCGGGCAATATGAGCAAGACAACACGTTTTTCAACTTTTGTATCATTTTAGCAAAATACTTTATATATACATGTAAATTACGAAACATGGAACCTAATTTCCCAGAATTTATGTCTTACCTAAAGGCAACACAAAATATTGAAAAAGAAATTGCAATGAATAGAAACAAGATCATAGTTCATGAACGAGAATGGAATGTTATCCAATTAGACTAACACTCATTTGGAGATACACATACCTTCTGATCATACATATAAATAATACAGTTAGTTATAACAGCATATACCGTAATAGTATCGTATCATGTTGTGTTGCTCAATTATTCACTATACCATCTTCGCCATATCTCAACATACTATTTCGACTCTATTCCCTCATCTACATAACATTCTTAAATAAATCCAACCTAACCATGTATGAACAGTACGTTATATTCTATAATTATTTACAATACTCGTAGTTGATTGTAAACATGGATTGTAACCTATAAATACATGTTGTTAAACTGCTTGTAACTCGTTTATTGTTTTGTATATGACTATGTATGGAAATAAAAAAATTAAGACTAAAAGATCCAGATCAGCCTGTGCATCCGCACAGTCTGATCAGGATCTGCACTGTTCGACATTCAAACAAAGAACACCTTGCTTGCTTCTAACAAGCAATATAGACCATTATCAGGCTACAGAAGTGTGCCATTTGATCAGAAAGTACACTGGTAACATATAACCCATAAGTTTCTCCCGTTACAGCCACATATAACCGAACCATTTACCACAGACTTGACGGGCGTCCGGCGGGCAGCCGGGCATTTGGGCACATCTTGTCCACGCAAGGGCTATCGAGGGCTATTTTTATATGATGTTTGAAAAAACAGGACATATTATGTATTCACCTTGTATGGGTGGGCGGGCACTCGTCCGCCGGGCACAGCTTGTCCACACAATAATAGAGTTCTACTTAACATATCATAACCAAATTCGGTATACATGTTTATCACGGCAAGGCCATTTTTAATGTTCGCAAGCTGTATCCTTGTCCATTAGAAATATGTTAACCGCATTGTAATTTTGAAATTTGGGACGTATATCAGAAAATGATAGGTCGGAGATCATGTTTAATGGCTCCGCTAATGCGTCACCATTGAACAGATTATCCGTCCTATCATTGTCGCGCCTGCTTTTGCAGAAGACGCCACAATATACGCTTTTTCCGTCGTCGTCCGAAATGTCAAAAAGTTTGAACAAGCTTCGTCATCATGGTATAACATTAATATTACTTGACGGATTGCTTCAATAGTTGGATACTTGATACATGTGAGCAATTGGAACATACACATGCCGCCATTAACATGACCTTCACCTGTTACAGTCACATTTTTGCGGAAACAGTTTTTTTTGCTTAAAAAAGTTTGTACAAGCTTAGTCATCATGTTATAACTTAAATATTACTTAACCGCTTGCCTCAATACTTGGACACCTGATATATGTGAGCATTTGCAACACACTCATACCGCCATTAACATGACCTTCACCTTTTTTATCTTCACATGTTTGTGTAAACACTTTCTTACCATGTCTTGCGTCAGTAGGTTTGTACAAGCTTCTTCATCATCGTATAACATTAATATTTCTTGATGGACTCCTTCAATGTTTGGACATTTGATACATGTAAGCATTTGGAAGACACTCATGTCGCCATTAACATGACCTTTACCTTTTTGACCTTCACATGGTTGTGGAAACACTTGGCCATTTTTTTATGTCAAAAAGTTTCTTCACCCTTGACCTTTCTCATGTTTTAAGCATGCACTTCTCTGACGGTTTTTGTGATGCTTACATGTGATGCACATGCCCATGATCATGTTACAGTCGCATAGGCGGCGGAACGGGAAAATTATTGGGGGGCGGGGCCCAATCGTGAGGGCCCAAAGGGCCCGATTTGGCTAGGGGGGTCCAGGGGCATGTTGCCCCGTAAATATTTGACATCTAAGCGTGAAACGCCATTTCCTGCATCCTCAGGTCCCAGTCTTGAGGGCCCAAATGGCCTAATCTTGCTAGAGGGGTTCGAGGGCATGCTCCATTGTAAATTTTGAAAATGTAAGAGGCATGAAACGCCATTTCCTGCATTCTCAGGTCCCAGTTTTGAGGACCCAAAGGATCTGAATGTTACTAGGGGATTCTGGAGGCATGCTCCCCCGAAAAAATGTGAAACACCATTTCCTGCATTATCAGCAAGTTTGAGGATAATAATATAAGTGCCCCCCACTTTTGCCGCCCCTAGTTGAGTCAAATTCCTTGGCAGGCGTGACGCCGCTTCCGTGGCGGAATTCTTCTTCAATAACTCGTGAATTACTTCACCGATTTTGGTAATATTTGGCCCCAATGTGTGTCTAGGGATGATGCTTTGTTTTGCATATGACCCACGTCAGACCGCCCAAGGACAGGGTCACTGAGGACATATGTTCACCTTGTTTGTAAGGCAAAAATGTTAAAGTTTCTTTTATTTTTTGAATCTGCCGGACAAAAGTCGGGGGATACTATGGATTTGACACCGAACATCGTCAGCGTCCGCCTCTGATGCTTATTGTCCGGAGCATAACTCGAATACCCTTTGGAATATATATGAAACTTCACACATGCATAGATCATGACCCAAAGGTGAGTCGTGCGCAAGAATTCTATTACATCATCACACTTCCGGTCTCATATGAGATGCGCGTTAGCCGTGACGAAATTGATCAGTGCGCTTCTGGTATTCATACCGTTCGGACGTGGTCCGATTCAGCCGTGATAAGCGTACAGGTGTATTGGTCAATATTCCTGGTATTGGGAACAAATCAATACACACTGTGACATTTAGTCTCATTCACACGCGGTGTGAACATAGTATACGGAATAAGTTGTATATATATAATATTGACAATTATAATCGACGCTGTCGATAGATAAAACAGTATTTACGCTGGTAAATACATTTTGGAGACAGATTTCGATAGTTTATATCGGCCATTGTTTGGCACGGAGATTAATTTATCTACGCAAAAATTGCCACGTCACGAGTCACGTGACTATTAAAATGGCGTTTCCAATGTTATTGAAGCCGGAAGGGCCTGTTCCGAGCAAAAACTCACTGGTAGATACGTCAGATACGACGAAACCTAAGCCGAAACGAATTAAAATGTCTGCGGACAAAAACAAGGCAGCATTGCCAAAGGAATCTCCTGCGGTTGTTCCGTCTACGTCTCGCGGAGACAACGAGTCGCCGCACACCATTCCCCAAGTATCCCATGCCCTTGGGAATAAAGAACTATTTAATATCCTGAGGGAGATGAACTCAAATCAAACCAAAACACGAGAGTCAATTAAAAAAGTGAATGCCAGAGTTGATTCAATGTATCAGCAGCTGGAGAATTATGATTATTATGAGGACTGAAAATTATGAAGGTCAAAATGATGAAACCGATCAGAGTGTGGAAAACGTGTGCGACATATTGATGATGAAAATGAACCCCCATCTAACAAGAAAATGGAGAACTCTGTTTTCAGAAATCTTTGTGATAAGTTCACTTGTAAAGAATCGGTTGATAACGAGGTCAATGAGGACCTCGCCGGTTTTGTGAATGTTTCATTCCGTGTAGGCGTGGCTGATGAGCATATGGCGTTTGCTTAAACCACAAAGTCAAACTGACGATGTCAAGATGCAGTCCATGCAAAATTTAGTGGTTAAAGCTGCGACGAATATAACCAAACTACTAGACAAAGGGGGTGAGTCTCTCAACAGAGAAATGTTGGATTGGGGCACTAATGCGCTGGGTTTGCTAGGCCAAACCAACAAACTTATAAACAATAAACGGAAAGAGTGCCACAAACCAGACTTGGACCCAAAGTTTCACTATCTGTCGTCACCGACATTTCCGTACACTGATAATCTCTATGGGGACGATGTTAATAAGAACGTCCGCGAGATTCAGGGCATGAATCGACTGAGCCGTGATGTCGGCAGAGGCACGCCTTTCGTTCGAGGCAGACGTCCATTTCAGGGCAGGCCGTTCAGGGTCCGAGGAAGGGGCCGCGGTGCTGTGCGAGGTCCATATGCCAGAGGAGCCGAGTTGTATACTCCCGGGGCAGCAAAAAAATTCAGAGGGGTGCACAGGAAGTAGATTTGGTGAGTGCTGAGTTTCAGGCTGGACGGTTGAGAGATTACCATGAGACTTGGAGAAAAATTACATCTGATGCAAATATTTTAGATATTGTTAATAACTGCCATATTGAATTTTTTGATGGTAGTAACCCTATACGGACAAATTGTCCTAGGAATCAATTTAATCAGCATGGAAATGAAGCTGTTGATGCACCGATTGAGGAAATGTTGCAAATGAACATCATTAAAGAGGTGCAACATCATCCAAATGAATTTATATCTCCAATTTTCATGGTGAAGAAAAAGAGTCCGAATGATATTGAACTTGAAGGATTTAAATGAACACATTGTCTATCACCATTTCAAAATGGATACATTTGAGTCGGCTATCAAATTAATCAAGCCAAATTGTTTTATGGCATCTGTTGATTTACGCCATGCTTATTATTCTGTGTTCATAGCTGAAGAAGTTAAACTGAGATTTGAGAAGTCTGGAAAACTGTACCAGTATCAGTGCTTACCAAATGGAATTTCATGTGCTCCGAGACTATTCACTAAGCTTATGAAGCCAATTTATACATCTTTGCGTATTCTTGGACATACAAATTCAGGTTTTATTGATGATTCGCTGTTGGTTTCTGACACATTTGGACAATGTGAACAGAATGTTGATGCAACAGTGAAGCTGATGGAAAATGTTGGTTTCATGGTTCACGAGACAAAATCAGTATTAATTCCGACAAAGAAAATTACATTTCTTGGAAATAATATTGATTCAGAGAAAATGATTGTCACTTTACCTGGTGAAAAGGTACAAGTAATTGTCCAGGAATGCACAAAGTTGTGCCAAAAGGCGCAAGCATCTATAAGAGATGTAGCAAGGTTGCTAGGACTAATGGTTTCAACTTTCTCTGCTGTAGACCATGCTCCTTTATTTTACAGGAAAATAGAACAGGCAAAGAGCAGTGCATTGAAAATGTCAAGAGGTGACTTTAATGCAAAAATGTTGATTTCAGATGAAATGAGAATTGAGATGAACTGGTGGATTAAAAACCTGCCTTTGCAAAAGAGAACAATTAACCGCAGTAATGCAGATTTGGCTATTGTTACAGATGCATCAGGGGCAGGCTGGGCATGTGTGTGTGATGGAGAACAGATTGGTGGAAGATGGAAATCGGACGAATTAGACAATCACATTAATTATCTGGAACTGTTAGCAGTTTGCCATTCAGTGAAAGCCCTTTGTAAACACCGCAACAACATCCATGTTCAGATAAAATCTGACAATACATGTACTGTGGCATACATAAACAAAATGGGTGGTTGTAAATCACATACATGCAATGATTTGGCATTTCAATTGTGGTGCTGGTGCATACAAAGGGACATATGGCTATCTGCTACACACGTGCCAGGATGTGAAAACATTTCAGATCATGGTTCGAGACATTTCACAGAGAACACAGAGTGGAAATTACATGACAATGTTTTTTCTATGGTTACAGGCATCTGGGGAGAGCCATGCATTGACATGTTTGCATCGAGGAGAAACAAACAACTACAGAAATATGTTTCGTGGAAACCAGATGCAGATGCGATGCATATAGATGCTTTTTCACTTGACTGGTCTAGTTATTATTTCTATGCTTTTCCGCCTTTCAGTGTGATGGCGAGGGCGATAGCCAAGCTCAAAGAGGACAGGGTGTGTGTATGACTACATAGAATTCCAACCAAACCTCAACAAGGCAAGTTTTGTTTGATTGGTGAATTATAACTTGCATCGCTAATTTTTTAGTTATTTCTATTTCGTGTCCGGAGCATAACTCGAACACCCTTTGGAATATTTTCATGAAACTTCACACACCATGACCACCAAATGTGTGTTGTGCGCAACAATGAAAACTCTTGCCTCACCGATTTCTGAGTTATTTCACTTTGTTTTTTTCGCACACTGATTTCTTTTGTTTAGCGTAACTCGAATACCCTTGGGAATATTTTCATGAAACTTCACACATGCATAGACCACGACTATGCAAAGGTCTTTTCCGTCAATCCCAAACTTGATTACTCTTTGAAATATTTTCATGATATTTCACACTTGCTTAAACCATGACCCAAAGGTGTGTCATGCAAGAACGACAACTCACACCTTACTAACATATTTGTTATCTCCCTTTATATTTTTAGTGGCTGCCTGTATGCGGGGAGGGGGATACACATGCGCTTGTGGACAAGCGTCAATTTCTATTTTTTATTATCAAGGCTGCCAGTACGACCCGCGCTCGAATGCCCAAGGTCAAGGTCACTGAGGACTTGTGGTTATCTTTATAGTTATTTTCACATAGGGTAGCTTATGTATTGGAATCGCCTCGGACAGTTCTAAGCCACGCCTTAGACCCCCCTCGATGGGCTAGTCCGTAGTGATATCTTGGAATAACCATAGCAACAAAATGCATTGTGTTACTCGACGTTTAACTGTCATACGCAACCGCTAATTGAAAATAATATTATGAAAAACTACTTGCACTGAACAATATCAACAACGGATGTTCTACGTACAAAAATACATCGGATTATTTTGTTGCGCCTTCAAGTTGTTAGTTGCCCCCATTTGCGTTACAAATCGTGCGGTCATCTCTAAATTTAGTAACAGGCTATAGTTTTCGGCAGAGTTAACTCCCCTCCGAATACTCTCCACCGGATAAAACATACAAATGACGTCATTGGGGAAACCGCTGACAAAATGTTCAATGTATGGAAGCCCAAACTTGTTAGAATTTATTTTGTCGTCGTATTTTCAGTACTTGCATTAATATGGGTATTAATCTACGGTGGGTGTGTTATACTGTCATTAATTTGTTCCCTGACTGTAATTTATCACTTACTGACTTATTGACCCCCTTCACTGAATGTAGAATTGACACTGATGTTGGCGTGTCTTGGTCACCATAGACAAATGTCAATCAGGTCGAATGTTTACACGTGTTTTAATATACTCGATCCGGGGCCAACTATTTCATTCACAAATCAGAAGTAAACATGGCGCTTTCAAAGTAATGCAGAAACTTTAACAAAAATCCTGCTACAACATTGTTTTGTACCGACAAGGCATTTTCAGGCGCGACACCGCTTCCGTGGCGGAATTCTTGTAACTATTGCTCTTCAATCAGTTTTCAATATATCTATAATGATCATAGATATCTGGAATCTGTATTTATACTTGAATTGATGATGTCTTGTATATTTGTTACCATATCTTTCTGATATTGCTATGCATAATCTGTAATGTTGTTGAATGTTTTGGTACATACTGTAGCAGTGAATACTGTACTTGTGCCATATCAATAGTTTACCCCTTAACCATTAAAGCGCTGAAAGAGAAAATTGCCGTCTGCTCATTTTGTATATTTTCATCTCTTTAAAAACCTGTTTTGGCAGCGCAGTAGAATTAATTGTCTCGGTATGTTTTTTAGGAGAAAATATAAAAATATTTAAAACAGCAGACGACAATTGACGTTTCCAGTGCTTTAAGGGTTAATGAAACTGCAACACCAACAATCAATCAATCTAGTTTAATCTTGTAGTACCCTATGTTCAGTACTTTCAGTACTTTGATTTATTATTATTATTGTTATTATTTATTAGTATCAAGGCTGCCGGCGTGGGGATAAGCTTCTCTTAACGATGCCATTTCTTGTAATTACGGTTACATTAATTCTCTGCAACCATATCAAGTAGCATGAACTTTAAACTTCAAACATTTCTTTGTCACAATCCATACTTTTATTCTGTAGCCCTCCCATTGGCCCACCTAACCAAGGTTAAGGTCAAATTACATTGAGGTTGAATTTGAATTAATTTATAAGTGCCTCATATACCTAACCACATACATACACCCTGGGACCATCACTACACGCTTGGACTATTAAATGCCTTGGAAGGCTTGACATGTGGGATGCGGTCATCTGGTTTGCACATAGGGCAACATATTATTACAAGTACTGGTGGCCATTTTGGACACCATATTAATTAAAAATAAAACTTAGTAAAGCTTCACTGTGGCATCTGGATAATAAAAGTTCAATTAATATATGTGGTGAAAAAAAAATAGCTTTTACTTATTTTGTCGGCCATCTTGGTAGGCATCTTGGATATTGATTAACCCTTAGACCGCTACTCACAACAATTGTCGTCTGCTGTTGCTTTTATATATTGCGTTATTTCTCAATAAAAACATGGTTTGACAGCACTTCAGAATCATTTCCAATGGAAATGATTCGGAAGTGCTGTCAAAGCATGTTGAAAATTATTCTAAAGTGCTGTCAAAGCATGTTTTTGATGATCAAAATGGAAAATAGAAAATAAACAGCAGACAACAACAAAAATAAGATAGCGGTCTAAGGGTTAAGCTACTCAGAAGTATTAGAAAGGTTTGTATATTATATAGTGATATGCTGCCATATTATGATACAATGTGTTATGTTCATTATAATCAACTTTTATGTATTTAGTCGATTTATGGCAGCCATCTTGAATTCTGAATTAAACTCCAGTGGGATTCGTGGGGAGTTTTGATATATTTCTCCTGATGATATTTTAGACCTAGATCTACTAAAAAAAATCAGCTTTGGAATATTTGGTGATTTTATGTCTAATACTCTAGCCTAATTATTAAAATCAAGTATTCATGTTTTAATTAGATAAACAAACCCTATTCCATGTCTTGATCGGACTTTTCGCAAGCAATGTTTGTGGATTAGTAACATGTCGTACAATAGTACAGACTTATCTTCCGGTATATATATAGTTCTGCGCATGCGTGTAAAGTCCTCATCTTTTGCTAAATTTACGCTGCAATTTGTTCTTTGTTCAAGTAGTTCATATTTTTGACCTTAACTGGTAAGTAATCTACATCCTCTTTATGTTGAATGATTACACACATGTACATATTGTTACCGTCAAGGTGATATATAATATGTGGTAGACCATAAAGGAATTCACATACCGATATTTCGCATATAGAGATAGACAACAGAATAAAAAATAATAAAAGCATTCCTTGCTTAAAAGTCACAAAATCTATTAAAATAGATGGATTTAATGTTTAACACTATTCCATAAACTCTGGATACATACTAGGGTAAGAAATTTGTCACATTTTGTACAGTGGTGGCATAAATGTGTATAAAGATACAAGTGTTTTTCTAGTGTCTCCTTTTCAGGGGTGGAAATTTTCCAGATATATCCTGAAATCAGGATTTGAGGTTTCCGATAATTGCAGAAATATATTAATGTTTCAAATTGGGAAGCAGACTTTTATGCATTTGGGGTTACTACGGAAATCATATGCCCTGTTGTATTTCCCTTATGACAGATGGCGAGCACCGAGCAAGGACCCACTAAAATGGTATTGTGCCCAGCAGGCTGTGGACTTGTAAGTAATAGAGAATACCAGATTAGTTTCTTTTGATATAAAGTTTATCAGGCAAGGCTAGGAAACGTGTAGGAATTCCGAGGCTTGCCGAGAAATTCCTACTTTATCTTACCTTGTATTTTATATATCAGGTAATGTTTTAGGCTAAACAATGATCAATTGTAGCATTGTTTACGTTGAAAAAAATACTTGTTTCCGTGATGTCATTACACTGACGTCATTCGGTAACGTCATGCAATATTTTATCAGTCAGTACGTATTGGCCAATACAAAGCTGATAAACCTGTATTGCTGCCGAACGTATGTAAAACTGGCCGCACGTTGGGAGCATGCGAAGGGTAATTTAACGATGTGGTTCATCCTTACCGGAATCGCGATATCCCTGGTTTAGTATACATGTACCATTTTTTACTTTCTTCTTGTATGTCCAGTTATACTGATTATCAGTGCAGCAACATCAGTGCTAATTATACCCACTTTTTGAAGAAAAAAATGGGTATATTATTTTCGTCACTTGTGTCCATCCGTCACATTTTTTGTAAGAAGTAAAACTTTTTAACCGTAATAGGTAGGGACTTCCTTATGGTGTGTAGATGTGCAAAGTGAATTTTTTTTTTTTTTTTGCTTATATTTAACGGCGGCACTGGCTCGAGGACCTTGCATGCCGTCTCCCAAGAATGGGAGAAAGAACGGAGGTAGAGATTTATTGAGAGAAGCCGGTAATTCGTATTTACAGAGCAACTACGAATTATCGGTACCCATTCACAGCTGGGTGAACTGGAGCAGTGTGGATAAAGTGTCTTGCTCAAGGACACAACGCAGCGCCTCCGGTGAGGCTCGAACCCACGACCTTTAGATCAGCAGTCTGACGCTCTAACCACCAGGCCACTGCGCTCCACAAAAAAAAAAGTGAATTCCGATTTTTAATTCGACCCCCAGTCGTGGATTATTTCTCCATTTTCGATTTAGCATTTCCCAATTTTACCTTGTAAGAAGTAAAACTTTTTTAACCATAATAGGTAGGAACGACTTGAAACTTGGTGTGTGCCTTCCTTATGGTGTGGAGATGCGCAAAGTGAATTTTGATTCGACCCCCCGGTCATGGATTATCTCCCGTTTTTCGACTTAGCATTTGGGAAAAGTGGGTGTATTGCTATGGCGTGCCATCGACTGCTCTAGTTTTACCCCACATCTGAACACCCAAGGTCAAGGTCACTAAGGACTTCACCTTGTTTGTAAGGCAAATGTGTTGTTTTTTAAGTTAAGTCCAGTAAAGAGAGTCCCTTTAAGGATAAGGAAGTCCTATTGGGTAAGGCCCGAGAACCCGACCAGACTCTGTATTTTTCCCCACCACTTCATCCGCCCTGTGGTAAATACAGTGATGTACATGCATGATTATTTGATCAGGAGCTACACTAGTCATAACTCCCACAAGTCCCATTTATCCAGTCACAGCGACATTTTACTGTAGGTGCCACAGAACCATTTCACGGAGAACATGGCCTTCCACATTGAATGGGGTATCAACAAGATTGAAGATTTAAGGTCAAAACTCAACCAAGTGGCTGATGGTGGGACCAATTCTGCTGCCATCGACCAACAGATATCAGAGATGAGAGCAGAGATTGATGCATTGGAGTGTCCATCTGCTACATTAGTTGAACAGTTATATAGGCTAGAAGGTATGTATTGTGCATTTTCAAATCAACTGTCCATAGGTGCTTTCATTTGCATAATAAGTATGCTGGATTCTGATAGTTTCAAATGCCCGTTTGAAAACTGGGCATATTATGATAGCTAGCGCTGATCGTCAGTCTGTCCGTTTAGCATTAATCCTTACACCGCTATCGTAATTTTTTGTCGTCTGTTGTTTATTTTATATTTTTATCATCAAAAACATGCTTTGACAGCACTTTAGAATAATTTACAACATGCTTTGACAGCACTTTATTGGATATGATTCTGAAGTCGTGTCAAACCATGTTTTTATTGAGAAATAAGGCAATATATAAAAACAACAGCAGACGACAATTGTTGGTCTAAGGGTTAAAGTTTTTTTTAGATGCCTACTACTTCACCTTGTTTTTTATCTTGATCCATATTTGCATTGCATAGCTCACCTGTGTGGCCTACATGCTCACAGTCAACGTTAAATGAAAACAACAAGCATTTCTTATCCCCTCGCCGATAGGCAAGAGCATTAGGGATATAGCATTAGTCCATGTACATATGTATGTGCGTTAGTAACATCATTCATTTTTCAATAACTTCTGAACCGCTTCACCAATTTTGATAATATTTGACCAATGTATGTCTTCGGATGGTTCTTTGTTTTGCACATGACCCATGTCCGACCACCCAAGGTAAGGTCACTGAGGACTTGTGTTCATCTTGTTTGTAAGGCAAAACTGTTAGTTTTTGTCGAGCCCGCTTGCGGAAAGTGAGACATAGTGATGACAATGACGTCCGAGTGTCCGTGCGTCCATCTGTGCGTCAGTCCGAGAAACCAAGGGTGTAGAAGGGGCCATGGGGTGGAACCTAACACAAAATAATCCTTTGATTTATTCCGTGTGGCCCCTTATTCTATTCATTACAAGGGGCCATCTCTTTGATCTAGAACAATGGAAATGGCCCCTTCTTCACTATTGGTCGTCCGTCCATCAGTCCGAACTTTTGTCAAAATTTGCGTTAAAGTTTTTTAAATACCTTATATCTCTACAGTCCTAAGTCACATTGACTTGAAACTTTATATGCTTATTAGTCATCATCCATATATTCATTCTGTGCCCCAAGGTCAAGGTCAAACGTTTTACATACCTTATATCTCCACAATTGTTACTCCAATTTACTTCAAACTTCCAATACTTCCTTTTCTTCATCCATATTTTCATTCTATAGCCTGCCCGTGTGGTCCACATGCCCAAGGTCAAGGTCAAATGACTTTGAATTTTGTGTTAAAGTTTTTACATACCTTATATCTACACAACACTTTACTTCAAATAATTCTTTATTATCATCCATATTTTCAGGCTAAGCTTTTATATACCTTATATCTCCACAGCCCTTAATTTAGACTTCAAATAAATACACTCCGAGACCATCAAATACCTCGGCGGGCTCGACATGCGGGCCGCGGCCATCTGGTTTTTAGCTCACCTGAACGAAGCTCATGTGAGCTATTGTTACCGCAATGTGTCCGTCCGTCGTCCGTGAACATTTTCAAACGTCTTCTCCTCGGTAACCATTGGGCCTATTGTCACCAAACTTCATGGTCATGGTCCTTATGTAGAGGGATTACAAAATTGTTAAAATTACGTCATTGCGTAATCCAATATGGCCGCCGTCTAAAAATAGCACAAATTCTTCAAAAACCTTCTTTTCAAGAACCGCCAACCGGATCAAATAGGGGTTAAATTTCATTTTTGATAGAATATAGCCATGTCATGTATCCAATCGAAGATATCGACAATACGATCGCTCTGATGAATTTCTTGCCAAAATCAGATAATTACGTCATCCATGATGGCCGCCAAAAGGTCCATTTATTCGAGATTTTGAATGTCTTTTTCTCAGGAACCACATGGCCGATGCTGGCCAAACTTGATAGTAAGTTAAGATCCTTGGGTGAAACATTTTCAGATTTGGTAAAATGAGAGTCATCGCTTAATCCAAGATGACCGCCATCTAAAAATAGCACAAATTTTTTAAAACACATATGAACTCAATTCAATGTCACATTCTCCTCTGGTTTTCATGGAGTCAGGTGAGCAAATTAGGGCCATCATAGCCCTCTTGTTTATTATTATTATCAAGGCTACCATGCCCTTGTTAGCCCATGTTACCTGATAAAACAGACTAACAGCCAATAATTCCAGCACAAATATATTTGCACAATTCCCTAACATTTGATTGGCTCATAGCAAGTCTCTGTCCAAAATTTATATCCCAGTAAACTCCCACGCCAAACTACTTTCCGTAACCGTGAGGCGCAGTTAAAATAATTCTTAAGAAAACTGAAAATAAACACTTGATGAATTTATTTCAAATGCTGGAATTATAAGGAACGTATGGCCTTTTTGTGGAATTTATGGGGGATATAAACGTGGGAAAAGTCGCGGGAATACTGGATGAGGCCTTCCGGCCTTCGTCCAGTATTCCCGCGACTTTTCCAAGTTTATACCCCGATAAATTCCACAAAAAAGTCATTCATTCCTATAGTGTTGTTTGATATCAAGTTTATTAGGCTTGGCAAGCCTCGGAATTCCTATGTGTTTCCTTTCCACACCTATTAACCCTAACACGCCTAAGTAACTGGAATAGACTGTGATATGTTAATTTTGCAACCAATCCAACTGTCAGAAAATGATTTTCAGACTAGTCCATTTATGAAAAGGGGGTGTTTTTGCTCTCCAAAATGTGAAAATTGCTTGCAAAAAGTGCAGATCCTGACGAGACGGCTCGTCACGAGCCGGCTCATCTGGATCTAAACTATTTGCCAATACCACTATACAGGCCTATTGTATTGAAAGGCTTAAACTTGCTATCAAATGACAATACATGTAGTTCAGTATTCTCTATATACATGTAGGCACGGCTACTCGACTCCAAAGAGGTATACAGGACTTGCAGGTGATGGTGCAAAGGTTCGAAAATGAGATGTTTGATAAGAGGAACACCGAGAAAACACTGATTAAAAGAATAGGAGAGCTGGAGAAACAAAATGCTATTGCAGATATGCGCCGTTTGGACTTGTGTGATAGACTGAAGGAACAGGAGAACGTAAACTACGATGGAACTTTGATCTGGAAAATTGATGGTGTTGCTCGTAAGATAAAAGAAGCAAAAGATGGACAGGATGAAATGCATCTATCTGTACCATTCTTCACAGATAAATATGGATACAAAATGTGTGTTCAACTATTCTTAAATGGGAGTCGATTAGGTCACGGCACACATATATCGATATTCCTCATGATTATGAGGGGTCGGTATAATGCTATACTAGATTGGCCATTCAAGCCACAGGTGTCATTTTGTCTGATAAGTCAAAATGAAGGGGTGGTGGAGAGCCATGTTATCGATCAGTTCATTGCTGACCCATCAAGCGCATCATTTCAGCGACCTAAACGTAGTGCAAATCTCCCGTGTGGAAACGAGTGTTTCGTTCGACTTGAAGATTTGGAAAACCCTGCCAAGGGATTTATTAAGGATGACACACTTTTCATTAAAGTGGCAGTGGGCACCGAAGCTTGAAGCTTGGACACAATTTGCTTTGGGCACTTCTGTAGCCTATTTCACCAAAATTGCAAAGTATACTTTTCTTGCTAAGTACACTTTGAGGGAGAAATTTTCAATTTAAGGATAAATTTATTAATTTTTAGCCAGGTTTTTTTTTTTTAAAATCCAGGCTATTGGATTGGCGAAAGCCGGGCGGGCGGGCGGGCGGCGGGCGGCGTCCACAATCAATGTTAAGTTTTCGTGTTTGAGTCCATTTCTTTGTACTGTACCAACCTAGGACCACCAAACTTTCACAGTTCATAATCAAGGGTTTCCCACAAATATCACAATCCAACATGTATTTTTTTTTTAACTTGACCCATATTTTCCGCGCAAATCGACTTAGCCATTTCAATGTTTAATTTTCCGCTTTTCAATGTAAGTTTTTCGTTTTAATTCATTTGCTTTGGTACTGTACCACCTAGGACCACCAACCTTTCACGGCTTCATAATCAAGGGTTGCCCACCACATATCACTATCCAACATGTTACTTTTTTTTTAACTTGACCCATTTTTTCCGCGCAATCGACTTAGCCAGTTTCAATGTTAAGTTTTCGCGTTTTCAATGTTAAGTTTTCGTGTTTAATTCCATTTCTTTGGTACTGTACCACCTAGGACCACCAACCTTTCACGGCTTCATAATCAAGGGGTGCCCACCACATATCACTATGCAACATGTTACTTTTTTTATTTTTTTTTTAACTTGACCCATTTTTTCCGCGCAGTCGACTTAGCCATTTTCAATGTTAACTTTTCGCGTTTACAATGTTAAGTTTTCATGTTTAAGTCCATTTCTTTGGTACATGTACCACTAGGACACAACTTCACAGCTCATAACCAAGGGGTGCCTACCACATACAACTATCCAACATGTGACCATTATTTTACCTTCACCTATTATTTCTACGTTATTGACTTAGCCATTTTCAACGTTAACTTTTTAACGTACGTCTGGTTAAATCTTTTGGTTAAAACTTTTTTGTTATACTATATCTCTGCAACTGCTTCACCCATTACCTTGAAACTTCACATGGGTGTTTATCATCGTCCATATTTTCACTCTAACCCCCAACCGTGCGGCCCCTGTGCGCAATGTCAAGGTCAAATTACTTTAAATTTATTTGTTAAAGTTTTTTTGTGTACTATATCTCTGCAACTGCTTCACCCATTACCTTGATACTTCACATGGGTGTTTATCATCATTGTCGCACACGCTTGCGGAAAGCGCGATATCGTCGGCATTTTGGCATACGTCCGTCCGTCCGTACGTCCGTGTGTCCGGTTAAAGTTTTTTTGTTAAAGTTTTTCCATCTACTATATCTATTTTTTTAGTGTCCATGCCTCGCCCCAAGGCGCGACATGCAGGCCACGGCCATCTAGTCTACAAAAAGTGTGTATAATTATGTTATCCAAGTGTCCATGATTGGAAAAAACCTGGCCTTCGTGGCTTTGCCTCGTTTCTTGTTATTATACTGAATTCATTACATTATAACAGCCATTTTGTCTGTGATAATGTAATAAATTCAGTATAATAATTCTGTATACTTTTAATCATCAAATATATGCAGTCGTTAGTTCTATATGAAATAATCGATTTCGGGAAAATAAATGATTACTCCCTCAAAGTATACTTTGCTAGATAAGGCTACACAAAAGTAATGTTTAGATGCTCATCCCCGCCCGCCCCTAATAAAACATCCATCCCAAGGGTTTTTTATTTAAAAAAAAAAATAAAAAAATATTAAATTAAAAAACATTTGGTAAAATTTACGAGAATGATGCGGCCCGCGTATTATACCGCTCCCACAGCTTTTTATCTGAGTTCTTTACGTAGCGCAATACAGCAACCCCGGAACCCGCCCCCTCCAGATTAGCAATACTTCAATATGAACATGTTATTACAAGACACTAGTGTACGCAACTGCGCCTTGCCGTTCAACACCTCGTTTTAGTATTGCCTGAAATTAAAAAATAAAAGTGTCCCACCCGTCCCATTTTTCCCCAAAATTTGGATGAGAATCTAAACATTAATTTTGTGTAGCCTAAGTATACTTTGCCATGTTGGTGAAATAGGCTACTGAAAAGGCATATGTGTGACTGCATTTAAACGCGTGCACATCTCAGGTTGCAGGTGTCTATCATTAATTTACTACTGCCTGTTTCGAGAAACCTGCCCAAATTTTACGGCCATATAAACAATGCAAAAACAATATTTTTTTCAACAATATTAAATTTTATAAAAATTTAAGACAGCCTTTTTATTTCGTGAAATTTGGTCCAATATTGATTTTATGACAAAAATACAATTTCCCCATGTTAAATACCCATAGACATCTACACACAGTGAATATGTCTGGGGATTTAAATTAACATGGGAAATTTCAGAAATAGTGGATCGATTTTCAAAATTTAACTTTTGTTTTCTTAATTAAACCATTTCCAAGCTATCTAGCCAGGTTTCGGAAGGAATTTCCAAAACTTTTCGTTTTTTTTGACTGCTCCCTCAGCTACTCCACCTCCTTTTCCCCCATGTTAAATTCCTATAGACAAATCACTTTTTCATAATAAAAATAAGATAAAATTTAATATTATCAAGAAAAAGTTAATTTTTAACTGTTTATATGGCCGTAAAATTCGGGCAGGTTTTGTCAAACAGACAGTAAATACCTGGTGGAATAGTTGCACAATTTGTTTCTTCACTTCAATTCCTATAAAGAACATTTTGTGCCTAATCGACCCCCAGCTTTACTGTGTGTTCAGCATTTATCTACCTCGTTGTGCTTTCATGAAAAATATTTACAAAAGTTATGTATTTTGTATAATGATGTTGAAAGTTGACAAAAATGAGCAAATATAATGCTATGAAAATTTTGTTGATTTCCAACATCACATGAAAAACCGTACATCTTCACATGGCTTGTCCCAATTGCGAAAGACTTGCCAACATTGACTGTCAGTGTAAATTATTTTTTAAGGGGTATATGCATGTCTGTGTGAATCATCTTGCCATTTAACCCATTTCATGCTGAGCATATGCCATTTTGATTGGAGAAAATCATAAATATTTTCTTTAAATGTGCTTAGAAGTATATGTCGCGGCCTTTTTTAACCGTCTCATCGAAACCAAAAAAAAATTCATACCCGTAACGGTGTATTCCACATGTAAGGGGTTAAACACTTAAGGACCCGTTCTATACCTGATCATCGTTTCAGTCAATGATAATTGTTTCGTAAATGTGATGGAATATATGTATAACATAAAAATTATATCAGTGATTCCATATTCTATGTACATCTTGGTGCCGTTTTTCTAGTTTCGAGGTACAACGAATAATCCATTAAACTGTGTTTATTCCATTGGATGACAGTCTAGGTTACATTTATAATAGTATAGTCAATTTTTCTCGTCATTTGAATATTTTATTTCCACTTCATGGTACCAGGGGTCTCAGAAATGTCATTTCCGTTACGTTCATTTACATGACGTAAACATAGCTTTACATTTACATTTTTTTCTTTTCAATGGCATTATACATAAAACTGAGGGAGCATCTATTAAGATAAATGTCAAGAATAAGATAAGCTAATTGTTTTAGTTTGAAACAGCAATTTAGTAGCAATTCATGGAATTTATCATTAATGGTAACCCAACAACATGTATTTAATATGAATCAGTAAAGTTAAACAAAACAAAATAGCTTGGCATGCAACAGAATGCCGTGTTTTACCACATGTACCAAACATCGTTATAAAGCTACATGTACATTTAATTAATAGCACAGCCTCCAAAATATGGGCGTAACGGAAATGATTTATGTAACGGTAATGACAAAATTTAACGGAAATGACTCTCCATTTAATGTTTCCTTTTAACATGTTTAATGTGATTGCCAATAGAAACCCACACTCCTCAAAGCTGTCTGTATATTGTTGTTCCAGAGCTTTTACAACGCATCATGAATGCAACGTTGTATGTGTTTCTATCCATCCATTTCTACATACATAAAATTAGGGACGTGTATAAATCCCGGACGGTAATGATGCATGTAATGTGTAACCTTAAAATTCCGAATACAGACCTGCCTCATTCTCGGCAATGGCTGAAGTTGTGTTACCACCGTGTTTATTTATAAATCGATCGCCTATAAACGGTGTTCATTGCATTAGTAGCTGAGAGTAGGAAATGGAGGTTATTCTGATTTTACATTTTTTGTTCAGCGTAACGGAAATGATTAGATTTTGCGGGACAGATACATTAACGTCTGTATTTTTGACAAAAAAAGGTAAATTTATTGCAGAATAAGTTTAATGTAAATGTTAAACTATTTTAATTCAGATGCAATGTGTATAGCAAAGTACAAATGAACAAGATTTGAGAATTAGGGGCTTGTCTACTGTGTTGGTTGATGACCGAGACATGCCCATTTGGTGCACCACACGTATACCAACAACAGAAAATAATAACTAAACACACGTAACAAGAAGTGTATATACTGTTTTCTTATTGGATTGGTATTTAATACATAGTTTCTTTACTGAAAAAATCCTGTGATTTGCCAGTAAATTACACCCGGACACGAGATATACATAAATATAGAATCACTGATATTTTAACACTGCCTCATTACTGTATCCAACATGGCACATGGAGTGGCCAAGTCGGCCATCTTTGTGTGTTCCAGCCATCAGCCAGTTTCACCTGTTCTGCCGTTTGACAAAGAACCCAATGTGAAGTAGAACATATGATATAAAGTAGCTAATCACATGTAGAAAAGCCAGGAGAACGGACTCGTATCATTATATTATACCAAACTGTCAAATATGTACTATGTACTATTAAATATGATATAAAAGCAACAGCAGACGACAATTGTTATGTGTAGTGGTCTAAGGGTAAATGTGAGATGCAACTTTACCCTTACACTGCTAAATTAAATTCTGCCCTGCTGTTTGTATTCTATTTCTATTTTCCTCATCAAAAACATAAGTTTGACAGCACTTTAGAATCGTTTACAATGGAAATTATTCTAAATTGCTGCCAAACCATGTTTTTTATTGAGTAAGCTCGAAAATAAAATATAAACAGCAGACGACAACATTTAATTCAGCATTGTAAGGGTTAAAACCAGCTTCCTAGTCATGCTTTTTATCATTGTATAAATGTTTCTCATTTCTATTTTATCATTGTATACATGCTGCTCTTTCTATTACTCATATTAATATGTTTACCCTAATCATATGTTTGCCTCTCACATTTTTGCATACTATTTTACTATTATTGTTATTCATTATCTACATTGCTTGGTCATGAATGATACACTTTTGTGTTGATGGGCCGTTAAGCACCATCGCTAGTCATGCTTGGTGGTGCAGGTCAATGAGGGATCGTAGCTAGTTATCTCCCTTTGCCAATCTATTTATAGAGATCCGGTCCTGTGCTGTATTTCAGCGTTTATTTCTTACTGAGTTTTGCAAACAGAGTTGACCCAGATCAGACTGCACATCTGTGCAGTCTGATCTGAGTCTACACTGGTTGCAATAACATTAATAAGTGTGAAAATGTGAATCTGGCAACTAATGTAGTCCCAGATCAGATGTGTAGGATGATGTGGATTAACACTACCGGTAGTCAAAATCATTATTTAGCATGAAAATTTGAATCTGGCAAATAAAGCAGCCCCAGATCAGATTGTACAGATATGTAGGATGACCTGGATCAACACTTGTTCAAATCACTATATCGACTCCTTTACACAATAAATCATGCTTCATTCACTGTATTTTTACAAGCAATAAGGCCTTAAACTACACAATTTAGGCCGGATTTCTATAAATAAATGCAACAGGAGATAACTAGCTATGATCCCTCATTACCAGGAACCTCAATTGTATTTGTAATTATATATGTACAGAGCTCCAGATAAGGAATTAGTAATTGAGTATTTTCACTCCATCATTTCTGAAGCAATTGGGTATTTCAAAATTTGAATTGGGTACAATAAAATCACACTAATGTTTACACATCAACAGACAGCAATTATTAAATAGTTTGCTTCGAAATGAAAACATGTCTTGGCATTTCATTAGAATTGTCTCCTTGGAGACAATTCTGATGAAATACCGAGAGGTGTTTTCATGGAAAATAAGAAAAATATGCTATATTTGTGATCTGTTTGTTGTTTTCTGCAGCATGATAAAGGTACCACAAACTTGTTATTACTTTTTGATACTCGCTACTTCTGATTTCAATTGGGTTTTTGACAATTTTAATTGGGTATTTACGCAAATAAGCAGCTTACCTGAAGCTCTGTATGCACATGTAGCTGACATTATCAGACATTATCAGACATTATCAGACATTATCAGACATTAATCAGACATTAACAGACATTATCAGACATTATCAGACATTAACAGACATTATCAGACATTATCAGACATTAACAGACATTATCAGACATTATCAGACATTATCAGGCTAGTGTCTTTTCATATCAAGTTTATCAGGAAATGCTAGGAAACACGTAGGAAAACTCCGAGGCTGGGCGAGGAATTCCTACTGTTTCCAAGCTGAACCTGGGGGCCATTTCACTAAACTTTGTACGACTAAAATGTTTGTAAGTGCAGATTTAGAATAGTCTGTAAATTTCAATTAATGGATTTACATTTATTGAGCAGCCTATGCGCAATAAATGTAAATCCAATAATTGTTTACAAGAACACATTGTTAATGTGAAATTTACAGACTATCATAATTTTGAACTTACGAACAGTTTAGTCATACAAAGTTTACTTAAACGGCTCCCTGATAAACTTGCTATAAAAAGATCAATTGATCAGGTAATGTTTTAGACTACAGAATGAGCAATTATGACTTTGCTTTCTTTGAAAAGAACGCAGACGTGTTTCTGTCATTTCACTGACGTTATTCTGCAATGTCATGTGACGCCGTTTGACCAATGAAACATCAACTTTCAATTCGTTGTAACCCGGATATTCATATCGGGTCAATGCGAAAGTAACGTAAATTGTCGCCAGCTGCATGTGTGTTCTATAACGTTACTACAACCTCTTTAAACGTGAAAAATCAGCAGATTTTCGTCAGACATGATTGAATTTAACATATTTTTGCATAGTAGTGTTTTTATGTTCCTATGTGGTAGCAAAGGGATCATATTGCATTGGTCTGGAGGTTCCGTCCGTGTAGATTTACGTCAAAATGTTTGTAATATAAAGTTTGTATCTTCAATATTATGTGAAGGATTGCTTTGATACTTGGACTTGAATAACCTGAACATTTGTCACATACACGCGCCACTATTAACAATTAACATGACCTTGACCTTTGTCGCCTTCGAAATGTTGCTGAAACAATTAGCTATTTTGTTGCGTAAAAAGGTTTGTAAGTGTTTCTCCAATATGTAATATCTTCAATATTACCTGAAGGATTGTTTCGATACTTGGGCACTTGAATCACCTGAACATTTGTCACACACTCGCGCCACCATTAACACGACCTTGACCTTTGAAATGTCGCTGAAACACTTAGCCATTTTGTTGCGTCGAAAAGTTTGCAAGTTTCTCCAACATGCAATGTCTTCAATATGACTCGAAGGATTGCTTCCATACTTGGACACTTGAATCACCTGAACATTTGTCACTCGCACCACCATTATTATGAAATGTCGCTGAAACACTTAGCCATTTTGTTTTGTGGCTCAATTGCTTCTTGTTCTTTTTTTGTGGTCCAGTATGCCAGGGGACATAGCCATGTTTTACAAACATAAACACAACAGTAAGACAATAAAATGCGTGGGTGGCAGGTGGGAGCACGCGATGGGTAATTTAACGATCGGGGTTCATCCTTACCGGAATCCTGACTGGAGACCAGCAGCCTATTTCACCAACATTGCAAAGTATACTTTCCTCGCAAAGTATACTTTGAGGGAGGAATTTTCAATTTTATGATAAATTTATTATTTTTTATTATGCTGAATTTATTACATTATTACATTCTGGCTGTGATAATGTAATAAATTCAGTATAATAATTCTGCATACTTTTAATCATCAAATATATGCAGTCGTTAGTTCTATATGACATAACGCATTTCGTGAAAAATAAATGATTACTCCCTCAAAGTATACTTCGCTAGATAAGTATTACGATATTCGTAATCCTATTTTAGGGGAAGGGGCCAAGTGACTTGGTGTGGTATGGACCTGGCACCTGGTCGGGTTATTCTAATTTCAGGGCTGAATATATTTGTTCTCGATGTAAATATTCCGTTTTGGATTTGATTTTGGGATTTTCCCCCCAATGCAGCAGGTTAAAATGGGATCGAACCCGTTTGCCCGGCCTTACATGACCTTAGCTGTTGATAAGCCGTTAAACACTAATAAACACTAATAAACACTAATAATCAAACAAACAAACTGATGCGGCAATATCTGAGAACCAAAGTACATGTACTTTTTGTATGGCGGAAGATAGATACATGTAGGTAGAAGCTACATGGAGATATTGCATCTGCCACTTAATTACCACATGCCTATTGTTCTTGTATTTCTAGTCACAGGCACTTTTTGGGTATTATGGCGGGTTGTCACTCATACAGTGGAACCTCTCAAAACCAGACACCCTGGGGACCTAGAGTGACAAGGCGGCCTCCCAGGATGTTCAACACCACGTGCCTGTATAGTGGTATTGGCAAAACGTGTAGATCCAGATGCCGTCTCGTCAGGATCTGCATTTTTTTATACGACCATTTAAAAAAAAAAAACGGTACATATTATGTTTTACCGCGGGCAAAAATAACAAAAATATCACTACTTTACACATCTCTACCTAAATTAGTATACCTCTTTTCACAAGAAGAAGAAGAAATAATGCTATAGATTTTCAAAGTCTCATTAATGTTTCTTGCCTTCGTTGCAGCTTCACATTTCTGCATCTTCCCTGTGTGGCCCATCTTCGACAGGTGTATTTTGTGACTTACGGCACTCTCGTTTGACGGTTGATTGGTTGCAAAATTAACATATCAAAATCCATTCCAGGGTGAAAGGCTTAATCACATTTTCAGAAGAGGTGTCTGACTAGGGTATCATATTTCGGTGTCGTTCAACAAACAAGGACCCGTTTCACTAAACATTGTACAATAAAAAAAATTTGTGCGAACATTTTTATGAATTTGTCTCCCATATTAATGTGGTCCCGGGTGTCGCCATTTTTTACCTACATGTTTAAATGTGAACACAACCACAAACGATTTACCTAAAATCAACTGTAAATTTCAATTTTGCTCTTTCCAAACTTTTTATTTGTATGAAGTGTATTGAAACGGGCCCAAATGAATATGGGTGAATTGTTTAACCCTTTCAATGCTGATATAACCCATTACATTCGGAATACACCTTTATGGGTATGAAATTTTTAAAATATTTTATTTTTATTTTTGTTATTTCTCAATGAAAATATATGTTGTGACCACTCATTTGAACCGTCTCGCTGGGTTATAGTAACTTTATGGAACATATTATTTTGTTTAAGATGTTCGTCTCTCGATTGTTTTTCAGGTTGCCAGATGCATTTACTACAAATAATAAGGGTTAATCTGCTGTTGCTTTTATATCTTGCCTTATTTCTCAATAAAAAACATGGTTTGACAGCACTTCAGAATCATTTCCAATGTAAATTATTCTAAAGTGCTGTCAAAGCATGTTTTTGATGATAAAAATA
>CM055271.1:84283674-84350115 GCA_029237695.1 Conchocele bisecta
TATCTTTATTAATTTTTATAATACTGAATTTATTACATTATCACATAATAAATTCAGTATAATAAAACTTCATACTTTTAATCATTAAATTAATGCAAATGTTGGCTCTATATGAAATAATGCATTTCGGGGAAAAAAATAAATGATTACTCCCTCAAAGTACATTTTGCTATATAAGTATACTTCGCAATTTTGGTGAAATCGGCTCGGACACCCCACCCCGACAGCATCGTAAAATATTCCGACACGGACTTACCTCGTACGATGTCCAGTAGAGATTCTTGGCTACCAGATCCAGCGCCATATCCTCCACATAGGCATGTTCATGGTACATCGTCACGGCAACGGGCCTGCAAAATGTGGCACTCCATAACAAGGGCTCATCATAGCGTGGAATGGTTGTGGTACATCGTCATGGCAACAGGGCCAGCAAAATGTGGTAGTCCATAACACAGGCTCACTATAATACAGTGGAATTGAGAAACAAGAATTCCGCCACGGAAGCGGTGTCGCGCCTGCCGAGGCATTTGACCGTGAACATTACAAGTAAATAAATTACCTTGACCTTCAGAATTTGGATGTGGGCGTGTGCATAATGAAGCATCATCCGTAGACAAACATTGATGTGAAATATTATCAATGTCTGGCAAGGGGTTAAAGAGATATTGTGAAAAAACAATAACTTTAACGGATTTCTGTTACAAAACCGGTGAACATTACAAGGAAATAAATGACCTTCACCTTCAAAATTTGGATGTGGGGGTGTGCGTAATGAAGCATCATTCCTAAACAAACATTGATGTGAAATATTATCAAAGTCTGGCAAGGGGTTAAAGAGATATTGTGAAAAAACAACAATAACTTTAACGCATTTCTGTTACAAATCCGGTGTGAACATTACAAGTAAATAAATGACCTTGACCTTCAAAAAATTTGGATGTGGGGGTGTGCGTAATGAAGCATCATTCCTAGACAAACATTGATGTGAAATATATCAAAGTCTGGCAATGGGTTAAAGAGATATTGTGAAAAAACAATAACTTTAACGCATTTCTGTTACAAAACCGGTGAACATTACAAGGAAATAAATGACCTTGACCTTCAGACTTTGGATGTGGGGGTGTGCGTAATGAAGCATCATCCCTAGACAAACATTGATATGAAATATTATCAGTGTCTGGCAAGGGGTTAAAGAGATATTGTGAAAAAACAATAACTTTAACGTATTTCTGTTACAAAACCGGTGAACATTACAAGTAAATAAATGACCTTGACCTTCAAAATTTGGATATGGGGGTGTGTGTAGTGAAGCATGATTCCTAGACAAACATTGATGTGAAATATTATCAAAGTCTGGCAAGGGGTTAAAGAGATATTGTGAAAAAACAATAACTTTAACGCATTTCTGTTACAAAACCGGTGAACATTACAAGGAAATAAATGACCTTGACCTTCAGACTTTGGATGTGGGGGTGTGCGTAATGAAGCATCATCCCTAGACAAACATTGATATGAAATATTATCAGTGTCTGGCAAGGGGTTAAAGAGATATTGTGAAAAAACAATAATTTTAACGCATTTCTGTTACAAAACCGGTGAACATTACAAGTAAATAAATGACCTTGACCTTGATAATTTGGATGTGGGGGTGTGCGTAATGAAGCATCATCCCTAGACAAACATTGATGTGAAATATTATCAATGTCTGGCAAGGGGTTAAAGAGATATTATGAAAAAACAATAACTTTAACGCATTTGCTTTACAAAAAAACCGGACGACGCGGACGACGACGCGGACGACGACGGAAAATACGACGACTATAGTCGCGACAAAAAGGGGAAAAAAATGAACAAGTTTAAAGTTCCTGCAACAGCTAAGGTCATTTAGGGACGGGACCTCGGTTTCAAATCTCATCCGAGACCAGTCGAATGGAAATGCTATGCCGGAGACGGAACGTGTCGTCTGTTGTTTTTCAATTTTGCCATAAAGAACCTGTTTTGACAGCACATGAGAATCGTCTCCAGTGGAGACGATTCTCTAACAAGTTTTTGTCAAGAAATATTGAAAATAAAACATTTCCGGCAGACGACAAAATTTAATTCAGCGTATTAAGGGTTAAAGTCTCATTTTTCATGGCCTAGGGTAGGTTTCGAACTCACAACCTTCAGTATTGAAGTCCTGTATTAACCCTTACTACACTGAATTACATTTTGTCGTCTGAGAAACTCGGGATTATTGTGGTTGTGGACAGGCCAGCTCTTGACCAATGTTGTGTAAAACAGTACAGATCCTGATCAGACTGTGTGCATGCACAGGCCGATGTGGATCTATGCCGGTCGCCTACCCCATAACCCCTATGTCTGCATTTTTTTCTATGAAATTTTAAAGAAATATAAAATAATTTATAAGAGTGGAATCTGAAAGTTCTGGGGACCTCCCAGGGTATTTATGGTAGAGAGGTTCCATTTGCGACCATCAGAGGGTATTCAGCAAGGTTCCACTGTACATACGAGGGTTGTACATAAATAGCGTAGACTATCTCTACAAGAGGTTTGCTATTAGATACACTAAATTAAATTTTACATTGTGTCTAAAACGCCATCTACGCTATCTACATATACACCAGAAATTGCTATGTTCTGGTAGTCATAGAAAGAAATAGCGATTTATAAACTGTCACGTCATGCCCGGTGCATGGCTTGGGTGTACTTTGCAACGTTAATGAAGTCAGTGACGTTATTCGCACATCACGACTGACGTTAATTACTTTAGGGTATACAATATGTCTCTGCTTACACGGTTAGATTTCACTTTTTCTCAAAACAATCTCCGTTGTGGAACCCGCATTTCCTATATTTGTGCGATCCATTTGTCAAAAATGCCCTGTACCAGTCTTGGTTATACCGTGTGATGCTATTTGAGGCGGCAGTACAGAATTTAGACAAGGATGGGAATCTGACACTTCAGCTGCAAATTGGAAAGGTGGCGAAATCCAACGATGCCAGCAGCCGATTTCATCAAAATTGCAAAATATTCTTATCTAGCAAAGTATACTTTGAGGGAGTAATCATTTATTTTCCCCCAAATGCATTATTTCATATAGAACTAACGACTGCATATATTTGATGATTAAAAGTATGCAGAATTATTATCACAGCCAAAATGGCAGAATTATTATACTGAATTTATTACATTATCACAGCCAAAATGGCAGAATTATTATACTGAATTTATTACATTCACACCAAAATCGAATTATTATGAATTTTTACTTATACAGCCAAAATGGCTGTGATAATGTAATAAATTCAGTATAATAATTCTGCATACTTTTAATCACCAAATATATGTCAGTTCTATATGAAATAATGCATTTCGGGACAAATAAATGATTACTCCTTTTAACAGTACTGGTACAGGGGGTTTACTGCATCAGTGTCTAGGTTTCCGTTGGCATCTTCACAATATCTATGCAAAACTGATGACCAGTAGCCTATTTCATCAACATTGCAAAGTATACTTTAGTAGCAAAGTATACTTTGAGGGAGAAATTTTCAATTTTATGATAAATTTATTATTTTTTATTATACTGAATTTATTACATTATCACAGCCAATTTGGCTGTGATAATGTAATAAATTCAGTATAATAATTCTGCATACTTTTAATGATGAAATATATGCATTTGTTAGTTCTATATGAAATAATGCATTTCAGGAAAAATATATGATTGCTCCCTCAAAGTATACTTTGCAAGTTTGATGAAATCGGCTACAGGGCTCCAGATGAGGAATTAGTAATTGGGTATTGTCACTCCATCATTTCTGAAGCAATTGGTTATTTCAAAATTTTAATTTGGTAAAATAAAATCACACTACTGTTTACACATCAGCAGACCGCAATTATTGAATAGTCTGCTTCTACATGAAAGCATGTCTTGGCATTTCATTAGAATTGTCTCCTCGAAATACCAAGACGTGCTTTCATTGAAAAATAAGAAAAATATGCTATATTTGTGGTCTGTTTATTGTTTTCTGCAGCATGATAAAGATACCACACATTTTTCATTGCTTTTTGATACTCACTACTTCTGATTTCAATTGGGTTTTTGGCAATTTTAACTGGGTATTTAAGCAAATACGCAGCTTATCTGGAGCTCTGGATGACAATCCAAGTTCATGTCTGTTCCGTTGTCGGCATTTGTTACAAATAGCTTCGCACGTCCATTGTTTATTTCCGATTCTAAAGTTTGATTTATGTCGCATCACATTAACGTTACAATGCACTTTGGCGACACTTCTTGTTTGTTGCTTTACATGCGATACAATAAACAAGCAATCAAAATATTATTCCATGAAAAATAATTGCGCCGGGTATGCATTACTATGGTATTTCAATACGTTCGTTATTTTAAGCTTGGTAACACGATTGTACCAACACTCTGATTATTGAAAATTGATAGAAGTTTCCTGTAATCTATATTTCATGGTCATATTGTAAATAAATAACCACTGTGAAAGAACGTCTACGTTATTTTTTAAAAACCCTCGTACTGTGGTTCGTCTAGATTCAGAATCCTGATCGAGCGACAGATGTACAATAAGGAGTCGCCTATGAATGCCAGCGTAATTGAAAGTGAAAGGGTTGAACGTCCCACCAACAGCTAAGGTCGTATAGAGACGGGACCACAGTTTAAAGTCTCATCCGACAGACCAGTGGGATGGAAATACTTTGAAAGTAATTTTTGATGCCATATGCGAGACTTGAACCCACAACCTCCGGATTGGAAGTCAGGTGTCCTAACCCCTAGGCCACAACAGCGTAATTGAGGGACACAGATCCATACAGTGGAACCTCGCTAAACCGGACACGCTGGGGTCCTCCCAGGGCTGGGGACCTCCCAGGGTGTCTGGTTTAGAGAGGTTCCACTGTACTGAGGACCTCCCAGGGTGTCTGGTTTAGCGAGGCTCCACTGTACTGGGGACCTCCCAGGGCGTCTGGTTTAGAGAGGTTCCACTGTACTGGGGACCTCCCAGGGTGTCTGGTTTAGAGAGGTTCCACTGTACTGGGGACCTCCCAGGGTGTCTGGTTCAGAGAGGTTCCACTGTACTGAGGACCTCCCAGGTTGTCTGGTTTAGGGAGGCTCCACTGTACTGGGGACCTCCCAGGGTGTCTGGTTTAGCGAGGCTCCACTGTACTGGGTACCTCCCAGGGTGTCTGGTTTAGAGAGGTTCCACTGTACTGGGGACCTCCCAGGGTGTCTGGTTTAGCGAGGTTCCACTGTACTGGGGACCTCCCAGGGTGTCTGGTTTAGCGAGGCCCCACTGTACTGGGGACCTCCCAGGGTGTCTGGTTTAGCGAGGTTCCACTGTACTGGGGACCTCCCAGGGTGTCTGGTTTAGCGAGGCTCCACTGTACTGGGGACCAGGGTGTCTGGTTTAGCGAGGCTCCACTGTACTGGGGACCTCCCAGGGTGTCTGGTTTAGCGAGGCTCCACTGTACTGGGGACCAGGGTGTCTGGTTTAGCGAGGTTCCACTGTACTGGCGACCTCCCAGGGTGTCTGGTTTAGCGAGGCTCCACTGTACTGGGGACTCCCAGGGTGTGGTGGTTATAGGAGGTCCTCCCACTGTACTGAGGACCTCCCAGGGGTGTGTCTGGTTTAGCGAGGTTCCACTGTACTGGGGACCTCCCAGGGTGTCTGGTTTAGCGAGGTTCCACTGTACTGGGGACCTCCCAGGGTGTCTGGTTTAGCGAGGCCACTGTACTGGGGACCTCCCAGGGTGTCTGGTTTAGCGAGGTTCCACTGTACTGGGGACCTCCCAGGGTGTCTGGTTTAGCGAGGCTCCACTGTACTGGGGACCTCCCAGGGTGTCTGGTTTAGCGAGGCTCCACAGTACTGGGGACCAGGGTGTCTGGTATAGCGAGGTTCCACTGTACTGGCGACCTCCCAGGGTGTCTGGTTTAGCGAGGTTCCACTATACACTTACTGTGGTACACCTAGATCGAGACTCCTGATTGATCGACCCAGCACGTCATGAAAGATAACTGTGGTCCAGGGGACAGTAGCGAATGATATCTGCGTAATTGAGGGACACAGATCCATACAGTGGAACCTCGCTAAACCAGACACGCTGGGGTCCTCCCAGGGCTGGGGACCTCCTAGGGTATCTGGTTTAGCGAGGTTCCACTGTACTGGGGACCTCCCAGGGTATCCGGTTTAGCGAGGTTCCACTGTACCGGGGACCTCCCAGGGCGTCTGGTTTAGCGAGGTTCCACTGTACTGGGGACCTCCCAGGGTGTCTGGTTTAGAGAGGTTCCACTGTACTGAGGACCTCCCAGGGTGTCTGGTTTAGCGAGGCTCCACTGTACTGGGGACCTCCCAGGGTGTCTGGTTTAGAGAGGTTCCACTGTACTGAGGACCTCCCAGGGTGTCTGGTTTAGCGAGGCTCCACTGTACTGGGGACCTCCCAGGGTGTCTGGTTTAGAGAGGTTCCACTGTACTGAGGACCTCCCACGGGTGTCTGGTTTAGACGACGGTTCCACTGTACTAGATGGAACATCCCCAGGTTTTGTCTGGTTTAGAGAGGTTTCCACTGTACTGAGGACCTCCCAGGGTTGGGGACCTCCCAGGGTGTCTGGGTTTAAGAGAGGTTCCACTGTATTAGAGGAAATACCTGGAGAAAACCCCGCTCCCAGGGGTGTCTGGTTTTAGCGGAGGCTCCACTGTACTGGGGACCATCCACCAGGGAGGTGTCTGGTTTAGAGAGGTTCCACTGTACTGGGGACCTCCCAGGGTGTGCTGGTTTTTAGCGAGCCCCACTGTACTGGGGACCTCCCAGGGTTTGTTCTGGTTTAGCGAGGGTTCCACTGTACTGGGGACCTCCACAGGGTGTCTGGTTTAGCGAGCCCCACTGTATTGGGACCTCCCAGGGCTGTCTTTTTGTTTTAGGCGAGGTTCCACTGTACTGGGGACCTCCCAGGGTGTCTGGTTTAAGCGAGGCCCCACTAACTGGGGACCTCCAAGGGTGTCCCCTGGTTAGCGAGGTCCACTTGTACTGGGGACCTCCAGGGTCGTCTGTTGTAGCGAGGCCCCTCCTGGGTTACTGTACTGGGGACCTCCCCAGGGGGGTGTCTGGTTTAGCGAGGCCCCACTTAATTGGGGACCAGGCGGGTGTCTGGTTTTAGCGAGGTTCCACCTTGTACTGGGGACCTCCCGGGTGTTTTCGGTGGTTTAGCGAGGCTCACTGTACTGGGGACCTCCCAGGGTGTCTGGTTTAGCGAGGCTCCACTGTACTGGGGACCAGGGTGTCTGGTTTAGCGAGGTTCCACTGTACTGGCGACCTCCCAGGGTGTCTGGTTTAGCGAGGTTCCACTATACACTTACTGTGGTACACCTAGATCGAGACTCCTGATTGAGCGACCCAGCACGTCATGGAAGATAACTCTGTGGTCCAGGGGACAGTAGCGAACGATATCCGCGTCTATCTGCAGCAGTAACCTCCCCCTGAGCTGGCTGAGCCCGGTGTAATCGATGGGAACTTCAAAGATTCCCTCCTCTCCTGATGCTATCAGTCTCGGCACGTCTTTATCTGTAATAAATTGGCAAAAAGTGGAATGGAATGGTGCTTAACGGCCCATCAACACAAAAGAGTATCATTTAGGGCCAAGCAATGTACATGAAGAATAAAAATAACAGTAAAATAGTATGTAACAAGAAACGAGGCAAAGCCACGAAGGCCAGGTTTTTTCCAAGCATGGACACTTGGATAACGTAATTATACCCACTTTTTGTAGACTAGATGGCCGTGGCCTGCATGTCGCGCCTTGGGGCGAGGCATGGACACTAAAAAAATAGATATAGTAGATGGAAAAACTTTAACGAAAAAACTTTCACCGGACACTCGGACACTCGGACGACGTACGGACGGACGGACGGACGGACGTATGCCAAAATGCCGACGATATCGCGCTTTCCGCAAGCGGGTGCGACAATGATGATAAACACCCATGTGAAGTATCAAGGTAATGGGTAAAGCAGTTGCAGAGATATAGTACACGAAAAAACTTTAACAAATAAATTCAAAGTAATTCGACCTTGACAGTGATCACATGGGCCGCACGGTTGGGGGTTAGAATGAAAATATGGACGATGATAAACACCAATGTGAAGTTTCAAGGTAATGGGCGAAGCAGTTGCAGAGATGTATAACGAAAAAATTTTAACCAAAAAATTTAACCAGACGTACGTTAAATTTTTTTTAAGAATTTATGCTATTTTTAGACGGCGGCCATCTTGGATTAGCAATGACCTCCATTTTAACAAATCTGAAAAAACTTTAACAAAAAAATTCAAAGTAATTTGACCTTGACATTGGGCACAGGGGCCGCACGGTTGGGGGTTAGAATGAAAATATGGATGATGATAAACACCCATGTGAAGTTTCAAGGTAATGGGCGAAGCAGTTGCAGAGATATAGTACAACAAAAAAGTTTTAACCAAAAAACTTTAACCAGACGTACGTTAAAAAGTTAACGTTGAAAATGGGTAAGTCAATTACGTAGAAATAATAGGTGAAGGTAAAAAAATGGTCACATGTTGGATAGTTGTATGTGGTAGGCACCCCTTGGTTATGAAGCTGTGAAAGTTTGGTGGTCCTAGGTGGTACAGTACCAAAGAAATGGACTTAAACACGAAAACTTAACATTGTAAACGCGAAAACTTAACATTGAAAATGGCTAAGTCGATCTGCGCGGAAAAAATGGGTGAAATTAAAAAAAAAATTAGTAACATGTTGGATAGTGATATGTGGTGGGCACCCCTTGATTATGAAGCTGTGAAAGTTTGGTGGTGGTCCTAGGTGGTACAGTACCAAAGAAATGGACTTAAACACGAAAACTTAAACATTGTAAACGCGAAAACCTTAACATTGAAAATGGCTAAGTCGACTGCGCGGAAAAAAATGGGTGAAGTTAAAAAAAAAGTAACATGTTGGATAGTGATATGTGGTGGGCACCCCTTGATTATGAAGCTGTGAAAGTTTGGTGGTCCTAGGTGGTACAGTACCAAAGAAATGGACTTAAACACGAAAACTTAACATTGTAAACGCGAAAAACTTAACATTGAAAATGGCTAAGTCGACTACGCGGAAAAAATGGGTCAAGTTAAAAAAAAAGTAACATGTTGGATAGTGATATGTGGTGGGCACCCTTTGATTATGAAGCTGTGAAAGTTTGGTGGTCCTAGGTGGTAAAGTAACAAAGAAATGGACTCAAACACGAAAACTTAACATTGAAAATGGCTAAGTCGACTACGCGGAAAAAATGGGTCAAGTTAAAAAAAAAAGTAACATGTTGGATAGTGATATGTGGTGGGCACCCTTTGATTATGAAGTTGTGAAAGTTTGGTGGTCCTAGGTGGTACAGTAACAAAGAAATGGACTCAAACACGAAAATTTAACATTGATTGTGGACGCCGCCCGCCGCCCGCCCGCCCGCCCGGCTTTCGCCAATCCAATAGCCTGGATTTTTTTTCAAAAAACCTGGCTAAAAATGTGATAGGCAAACAGATGATTAGGGTAAACATATTAATATGATGAATAATAGAAATGAGCAGCATGTATATAATGATAAATGGGAAAAGTGGAAGTGAATGGGTTTAACATCCCAGCAACAGCTACTGGGAGCACTGAAAATATGATATGCTTCACGCACCAAATTCACGATCTGCCCTGTATTGACCGACGTACCGACTGATAACATATTTTTGTATCAGGCATTGACATGATACAAACATCCGGTTTACAACGAAGTTAAAACTGACGTCATGTGACGTAACCGACTGACGTCAGTGTAATGACACAGCGCAAAGTCCACGTTCGGTCCATAGATAACGACGTCATCTGTGGTCATTTTCGAGCATAAAACTTTTCTTGATAAATATAATACGAGGCTACTGTCTTTTGATATCAAGTTTATCAGGCTCGGCTCGGAAACGGTAGAAATTCCTCGGCAAGCATCGGAATTTCTACTCGTTTCCTAGCCTTGCCTGATAAACTTGATATGAAGACATTCACCTGGTATTCTCTATTTCCTAATCAGGATGTTGGTTTGTTCATTTGTTGGGGTTTAACGGCCTATCAACAGCTAAAACATTTAAGGCCGGGTCAATGGGTTTAGTATTAAATCCCATATATTACATGTACCTGTACAAATGGGGGGGAAATCCCAAAATCAGAACTGAATATTTACAACAAAAAAATCTATATGTGCAGCCCTGAAATCAGAATAATCCTGATCTGATGTCAGGTCCTTGCCACACCAGAACCAGTTGGCCCCTCCCAAAAGCAGTAGGATCAGTAATAATCTTACTACTTTTATAATGGGCAATAACCCAATTCAACTCCCAGGTAACAAAAGAGCCAGAGATAACGTACCTGAGGCCCAAACCAGGTAAATCGTGATTCCTATAAGGAGTGTTTGCCCGACCAACCACCCACTCCTAATCAGGATGTATCATTGTTAACCCTTAGACTGCTATCTTATTGTTTTGTCGTCTGCTGTTTTTCTATTTTCCATTTTTATCATCAAAAACATGCTTTGACAGCACATTAGAATAATTTACAACATGCTTTGACAGCACTTCAGATTCTGAAGTGCTGTCAAACCATGTTTTTATTGAGAAATAAGGCAAGATATAAAAGCAACAGGAGACGACAATTGTTGTGAGTAGCGGTCTAAGGGTTAAGATCGGAATACTACTAATCCTCAACTACCTAGTCAATTTGCTAAAAGTTGATATATGATTGTGCCGATGCTTGCTACATCGACACAGGTCTGGTTGAGGTCCGAGACAATAAGTTAGCCAACAAACAAAACACCTAGCACAACGTGGGAATCCTGCTAGACTGGAGTTACTTACTTTTACAAGTTGTCGGCGATACCAGCTCCATATCGACGGGGCAAGCACAGCTGTAACCACGGAGACCAGGGGCACATACGTGGCTACATGGCGACGATGCACAAGGGGTTACCTAGGCAACAAGAAGGTAAACATCTCAGCAACAGCTAAGGTCATATATAGACAGGCCCTCACCTTAAAGTCTTATCCGACAGACCAGTGGGATGGAAATACAGTATTACTACGTTAGTATTTTTCAAACCTAGGGCGAGGATTGAATTCGGTACTTACAGTATTGAAGAGTTGTCACAAGACAACGAAGCACACCTGGTGGTGCATTAGTTTAAAGAACACCAATAAGCTGTGTGAAAGGAAACAGAAATTAAAAGGAATTCCCACCAAGGTTAAGTTTGAGAAAGCACTAAGATTGTGACCTTGACCTTGGGGTTAGCAGGGGTCCGAGGGTCATGGATTTCGCATGGCAGGATAGATAACCATTATAGGAAATATCAAGAAGTGGGGTGAATGGAAACAGAAATTATAACAATTTCCCCCCATTGTTAAGTTTGTGAAATCACTAAGAGTTTGACCTTGACCTTGGAGGAGTTAGTAGGGGTATGACGGTCGAGAATTTGTCACAGAATGATAGAGAATAAATATAGAAAGGCATGTGTGAAGTTTTAAGAGTAAAATTGTCTTCAACATTAAGTTCTGAACGCACTAAGATGGTGACCTTGCCATTGGGGTTAGTGGGGGAATGACAGTCATCGATTTGTCACAGCATGATAGAGAATAATGAGAGAAAGGCATGTGTGAAATATCAAGCAATGGGGTGAAAGGGAACAGAAATTATAACAAATTACACTCTACATTAAATTTATGAATGCACTAAGATTGTGAACTTGACCTTGGGGTTGGCGGGAGTTTGATGGTCCATGATTTGTCACAGCATGATATAGAATCATTTGAGAAACGCAAGAGTGAAATAGCAATTTGTTTGGTGAAAGGAAACAGAAATTTAAAAAAAATGTCCTCAATGTGAAGTTGAATACACTAAGATTGTGACCTTGACCTTGGAGTTAGTGGGTGGGTGACAGTTGTGGATTTGTCACAGCATGATAGAGAATAATGAGAAAGGCATGTGTGAAATATCAAGCAATGGGGTGAAAGTAAACAGAAATTATAACAAATTTCCCTCAACGTAAAGTTTTGAATGCAATAAGATTGTGACCTTGACAGCATGATGGAGTCATTTGAGGAAGACATGTGTGAAATATCAATACGTTTGACGAGTTATTGAACAAGAATTCCGCCACGGAAGCGGTATCGCGCCTGCCGAGGCATTTGACCGTGTTGGGAAAAAACAATAACTTTAACGCATTTGCCTTGCAAAAAAAACCGGACGACGCGGACGACGGAAAAAGTGCCGACTATAGTCACGCCTCTGCTAAAGCAGGCGCGACAAAAATGAAAGGTGTTACTAACGTATGTATGTACATACATGGGCTAACACTATCGCCGACAGGCAAGAATAGTAATGAAATGAAATTAATGGGGTTTTAACGTCCCAGCAACAGCTAAGGTCATTAGGGATGGGACCTCAGTTTAAAATCTCATCCAAGAGACTATTGTCTGTTTCACATTAACCTGCCCAACTTCTACGCCTATTTACACACCCTAAAACTCCATTTTATTTTGCATAAAATCATTTTTCAGCAAAATTTAGCAATGAGCCATCATTTTATTTTTCGAAATATGGTGCTATAATGAATAGACCTAAATCAAATTTAATACAGGGTTGTAATGTTAAAATGTCATGTGCGATCATATTTGCAATTTTTCTAGTATCGAACTGCTTGCTGGATTTCATCATCAAAACAACGACACTAACCTTGTCTATACGAGAGCAAATCTTACCAGTTTGAAAAATAAAGGAATCGAGCCTCCATTAGTCGATGTTTGTACAAGAATTCCAGAAGAAAATGCCGAGAATTTTGTCAAAATACAACATGATATCATCTGTTACAGCTGTTGTATCTATTGACAACGCCAGGCAGGTTGAGGTTGGCATGCTGTTCCTACCATGTAAAACTAATTGCACATATCCTCACACATACATTGTATTTGGGTTTTTTCACTCTAGACATAAGAGTTTCCGATTTTGGCTGTATGTTAATATGTTCGGTTTTTATCTTTTCTATCCATAATGGACTTTCTAGAAATAAAAGGAGACTCATTTCTAAACAATAGTTTTACATTGTTTTATGTAAAGAAATAAGCAGCTTGGGAGTGTTTTTATAGCAATAAATCTTGAACAGCATTTCGTGGACCAGACAATAGTGCAAAACAGCAGACAACAAATTTAACCATTACAATACTGAATTAAAAGTTGTCTGCTGCAGGGCTTCTAAAATTTCAGAATGCTAATCGGTCGAGATGTAATTGTCGGCCCGAAGGAGCCGGTACGAAAAGTCGTGTTTGAAACGTTTAATACACAGGCTCTTCGATGCGATGTCATAAATCGGCTGTTACATCAATTGGACAAACAAAATAAAATAGTTAATCAAGTTTTAAAATGGTAATGTTTTACCATAATTCTGGTGTACCAGCATACACAAACAATTATTAACTGTTAGGGAAGCAAGAAGATTGTATTTTTGTCAAGTAAATTTATAATGATAATATCAACTAGCCACAACTATAAAGAGGTAAATGGAACAGCCATTACCTGGCAATTGCCAGCTGATCAGGTTAATGACCGGACAATGTTTGATTTTGGGAGTCTGAATTGACTGGTAATGTGTGCAGTGCTTTTCTTATTTGTGGCTGTGACTGGAGAAATAGGGCTTATAGGAATTGTGACCAGTATAGCTCTTGGTTGTATACATGCATAGCCAAACTAAACAGTGTGATTTTTACACATCATGTTGTTTTGTTTCGCTTTGTTTGTGCCTTTTTAAATACGATCGATCGATGGCCATTGTCATAAATATTTGGTGACGCAAGAGTTGCCAAGACCCTAATTGACCTACACAATACGTCACATTGGCGTGTGTGGCTAGAAAATCAATATCTGGTAGCACGAGGCACGTGGCAGCTGTGTATTGCGCCGCTAATCGCGATATGCGTTATCATCGTTATCGAGGTGTGTAACTTCACACGTCACACCAATAAACCAGTGAGATGTTGTGTATTATTTTGGGCATTCGGAGCATGGATTGAGATATAGCCGGATTTCATTATTTTCGGACCAAATTTTAAGGATAGTTTGCAAATCTCAATCAGTCTGAGATTTCAACATTCGGTCCAGAACCGACAACTGAAAATTTTAGAAGCCCTGGTCTGCTGTATATTTTTATTTCCAAATTTTCTCATCAAAACCATGCTTTGACAACACTTTAGAATCATGTAGAATGGAAATGATTCTAAAGCGTTGTCAAACCATGTTGTTATTGAGAAAAAATACCAAACATAAATCGACAGCAGGCGACAATTTACGTTTCCCGCGTTCCAAGGGTTAATTTTTGTCCGGTACCGATAGGCAAGAGGAGATAATGAAATTAAATGAATGTGGTTTAACGTCCCAGCAACAGCTAAGGTCATACGATTGGACCTCAGTTTAACAAATTTAATTTCGTCCGGTACCTGGCTGCAGTAGGAGATGCGGGACCGGATGCCAGGCGACCACCATACACGGCTGGGACACGTTCTGCAGAACCGTCACGTCTTCACCCGTGAACTTGTTCACGCTGATGATCTCCCCTTGCTGGGAGTCGACCAGGTACAGGTAGTCGGCGAATATGGCCAGGTCTCGGGGCTGCCGGTCCTTATAGGAATACACAACCTGTGAAAAGATATTCGTAATTACAATAACACATAAATATATCGTTTCCCACAATGAAGCGTGTCCTAATATTTTGCATATTTTTTCCTTTCCCCGCAGTTTTCTTTTTTTCACGCAACCTGTGAAAAGATAATCGTAATTACTGCAATACCCCTAAATATTCTGACAGTTTGTTCTAAAACACATATGTGGCTGTAACTGGAGAAATGGGGCTTATGGGTTTCGCGACCAGTGTAGATCCAGTTCAGCGTGCCCATTCGCAGTCTGATTGTGATCGGCACAGTTCGCAATTCTATCAATGAAACTTCAATATAGATCGTTATCAGGCTTATGAGTTTCGCGACCAGTGTAGATCCAGATCAGCCTGTGCATCCGCACAGTCTGATCAGGATCTGCACTGTTCGCCATTCTATCAATGAAACCCCAATCCTACTTGAATATAGATCGTCATGGCTACAGGAGTGCTATTTGATCCGAAGCGACACTGGTCACAAATTCCAGAAGCTCTCTTTCTCCAGTCACAGCCACGTAAAAATATAGTAATTCCCAATAACCTCCGAAGGAAGCACATTTAATACACTGTATCGAATATTTTGTTTATTTTGTCCCTTGTACGAGATACGAAACAACAGATGGCAATTAATTGACGGGGCCCGGTGGAAAAGGGCTCTAAATCCATAGTGGACTAACCCTTCAATTCGACATGACAATTGGAGGACTGTAGAAGAAGTGGACAAGTCCCTTTAACCCACACAATGCTGAATTAATTTGTGTTGTCTGCTGAATATATTTTTTCTATTTTTCCATTTTTCTCATCAAAAACTTGGTTTGGCAGCACTTTAGAATCATTTCCATTCTAAAATGCTGCCAAACCATGTTTTTACTGAGAGAAAAGACAAAATATGAATTATCAGCAGAATTAGAATGAGGGAAACAAAACTTGTCTTCTGCTGTTATTTCGTGTTTTGTCCTTTTCTCATTCAAAACATGGTCTTGCAGCACTTTAGAATCATTTCCATCGGAAATAATTCTCAAGTGCTGCTAAACTATGTTTTTGTTGATAAAAATAGAAAATAATCAGCAGACAACAAAATTTATTTCAGCACTGTAAGGGTTAAGGACTTAGCCCTCTTCCAAGTAAACCCCTTCAAATCGACAGGACAATTGAAGGGGTCTATAGACGTAGGATGTAGATGTAGCTTCTGGTCAAACTAGAAATGTAGCCTGTCGGCACACGAATGCCCCCGCTGGCAGCCAAAGAAAACGAGGCATATTTGAAAACACAGAGGGCCGGCCAGAGAAGCATGGATCTGTTGTCACAGCATAATAGCAGACCTTCAGAGCAATGGGTTTGTGAAATATCAAGCAGATCCACATAAGGAAACAGACATTATAGGACACCTACCCGAGTTGCGAACACACCAAGTATGTGACATTGACACTGGCCTTAGCGGGGGTGGGATGATACTGGATTTGTCACATGGTGGTAGAGGACCATTAGAGCAATGTGTGTGTGAAATATCAACCAGATCCATGCAAGGAAACAGACAATATAAGAATTTAACCGAGCATTAAGGTTTCAAACGCACCAAGTATGTGACGACCCCGGGCTTAGAAGGGGCGGGACGATCATCAATTTTTCACAGGGCAATAGAGGATCATTAGAGCAATGCATGTGAGAAATATCAAGCAGATCCGTGCAAGGAAAGATTATAAGACATTTACCTGAGCGTTAAGGTTTTAAATGCACCAAGTATGTGACCTTGACCCTGGGCTTAGCGGAGGCGGGATGATCGTGGATTTGTCACAGGGTAGTAGAGGACCATTGGAGCAATGCGTGTGTGAAATATGAAGCAGATCCGAGCAACAGACATAAGCCATTTAACCGAGCGTTAAAGTTTTGAAAGCACCAAGTCTGTGACCTTGACCCTGGGCTTAGCGGGGGGTGGGACAAATAAGGATTTGTCACAGGGCGGTACAGGACCATTGGAGCAAAGCGTGTGTGAAATGTGAAGCAGATCCGAGCAATGAAACAGAAATTATAAGCCATTTACCCCGAGTGTTACGGTTTCGAACCCACTAAGTCTGTGACCTTGACCCTGCGCTTAGCGGACACGAGACGAATGTGGATTTGTCACAGGGCGGTAGAGGACCATTGGAGCAATGCGTGTGTGAAATGTGAAGCAGATCCGAGCAAGGAAACAGAAATTATAAGCCATTTACCAGAGCATTACGGTTTCGTATGTACGGACGTACGGACACAAGTAACACTATATGCACCCCTCACCATTCGGTGGCGGGGGCATTATAAATAGCATACCCTGCACCCAAACAAAAATCGCAATCTTATTCTGCAAGCTTGCGACTAGCTTGCGGCAAGCTAAGAATGCAAGCTTGCAGTTAGATTACCGCAAGCTTGCTGCAAGCACGCAGTTGAAATGCGCGGCAAGCTAGTTGCAAGCTTACCGCAAGCTAGTCGCAAGCTTGCCAGAAGCTAGTCGCAAGCTAGATGTAAGCTTGTCGCAAGCTTACCGCAAGCCTTATATGACATGAATCGGGGTTATATGGAATGAATAGGGATTGCTTGAATTTATTGGACGGGTTGGACTATCCCGTATTTAACCTGTTCATAATGAGGGAAATTCCCAAAACCAGAAATGAATATTTACACAAAAATATATATTCAGCCCAATTGGAAAATTGGAATATCCCAACCTGGTGCCAGGTCCATTCCACATCAGTTTCTTTGTTTGTTTGTAGGGATTTTACGGCCTATCAACAGCTGAGGTCATCTAAGGCCGGGTCAATGGGTTTAGTACTAAATCCCATATATTACCTGTACAAGTACATGTACATGTTCAAGTACATGTACAAAAGTGTGTGAATCCCAAAATCAGAACTGAATATTTACAATAACAAAACTATATATTCAGCCCTGAAATCAGAATAATCCTGATCTGATGCCAGGTCCTCGCCACACCAGAATCACTTGGCCCCACCCAAAAGCAGTAGGATCAGTAATAATCTTACTACTTTTATAATGGGCAATAACCCAATTCAACTCCCAGGTAACAAAAGAGCCAAAGACAAAAACGTACCTGAGGGCCAAACCAGGCAAATCGTGATTCCTATAAGGAGGAACCCCTACAGTTAATTTACGCCGTCACATTCGCCCGACCACCAGTCATTTAAGAATAGGGGTAGAACATCCATTAGATAATGAGGTAATGTACAAAGCTGTTACCGGGAAGATGGAATAATTAAGAACTAAAACAATACAATATTGCATGTGATGTATTAATGTCTTCAGATGTAATATATTTAAGTCATCGGTGTATACTTAACAAATGGAGAACTAGAGGGTTGTTTTTCAGACAAAAACATATGCCCACACAAACACTGCATCGGGCCTTGGAAAATTAGAATTTAAGGCAACAACAGCATATATGTAGCTATCTTGCTTTTCTGCATAAGTTAGCTGTATATTGGGAGATAATAAAATAACAAGAGTGCCGCAAGTCACTAAATACGCCCGTCGAATATGGGCCAGACAGCGAGGATGAAGAAATGTGATTTTACAAAAAAAACTCATAACGCACATTTCTAAGCAATTTGACCGAGCATGGGGTATGCATGGGTTGGCTAGAGAATTAAAATATGGATGATGATAATGAGGTATGTGAAGTTTCAAGTTGGTCAGACTTAGGGTTGTGGAGATATTTGGTACATGAAATACACAAATGCTGGACGCACGTCAAAAGCAAACGGGCGTGATAAAAACATCCAGGGTGTTGACGTTCATATTTTTGCTATATTGTTATTGAGAGACAGTTCTACAGTATGACACAAAAATATTACCATAAGCTTAATACCTTAGAAAATGTGTATTATCAAAATTCTTCGGTCACTCCCCACGGGTGGCACAATTTACCCAAATCTATCTAAATCTTACCCAAATCTTCATGTAATTGCTATATTTGTTAATAAATAAAGCTATACATATCATAATAACGATGTTTGGACTGTACTTACATAATATCTCATTAATTTGCTCATTCCAGGGCCCATTGTAATGTTTGGATGCAAAATGGAAATATTTGTATACAAAATAAAGAGAGTACCGCTATTAACTTATACTAGGAAGCCAAGGAAGATAACTTCCTTTATAATGGCTAAATGGGAATGGTGATTTTTAATTAAAATACAAATAACAAGAGTGCCGCAAGTCACAAAATACGCTCGTCGAATATGTGCCAGACAGCGAAGATGCAGAAATGTGAAGCTGTCACCAAGGCAAGAAACATTAATGAGAATTTGAAAGTCTATAGCATTATTTCTTCATCTCGTTGTGCTAAACATATATACTAATTTAGGCAGATATAGAAAAATAGAGTGTAAAGTAGAAATGATAGGGAATTGGATACAATAATGTAGAAAAAATGGCTAAGTTAAAAAGGTCGAATATGGGCCAGACAGCGAAGATGCAGAAATTTGAAGCTGTCACCACGGTTTCGGAGGAGTTGTGTACACAAACTCTGTACCGTATATAGAACTGTATAGAAAAATGTAGAAACAAGAATTCCGCGGAATCAAATGTCTCGCCTTGTCCCGCCGCCTTGACCTCGAGCCTGGGCCACAAAGCAATTTTCACTGGCCCGAACATATTATACAATTATTGACTAGTGAGCCATAGAATATCAGATTATATTCTATGGCTCACTAGTCAATAATTGTTTTAGTATATGATAATAGTCGGTATATAGCACTTACGACCTTATGCTACTAGACAACAAGAAACGAGGTAAAGCCACGAAGGCCAGGTTTTTTCCAAGCATAGACACTTGGATAACATAATTATACCCACTTTTTGTAGACTAGATGGCCGTGGCCTGCATGTCGCGCCTTGGGGCGAGGCATGGACACTAAAAAAATAGATATAGCAGATGGAAAAACTTCAACCAAAAAACTTTAACCGGACACACGGACGAACGGACGGACGTATGCCAAAATTCTGACGATATCGCGCTTTCCGCAAGCAGGTGTGACAATGATGATAAACACCCATGTGAAGTATCAAGGTATTGGGTGAAGCAGTTGCAGAGATATAGTACACGAAAAAACTTTAACAAAAAAATTCAAAGTAATTTGAACTTGACATAGGGCACAGGATCGCGCTTTCCGAACAGTGCAAGCAGGTCACAATGATGATAAGCACCCATGTGAAGTATCAAGGTATTGGGTGAAGCAGTTGCAGAGATATAGTACACGAAAAAACTTTAACAAAAAAATTCAAAGTAATTTGACCTTGACATTGGGCACAGGATCGCGCTTTCCGCAAGCAGGTGCGACAATGATGATAAACACCCATGTGAAGTATCAAGGTATTGGGTGAAGTAGTTGCAGAGATATAGTACACGAAAAAAAATTAACAAAAAAATTCAAAGTAATTTGACCTTGACATTGGGCACAGGGGCCGCACGGTTGGGGGTTAGAATGAAAATATGGATGATGATAAACATCCATGTGAAGTTTCAAGGTAATGGGCGAAGCAGTTGCAGAGATATAGTATAACGAAAAACTTTAACCAAAAAACTCTAACCAGACGTACGTGAAAAAGTTAACGTTGAAAATGGCTAAGTCAATTACGTAGAAATAATAGGTGAAGGTAAAAAAATGGTCACATGTTGGATAGTTGTATGTGGTAGGCACCCCTTGGTTATGAAGCTGTGAAAGTTTGGTGGTCCTAGGTGGTACAGTACCAAAGAAATGGACTTAAACACGAAAACTTAACATTGTAAACGCGAAAACTTAACATTGAAAATGGCTAAGTCGACTGCGCGGAAAAAATGGGTGAAGTTAAAAAAAAAAGTAACATGTTGGATAGTGATATGTGGTGGGTACCCCTTGATTATGAAGCTGTGAAAGTTTGGTGGTCCTAGGTGGTACAGTAACAAAGAAATGGACTCAAACTTAACATTGATTGTGGACGCCGCCCGCCGCCCGCCCGGCTTTCGTCAATCCAATAGCCTGGATTTTTTTTCAAAAAACATGGCTAAAAATGGAAAAAGAATTTGAAAAAAAAACAAGAAACGAGGCCACTTTTTGTAGACTAGATTGCCGTGGCCTACATGTCGCGCCTTGGGGCGAGGCATGGACACTAAAAAAGAGATATAGTAGATGGAAAAACTTTAACCGGACACACGGACGGACGGACGTATGCCAAAATGCCGACTATATCGCGCTTTCCGGAAGCGGGCGCGACAATGATGATAAACACCCATGTGAAGTATCAAGGTAATGGGTGAAGCAGTTACAGAGATATAGTACACAAACAAGAAACGAGGCAAAGCTACGAAGGGCAGGTTTTTTCCAAGCATAGACACTTGGATAACATAATTATACCCACTTTTTGTAGACTAGATGGCCGTGGCCTGCATGTCGCGCCTTGGGGCGAGGCATGGACACTAAAAAAATAGATATAGTAGATGGAAAAACTTTAACGAAAAAAATTTAACCGGACACACGGACGTACGGACAGACGGACGGACGTATGCCAAAATGCCGACGATATCGAGCTTTCCGCAAGCGGGTGTGACAATGATCATAAACACCTATGTGAAGTATCAAGGTAATGGGTGAAGCAGTTGCAGAGATATAGTACAAAAAAATTTAACAAAAAAATTCAAAGTAATTTGACCTTGACATTGGGCACAGGATCGCGCTTTCCGCAAGCAGGTGCGACAATGATGATAAACACCCATGTGAAGTATCAAGGTATTGGGTGAAGCAGTTGCAGAGATATAGTACACGAAAAAACTTTAACAAAAAAATTCAAAGTAATTTGACCTTGACATTGGGCACAGGGGCCGCACGGTTGGGGGTTAGAATGAAAATATGGATGATGATAACACCCATGTGAAGTTTCAAGGTAATGGGCGAAGCAGTTGCAGAGATATAGTATAACGAAAAAGTTTTAACCAAAAAACAACCTTTAACCAGACGTACGTTAAAAAGTTAACGTTGAAAATGGTTAAGTCAATTACGTAGAAATAATAGGTGAAGGTAAAAAAATGGTCACATGTTGGATAGTTGTATGTGGTAGGCACCCCTTGGTTATGAAGCTGTGAAAGTTTGGTGGTCCTAGGTGGTACAGTACCAAAGAAATGGACTTAAACACGAAAACTTAACATTGTAAACGCAAAAAGTTAACATTGAAAATGGCTAAGTCGACTGCGCGGAAAAAATGGGTGAAGTTAAAAAAAAAGTAACATGTTGGATAGTGATATGTGGTGGGTACCCCTTGATTATGAAGCTGTGAAAGTTTGGTGGTCCTAGGTGGTACAGTACCAAAGAAATGGACTTAAACACGAAAACTTAACATTGTAAACGCGAAAACTTAACATTGAAAATGGCTAAGTCGACTACGCGGAAAAAATGGGTCAAGTTAAAAAAAAAGTAACATGTTGGATAGTGATATGTGGTGGGCACCCCTTGATTATGAAGCTGTGAAAGTTTGGTGGTCCTAGGTGGTACAGTAACAAAGAAATGGACTCAAACACGAAAACTTAACATTGATTGTGGACGCCGCCCGCCCGCCCGGCTTTCGCCAATCCAATAGCCTTGATTTTTTTTAAAAAAACCTGGCTAAAAAATCAAAGTAATTTGACCTTGACATTGGGCACAGGGGACGCACGGTTGGGGGGTAGAATGAAAATATGGATGATGATAAAGACCCATGTAAAGTTTCAAGGTAATGGGCAAAGCAGTTGCAGAGATATAGTATAACGAAAAACTTTAACCAAAAAACTTTAACCAGACGTACGTTAAAAAGTTAACGTTGAAAATGGCTAAGTCAATTACGTAGAAATAATAGGTGAAGCTAAAAAAAATGGTCACATGTTGGATAGTTGTATGTGGTGGGCACCCCTTGGTTATGAAGCTGTGAAAGTATAGTGGTCCTAGGTGGTACAGTACCAAAGAAATGGACTTAAACACGAAAACTTAACATTGTAAACGCGAAAAGTTAACACCGACTGCGCGGAAAAAATGGGTCAACTTCAAAAAGGTAACATGTTGGATAGTGATATGTGATGGGCACCCCTTGGTTATGAAGCTGTGAAAGTTTGTTGGTCCTATGTGTTACAGTAACAAAGAAATGGACTGAAACACGAAAACTTAACATTGATTGTGGACGCCGCCCGCCCGCCTGGCTTTCGCTAATCCAATAGCGTGGATTTTTTCTCTCCAAAAAAACTGGCTAAAAATGGAAAAAAAGTTTAAAAAAAAAAGAGTTTAAAATGATTTTTTTCCCAAAAAACATGGCTAAAAATGGAAAAAAAGTTATGCTCGCTACTGGAGCCCAGAATTTTTATAATAGTCGTATATTTATCTACATATCATATCTGCACAGGTCCACATATTGCCACAATATTGTCAACACAGTTTACGGAAATGTAATACCCAGGTATAATAATTTACCTGTATAAATTACCTGTAATAATTTAGCTGGACATTTAGTGGTCAAGCTGGAAATTTGTAAATGCTTGCACATGCACAAGTGTTCAACTGGAGAAGGAGAACACGAAAACTTAACATTGAATGATGACGACGACGCCGACTCCGGAAAAGCAAAACCTATGTCTCGCTTTCCGCTTCGCGGGCGAGACAAAAATGGCTAAGTTAAAAAGGTGATATTTTTGTTAAAAAATATTTTTTCGGCATAAAAACACCAAGGTGCACATCTTCAATATGTGTAGAAGACGTGTGTATAGTTTCAGAACGATCGACTGAACAGTTTCGGAGGAGTTGTGTACACAAACTCTGTACCGTATATAGAATTGTATAGAAAAATGTAGAACAAGAATTCCGCCACGGAAACGGTGTCGCGCCTGCCGAGGCATTTGACCGTGAACATTACAAGTAAATAAATGACCTTGACCTTGAGAATTTGGAAGTGGGGGTGTGCGTAATAAAGCATCATCCATAGACAAACATTGATGTGAAATATTATCAAAGTCTGGCACGGGGTTAAAGAGATATCGTGAAAAAATAATAACTTTAACGCATTTCTGTTACAAAACTGGTGAACATTACAAGTCAATAAATGACCTTGAACTTCAGAATTTGAATGTTCATTACACATCATCCCAAATAGACAACTTTAAGTTTGATGTGAAACTAGGATATGAGCCTTGACCTTCAGAAATTTGGATGTGGGGGTGTGTGTAATGAAGCATCATCCGTAGACAAACATTGATGTGAAATATTATCAAAGTCTGGCAAGGGGTTAAAGAGATATTGCGAAAAAACAATAACTTTAACGCATTTCTGTTACAAATGACCTTGACCTTCAGAATTTGGATGTGGAGGTGTGCGTAATGAAGCATCATCCCTAGACAAACATTGATGTGAAATATTATCAAAGTGTGGCAAGGGGTTAAAGAGATATTGTGAAAAAACAATAACTTTAACGCATTTCTGTTACAAAACCGGTGAACATTAAAAGTAAATAAATGACATTGACCTTGAGAATTTGGATGTGGGGGTGTGCGTAATGAAGCATCATCCCTAGACAAACATTGATGTGAAATATTATCAAAGTCTGGCAAGGGGTTAAAGAGATATTGTGAAAAAACAATAACTTTAACGCATTTCTGTTACAAAACCGGTGAACATTACAAGTAAATAAATGACCTTGACCTTGAGAATTTGGATGCGAGGGTGTGTGTAATGAAGCATCATCCCTAGACGAAACATTGATGTGAAATATTATCAATGTCTGGCAAGGGGTTAAAGAGATATTGTGAAAAAACAATAACTTTAACGCATTTCTGTTACAAAACCGGTGAACATTAAAAGTAAATAAATGACCTTGACCTTCAAAATTTGGATGTGGGGGTGTGCGTAATGAAGCATCATCCCTAGACAAACGTTGATGTGAAATATTATCAATGTCTGGCAAGGGGTTAAAGAGATATTGTGAAAAAACAATAACTTTAACGCATTTCTGTTACAAAACCGTGTGAACATTAAAAGTGAACATTAAAAGTAAATAAATGACATTGACCTTGAGAATTTGGATGTGGGGGTGTGCGTAATGAAGCATCATTCCTAGACAAACATTGATGTGAAATATTATCAAAGTCTGGCAAGGGGTTAAAGAGATATTGTGAAAAAACAATAACTTTAACGCATTTCTGTTACAAAACCGGTGAACATTACAAGTAAATAAATGACCTTGACCTTGAGAATTTGGATGTGGGGGTGTGCGTAATGAAGCATCATCCCTAGACAAACATTGATGTGAAATATTATCAAAGTCTGACAAGGGGTTAAAGGGATATTGTGAAAAAAGTAAAGCGCTGACTATAGTCGTGCCTCTGCTAAAGCAGGCGCGACAAGAAATGGCTGTTAAAAAATATTTTTTCGGCATAAAAACACCAAGGTGCACATCTTCAATATGTGTAGAAGACGTGTGTATAGTTTCAGAACGATCGACTGAACGGTTTCGAGGAGTTGTGTACACAAACTCTGTACCGTATATAGAATTGTATAGAAAAATGTAGAAAAAAATGTAGAAAAAATGGTGAAAATATTTTTGTTAAAAAATATTTTTTCGACATAAAAACACCAAGGTACACATCTTCAATTAGAATGAATAGTCATACTTCCGCTCTATGAATAGTCATAATAGCCGATTACCGCTACACAATAGCCGATTACCGCTACGCATATTGTAGCTATTAAATCTTCAATATGTGTAGAAGACGTGTGTATATTTTCAGATCGATCGACTGAACGGTTTCGGAGGAGTTGTGTACACGAACTATGCACTTTTTCTTCAGCCGCCCGCCATGCGGTAAAACATAATACGTACTGTTTTTTAAAAACGGTCATATAAAAACTGTAGAACCTCTCTAATGTTGACATCCAAGGAGAAAGTGTGTGAAAACTGCATGTTCTGCCAACTAGTATAATTATATAATTATATGTATATAGTAATATATAATTTAAATATATAAATTACTGATATTTTAAAAATAATACTGCATGAATATTTATATGTGGCTGTCACTGGATAAATGGGGCTTATCGAAATTGTGACCTGTGTAGGTTCTGATTAAATAACACCCTTCTGTAGCCCGGTAATGTTCAACCTAGTATTGCTTGTTCGAAGCATGACTGGGGTTTCATTTATGGAATGACGAATATTGCAGACGTTGATCAGACTGTGTGGTGCGGATGCACAGGCTGATCTGGATCTACACTTGTCGCAAAAACCATAAAACCCATTTCTCCAGTCACAGCCACATATGTGCGATACGCAATCATGATCGATGATAACTTAAAGTTAGTCAACTGAGACATAATTAATGAGTCTCGATCACGGTAGTCTCCCTTTATAATAATGCTATATTAATCGCTTTCCCGCGGAAATATGTGTTATTCTTCCTTTTTTCGGTCAAAATGTGCTTATTATATGATATACTAATGATATATTGTAGAAAAAGGTTATAATATAATCATAAATGTTTTAATGAAGATTTGGGTAGATTGGGGTAAGATTTGGGTAGATTTGGGTAAATCGTGCTGCCGCTCCCCACGAAGTAAACAAAGAACGCTTCGAATGCACATTTGGAAACACTACTCCGTCATAACTCTTATGCAATGCAGTGTAATAAAGAGTTATGTAATCATCATGCTCATAACTAACATATATTAACTTCAATAAATATTCTACTATTTCTAAGACAGTGGGAGTGGAAGTCCAATATCACACAAGTTGTTTACTGGATCCAGTCGGTTACTGGTTAATTTTTTCATAATTATTTGGAAATCCTTACCTTATTTCATTTAAACGACAACAATAAGTATCAATCATTTCTAGAAGTTTAGTTTATGTGTTTATGAAATCTCTTACTGTGGTTTTGATTTTAATTTACATAAGAAATTACTTTTTAAATCAAAATAATTTATGCTTTGTTTTGAAAAAAAGCGGTTATTGTTGTTGTTGTTGTATGACTGTAATTCAGCCGCTTATTTTTGGCCTCAATCTCTCTACAGACGCAACCCTTATGTACATGCATACTTGTCCATTTGTCTGTCAGCCTGTCTGTCAGTCTTTTGCCCAGTCTGTGTGTATTGTATATTTAATTATGCTTGTTTGTTATGTGTAAGTGTCTGTAATGTGCTGGAAACAAAAAATTGTCATCTGCTTATTTGGAATTTTATTCTTGTTTCTTCTTAAAATCATGTTTTGGCAGCACATTAAAATTGTCTCAAGCTGAGCAGATTCTACTGTGCTGCTGAAACATGATTTTATATTTAGAGAAAAATGAAAAAAAAATCAGCAGATGACAACAATCTAATTTGCGAGTTCTATCATATGTAATGTTTGAGCATTATAGTAGTTGCACAAAACTATTTGTAAATTACCCTAATCCAACAAAATCCACCCAAATATCGATAGGATTCCAACATAATGACCATTGAATATTAAAATGTGTTCTGTAAATAATATATTATCCAGGCAAAAAACTGTGATGAAATATGGAAGGTTATTTGAGAGTTAAAATACTGTTAGCTGTGGAATCAGTTCATCTGTTTGTTTGTTTATTAGTGTTTAACGGCCTATCAAAGCTAAGGTCATGTAATGCCGGACAAACGGGTTCGATCCCATTTTAACCTGCTACATTGGGGGGGGGGGGGGGGGGGGGGGCTGTAAATCCCAAAACCAGAACGGAATATTTACATCGAGAACAAATATGAATAACCTGACCTGGTGCCATGTCCATACCACACCAGGTCACTTGGCCCCTTCCCCTAAAATAGCAGTTCATCTGTACAAGTGTTTCATAAGTGGATTGTGACTGGAGAAGTGGGGCTTATGGGTTTTCCGACCAGTGTATATCCAGATCAGAGTCTCATCAGAATCTGCACTGTTCGCCATTCCATCAACGAAACACCTGTCATGCTTATAACAAGCAATGTACATTGTTATCAGACTACAGGAGTGTGCTATTGGATGAGGAGCTACACTGGTCAGAAATGCCAGAAGCCTCATTTCTCCAGTCACAGCCACATAATTATGAGAAATCATCAAAATGCTTTGATTACAAATACAACATAATACACTTCTTTACTCAAAGTCCAAGGGACTGAAGAAATAGTATGACATAGCGAACATTTCAGTTAACAAGAGTTATAAGTTATATTATACATGTGTATAGGAAAACATGTAATTGGGACCAATAATTTGACTTCGAGTTATCGGTATTTTGATTAAGATTATGTTTCCCAACTATACTAGAGTGGGCGTTAAATCTTGATACCATATACAATGTAGTACATTATGAGCAAGTGTGTCATGTTAATTTCCATTTGCCACCATCATAATATATTTACATACATGTACATGTACATCGCATTACATACCGGTACATATGTGCGATTGATGGCTGCAGCGTACGCCAAATGCAATCTATGTTGTATGTCAACACAATGTCACAATTCTGTGTTGCCATGGATACCTGTTTATGTATGATGACGGGTGGAGGGTGGCTGTACATGTTTAGCTTGTTGAATGCTAATGTCAATTGCATCATAATGGTCAATGGAATTTTGAAAGGTATTATAAAGTAAAATAAAAACATATACCATTAATTCACCCCCACCCCTCGCAACAGAATACAGAATTAAACCCTATTCCCAGTGTATTTGTTTGGTAGTTAAGTTTTAAGTCATCACTTTTCAGGGATCGCTCGACTTTGTCATTTGTTATTGTCATAACCATATTTTTCGGATTTCGCAGCATTCTCGACGATGTGTGTCTGTCTGTACGTCCGTCTTTTTACCAGTCGGCTAGAAAATACACCATTAGTATAGTGTCTAATGTGGAACTATCGATGTACTGTATCAATGTACCAAATAGTATACTGTTGGTACTTTATTGGTTCCATGTTAGTATATTGATATACATTTTTTTTTATCTGGGTGGAAATGTGGTGTATCAAGACTATTATGTAACAGTGGGTGGTTTGTTGGGAGCACATGTCCCTGGTTTGGCCCTTGGGTACATGTTTGGATTTCTTGCTACCTGAGACTTGAATCCGGTTATACCATTAAACAAGTAGTAAGATTAGTGCTGATCCTAATATATTACTCTCAGGTGAAGTCTGGGATTTTACCCTGTTAACCCATCATAAAATTATATTGGCTGGTGATAGGCTGTTAAACACCATCAATTAAATAAATAGAATGAAACTACAAAATAAAATTTCTTATATTACCGGTACTTCCCAATAAGCTTACAGTATACATTTTAAGTACATATTTATTATCAGACTTCACATGCATTGCGAGCTTGGGAACTATATGTTGGGGGAAAAAACATCCATGTCATGAACATGCAGTCTTAATTCACATGCATCGCAAGCCTATAGTATAGTTGTCACAAAATTCACACCGCAAATTTGCGAGCCAACTGCAACCTTCTCCTGCAAGCATGCGAGCTAATTGCAAGCTGTCACGATCTTCACACCGCAAGCTTGCGAGATTCTGCAAGCTTGCGAGCTTGCAAGCTCGTCGCAATCTTCACACCGCAAGCTTGCGAGCCAACTGCTTGTAGCTCGACATGTGTTTCATTGCTGAAATGGAAAACAGTGCAGCACCTGGTCAGACTGCAGATATCAAGATGTTATATCAAAGGAAACTGAAGTTATAAGAAATTTGCCCGAATGTTAACCCTTTCATCCCTAAGAAAATGGAATGGATTTTGATATGCTAATTTTGCAATCAATCCAACCGTCACAAAATGATTTTCAGACTGGTCCATTTATGAAAAGGGGTTGTTTTTTTTCTAAAAAATATGAAAATTACTTGCAAAAAGTGCAGATCCTGATGAGCCGGCTCGTCATGAGCCAGCTCATCTGGATCCACACGTTTTGCCAATGCCACGATACAGGCCTGTGGTGTTGAACGGATTAAATTTGTAGACGCCGACTTCGGCGCTGTGATTATGCATTTAGCTCGTCCTGCAGGCACATTGTCAAAATTTAAACTGAAAATACATTAACCCTTACACCACTATCTTAATTTTGTTGTTGTCCGCTGTTTATTTTCTATTTTCCATTTTTATCCTCAAAAACATGCTTTGACACCACATTAGAATATTTTACAACATGCTTTGACAGCACTTCCGAATCATTACATTGGAAATGATTCTGAAGTGCTGTCAAACCATGTTTTATTGAGAAATAAGGCAATATATAAAAGCAACAGCGGACGACAATTGTTGTGAGTAGCGGTCTAAGGGTTAACTCTTTGAATGCTAGCTATGAAAATACAGCCAACAAATTAGGAGTATTTGTTCTTATTTGTCTCAGTAAATATGTATTGGAATTTCATTAGACTACATGTAATGAAATTCCACGACATATTTATGATATTTACAGGGAGAAATAAAACAATGGATTATCATGTTTTGAAATAATAATAGCCCATAAGTTTCCGAGCATGCAAAGAGTTAATGAGGTTAGAGAATATGCCAATATATAAACTTGAACCCTTAATAATGCTAGGAACAAAAATGTTGGCAGCTGCTGTTTTTTGCCTTCTTTCTCAATAAAAACATGATTTGACAGCACCTTATAATCATTTCCATTGGAGGGCTGTGAAAGCATATTTTGGTGCAAAGAAAAAGAGAAGAAAATCCAAAAAATGACATAGGACAAAATTGTGTGCAGCAGTATAAGGGTTAATAATAATGTGATATAAGTAACCGTCCATTGTCCATTGTCACTTACATATCGTGTCAGCTACTTGCTTATAACTTTTGAGGTCAATTGTGTGGTGATGATTGCATCATCCGCAAATTCACGACCTGATTTCTTCAAAGGAGACTACCTCAGTATAAGAGACTACCTTGTGCAAATTGAGTGGAATAAAATGGCGGACTTGAATATGGAAGATTCTTGGAAATTCTTCATTAATCATATCTATAAGTGTATCGACACACATGTAAAACGAAACGCAGTAGTGTAGCAGGTAAAAATCGAAAGCCAAAATGGATGGACTACTATTGCCGAAGAAAAGTCAAAAAGAAATATCATGCATGGAAAAGGTTTTCATATTCGCATAGCTATAGTTATTATGAGGATTATTGAAAACAGCGAAATAGTGCTACGAATGCAATCACATATTCAAAGAAAAATTATCATAAAGGAGTGGCAGAGAGTGTAAAGCGTTCTCCTAAATAATTTTGGAGCCACGTGAAAGATGAAACAAAGAGTAAAAGCAATATCGAAGAATTAATTGACAAAGACGGTAATGTGAAAACTAGTGATAAAGAAAAGGTAGATACTTTAAGTTCATTATTTGCATCAGTATTCACAGTGGAAGGTAACGCGGACCTCCCTACTTTTCAACCGAAAATAGCAGGTGTAGATATAATTAGTGATATTAATATTTCACAAGATAAACTTATTAAACAGCTGAGAAACTTAGATATATCTAAGGGTTGTGGTCCAGATAATAGCCACCCATTATTCTTAAAGGAGTGTGCAGAGCAGCTATACTTACCACTATGTGAAATATTTAACAAATCATTAAAAAGTGGAATTGTACCTATGGACTGGAACAAAGCGAATAGTACATGTATATTCAAGAAAGGTAAAAAATCGGAACCTGGAAACTATAGACCATTATCATTGACTTCTGTGATTTGTAAAATACTGGAGAAAAATATTAGAGAAGTAATTGTTGAACACATGAACCAGCATAATCTACTATCAGACTGTCAATTTGGATTCAGAAAGAATCGAAGTACTATTTTACAATTGTTAACAGTAATGGAGGACTGCATGGACTGAAGCTTTAAATATTGACAGACAAGTCGATACAGTGTACCTAGATTTTCGTAAGGCATTCGATAGTGTTCCACACAGACGTTTGGTTCAGAAGCTTCAAGGATATGGCATATCTGGAAACCTATTAGAATGGCTAGGTGACTTTCTAAATAATAGACAGCAGCGTGTAGTAATTAATGGAAGTGCTTCTGAGTGGACTCAAGTTATATCTGGAATACCACAAGGATCAATACTAGGACCTATACTTTTCATAATATTTGTGAATGATCTACCCGAAGTTGTAGGAAGCACATGTCGGTTGTTTGCAGATGATTGTAAATTATACAAAACTATTTCAACTGAACGAGACAGGAGGGAACTACAAGACGATATTAACAAGCTTTATCAGTGGAGTAAAGGAGTGGCTTTTGAGATTTAACATCCAAAAGTGTAAAGTAGTTAGCTACGGGAACTACATCCAAACACATGAGTATATGATGACTGAAGATAATACTACTTTCCATACTTTAAACACTGAGGACACAGAAAAAGATTTGGGAATTTACAATGGTGAACAAAGTCAACAGAATCATTGGTCTAATTAAGAGGAAATTTGCGTATATCGATAATGATAGTTTCTTAACACTATACAAGGCGTTAGTGAGATCACACTTAGACTATGGTAATTTGATATATTATCCTATTACAAAGAAAAATAAGCAACTAGTAGAAAATGCACAGCGTCGGGCTATACTAGACTAGTTATAGAACTACAAGGAATGTCATATGAGGAGCGTCTTATTGCACTTAATCTTCCGTCATTGGATTATCGGCGACTACGTTTTGACATTATCGAAGTTTATAAAATAATTCACAATATTGACAACATTAATTGACGCAAGTGTGTTTTTTACATTATCGGAAAATACATTAAACCTGAGAGGACACAACTACAAATTGACCAAACCTCGTGTCAACAAGTCTATTCGCTTGCACTCTTTCGCACATCGTGTTATCAACGTTTGGAATAGCTTACCATCGGAACTTGTAAATGCGGAGACAGTGATGTCCTTCAAGACACACTTAGATAAACTGTGGCTCGCCAAGAGATTTGATACTACAGCCGTATATTAAGTTTATCTCAGACCGGAAGCGGCGAAAGTAATTATTTACCAAGACGTATTTGAGGGGGATAACAAGCTGCAAGAGCTTATTGAGTTCCCCTACAGTCAAAAAGTCAACCAAGTTTATGATTAATAGAACGCACTGCAAATTCAGCGAATGCGACCAGTAATACTGTTATTTAATGTCTGTCAAAATAGAAACATCACCGCCATTGCTATTTAAGCACACTGATCTGCACAATCTCATCTAAACACGAAATGAAGAAAATTAACGAAATAGAATTACCTTTTGTCAACATCGAGCATAATATCCTGATGTAGAACAAGGCCGGTAATCAGTGGAACACAGTTGTCCCCCTTGGAGGAGCAGGTTACTATGGCGCCCAGACTGGTTTCCACGATGTACAGGTTGCCGGTAACCCAGTCCACCTCAATACCAGTGGGTGCCAGCAGTCCTGCACAAATACACGATTGGTTGATTAATCCTTTCACCCCTAAGTAACTGGAATGGGTTTTGATACGTTAATTTTCAGACCCTATCAAATCATCACAAAATTATTTTCGGAGTACTCAGTTTATACAAGAGCTCCTTGGAGCAAAATGTCCTGCCTGGCGCAGTTTGATAGTACATAATGAGCTTGTAATAACCTTGGGGTTAGTGAGCACTATGGGCTTTCTGTAGAATGATGCGAGATGTTAAAAATGCACATATGAAATATTAAAGCATTCCATTGAGGGAAATAGAAGTTATAATGAAGTGTAAAGTTTTTGAAACAAAACATTTTCTGATTCCTTGACCTTGGGGTTAGCAGGCACCATAGTTACGCTTTCTGTAGAATGATGCAGGATGATGTTACATGTACAAATACATCTATGAAATATTGAAGCATTCCATCAATGGAAAGAGAAGTTATTGCAGATTAACCCCAATGTTAACCCATAGACTGCTACTCACAACAATTGTCTGCTGTTGCTTTTATATATTGCCTTATTTCTCAAAAAAAAACATTGTTTGGCAGCACTTCAGAATCATTTCCAATGGAAATGATTCGGAAGTGCTGTCAAAGCATGTTGAAATTTTTTCTAAAGTGCTGTCAAAGCATGTTTTGATGATAACAAATGGAAAATAGATAATAATATTTTTTAGATAGCGGTCTAAGGGTTAATTTTTGTGATGGAGACAACTTTTCAATTCCTATATCCCCTTTTTACTACGCGAGGGGATAATAAATTAATACCAAAACACTTATTTTCCAACAAACACAGCTAAACACAAACAAGAATGCTGCCAACTACATGTATCTCCAGGCACCGATGCTAAATTTCTATACCAGAGGCGTCGGAAGCAAATTAATATTGGGGAGGCGGCCGTCGATCCGAGTGAAGCAAGGGAGTGCTAGGGGGTCCGGGGGCATACTGCCTCCCCCGTACTTTTTTTTTAAATTATTTATAGCAGGCATTTCCTGCATTCTGCTGCATTAAAGAGACAACATTAGTAGGTATCTCATACACATGTTTATAGCAAAAGCACTGGTAACAAGAGTGCCGCAAATCACAAAATACGCCCATCGAATATGTGCCAGACAGCGAAGATGCAGAAATGTGAATAGGTGATATTTTTGTTAAAAATATGTTTTCGGCATAAAAACACCAAGGTGCACATCTTCAATATGTGTAGAAGACGTGTGTATAGTTTCAGAACGATCGACTGAACGGTTTCGGAGGAGTTGTGTACACAAACTCTGTACCCTATATAGAATTGTATAGAAAAATGTAGAAAAAATGGCTATTAAAGTTAAAAAGGTGATATTTTTGCTAAATAATATTGTATCGGCATAAAAACACCAAGGTGCACATCTTCAATATGCGTAGAAGATGTGTACATAGTTTCAGATCGATCGACTGAACGGTTTCGGAGGAGTTGTGTACACAAACTCTGTACCTTATATAGAACTGTATAGAAATATGTAAAATAAAATGGCTAAGTTAAAAAGGTGATATTTTTGTTAAAAAATATTTTTCCGGCATAAAAACACCAAGGTGGACATCTTCAATATGTGTAGAAGACGTTTGTATAGTTTCAGATCAATCGACTGAACGGTTTCGGAGGAGTTGTGTACACGAACTATGCGCTTTTTCTTCAGCCGCCCGCCCGCCCGCCGTGTGGTAAAACATAATACGTACGGTTTTTTAAAAACTGTCGTATAAAAAGGGGTAATTCACTATTATTTAATTGTACTATGACAATTATTAAAAAGGTTCGTCTGATTTGTTTCACCATCTATACATATTTGGAAGTGTTCAAAATGCAAATACCAATTGTATACTTATACTATATCATTTTGCATGTGTTCAATCTGTTTTAATATTTCACGTTACAAATTGCACACACTTGGGCCTTAATATTTTAATCAAAGCATTGAGAACATTTGTTTACGTTTTTGACGGGATGTCGTTCAACAATTGAAACGTCAGCGAAACCAGTTTGACGACCTACATATCAACCCGGATACATGGTATCAGCGACAATATTGGGCACATCATTTTGCTATCAGTCATTGTGACACAATGATAGGTTCAGCGCTCGAGATAAGAAATTAGTAATTGAGTATTGTCACTCCATCATTTCTGAAGCAATTGGGTATTTCAACATTTTAATTGGGTAAAATAAAACCACTACTGCTTACACATCCACAGACAGCGATTATTGAATAGTTTCTTCCGAAATGAAAACATGTCTTGGCATTTCATTAGAATTGTCTCCTTGGAGACAATTCTAATGAAATACCAAGATGTGTTTTCATGGAAAACAAAACAAATGTGCTACATTTTTTATCTGTTACTTGTTTTCTGCAGCATAGGTAACAACATATTTTTACTGCTTTTTTATACTCGCTACTTCTGATTGCAATTGGGTTTTTGGCAATTTTAATAGGGTATTTAAGCAAATACGCAGCTTATCTGGTGAAGGTCAAAATCATGTTAAGGGCAGCATGGATGTGTGACATTTGCTAAAATATTAAAGTAATCCATCAAGAGATATAGAAGTTATGACAGAATTGAGAAACTCAGAGGAACTACTTAATGTGTGAAAAAGTTCAAAGTTGTGAATGGTCAAAAGGTCAAGTTGAAATATTAAAGTAATACATCAAGGGATATATAAGTTATTACACAATTGAGAAACCCCGGCGAACTTTTTAATGTGGGAAAAAGTTCAAAGTTGTGAAGGTCAATGGTCAAATTAAGGGCAGCATGCATGTGTTGCATTTGTCTACAGGTATACTGTGTTGACATATGTAAGTAATCCTGCTAGGAATTTAGAAGTTATGACATAATTGAGAAACTCCGGCGAACTTAATGTGCCGAATACACGGACGGACACCAGTCCAAACATTAAATGCTTCCGGCTCTACCGAGACTGGGGGCATAAAAACTACATTGTACTATATTTATACAAATATTGGAACAAATGTAAAACTTTTTTTTTCTGTTGTCAGTTCATTTTGGCGACTAATTTCAAATTGCTAGCATCAACCTAACACTATATGTAGCAACTTGCAGAATAGAAATCTCAGAGCTCCATATAAGGTGCATATTGGCGTATTTTACGCACTTATTTCAGCAGAATATACATTTATTATATCAAATGTGGGAGTACAAAATACTCACAGCAATATGAAAATACATATACGCATTGATTTTCAAATTGAGCACAGTCTGTAGTGAAAATACTGTAACAAGAACGAAGCTAATCCCCTCACTGGCAGCCTTAATACAAAAATAAAAATTCAATTCCTTAGTGACATTGACCTTGGGCGGTCGGACGTGGGTAGTATGCAAAACAAAGCAGCATCCCTAGAGTAGACACACATTGTGGCCAAATATTATCAAAATCTGTGAAGCGGTTCATGAGTTACTGAAAAATGAAAGGCGTTACAAACGTACATACGAACATACATACATAGACCAACGCTATATCTCCTATTGCCTATATGCGAGGGCCTCTTACCTCTTACTCTGACAAACCTCGCTAAACTCGCTGCGGTAGATCCCTGATATCATATATCTGCCTGCGTAATTTGAGCAGTAGTATATGAGAGTCAAAATGATACAAGTTTCTATGGAAGTCACCCACTACGCGCGGCGACTCCCACAGGAAACTTGTATCACTGTTGACTTTCATATACTACTTGGATTTCCCCCCACTGTTATCACGGTATGGATGAGAAGAGTGGAAATTATTTTTCGGCAACCATTATACTTTCTCGACCGTATGAGAAGTTATCTACGAGATTACACCCTATTAGAGATAATAATCTCTATGTTATACTCAGTATAATACAGCAATCTGTCATACCTAGCATCAATTTACACCCTATTAGAGATAAGAATCCATTGGTTATACTCAGTATCAGTATAATGCCTACCATAAAGCAAATGAGAGAGCAAGCTAAGAGTTGAGGAATTTCCCAAAGAGGTTTGAGACTCAAGAAAGCTATATCAGATAGGATAAGTGAAGCGCGAGCCACCGTTCGCGAGGAGAGGATGCGGCGTGCGGTTTTGACCGGACGACTGCCTGCCGACCCCGAAAAACGCTCCGAGAAATTGGAGAACGAGACGACGGCCAGTCTGCGTGCCACTGCTTACGCGCAGCGTGTAAAATAAGATCTCAGTGCACGCAGAAAACCACTATACTATACAAGGCGTACTACAATAATATTTATATTTATCAAAGTCTGGTGGGGATACCTCCTAAGAGTAGGAGAGAGCTCGCCAGAGATTTGGTGGAGGAGGGTCCAAGGATTCTCGCCGAATATGTTGAAGTTAGGGAAACTGTTGATAGGGGTAGGAGGAAGATAGTCTGGACCTTCGATAGGGGGGTAGACGGGGATATTGTTAATCGCATAATGAATAAAATTCGTCCAGAGATGACCACGGCATGTTATCTGAGGTATTCGTGCTCGTATCCTATTAGGAACATCGAGACCGACGGTACTATGATCTTTCACAAAAACTCCCCGGGTAGTCCGTGGATAAACGAGATCTCCAAAGCGGAGAGTTGGATATCCGATAGAGAGAAAGGTCGAATGGACATCGACAAAGTCGATAGACCAAACACAAAATGGACCTTCGTTCGTTGGATATCGGTCGAGGTGAAGATGATCATCGACGCTTAACAACTTCTCATGGGAGCGGGAAAACTCCCCGATTGGTTAAGACAGAAAAAGGGAATGTATTCCGTCGACACGTACGATGACTACTTGTGTCTGTTTAGGTGCATAGCCATCCACCGTGGAGGAAGACCCGACGGGTGCTGTAGGAAGGCACGAGCTCTGGCTCACGAATACCTCGGTCACGATAACGGACCGGATAGCAAGGGAATCTCCTGGACGATATTAAGAAGGTCGAAGAGCACTTCAAGCTGGGCATTCGTGTATCCGACGACGGAGTGTGGTACCTCATGAAGTCTCCGGCAAACTACGATGCGGTTGGGGAGAAGATCATGACGATAGGAATGCTTGGAGGTCACTCGTTCCTCATAACGAACCTCCGCAAGATGACGAATGAGTACGGATGCACCAGATGTCAACAACGGTTCACAAAGGCGTGTAACATGCATGGGTGGGAAGACCGTGGTGATATGTCCAGGTAAGAGGGTAGAGAGACCGCAGTCGGCCTACCAGAAGGCGTTCTATCCTAAGGGGTCAGCGAGCGCGATGTCGATTCAATGGTTGAGTAGATAAGAAGAGAGGGTGGGAAAGCACATACATCACGCCGACTGCGGTCACGGTGGCGAGAGGTGGGTGGCCGGCGATCCGGTCGACGGCTACTGTCACGAGATCAAGACCGTGTTTCAGTTTCACGGATGCTACTGGCACGGGTGTCCGAGGCATTGCAGGAGAGGTAACGCGAGATCTAGACGCCCGGTGGTCGCTGAAGGATGAGACTTACGCGATGATGAAGGAGGGGTTGGTCGGTGGTTCGTCCATAGTGTTCTCCAGATACGCAGAGGCTGGCAGGTCGACGATCAGGGGTCAGGTAGGGAGTCGGGAGGAGAAGATGTGCAAGGCGGTGCTGGGTACGACGCCAATGCGCTGTACCTGTCTACCCTGTCGAAAGACATGCCATGCGGGGAGGAGAAGATATGGACGTGTGACGACCCGGAAAGACAGTCGCATATAGACCGTTTCGTGAGGAAGGTCAGGCGTGACGAGTGGTTCGGATTTGCGGAGTTGGATATAGAGGTCCCGGAAACGCTGCGAGACAAGTTCTCGGAAATGTCACCATTATTTGTAAACAGAGTTGTCGAGGAAGCAGAAGTCCCGGAACTCATGTTAAACTATTTGAAGGACACGGACCGGAAACGAGGAGACGGTAAGAAGCTTGTTGGAGCCCTATCCGCCATGAAGATGATCATATACTCCCCGCTGCTAAAGTGGTATCTGGAGCACGGTCTGGAAGTCAAGGCGGTTCATAGGGTGATAAACTACGCACCCGGCAAACCGTTCCAATGGTTCGTTAAAGAGGTCACCGCCGCCAGACGGACGGGCGACTTCGACAAGAGCAAGGCGGTGTTGGCGGAGATATTCAAACTGGTTGGCAACGCGTGTTGTGGCAAGCTGATATAGGCACAAGAGAGACACCTGAAACACACTATACGAGGATGAGAAGACTGTCGACCGGGCACTGAGGTCGGCGTGGTTCGAAGACCTGGAGGAGATTGGGGAGGCTTACAAGATATCGAGCAGGAAGACTGGAGTGGTGATCAACAGACCGTTTCAGTGTGGCATAGCGGTCTACCAGTTGGCCAAGCTCCGGATGCTGGAGTTCTACTACGACTTCTTGGACAAGTACGTGGATCGCGGAGATTTCGAACTTATACAGATGGACACTGACAGCCTGTACTTCGCGGTGTCGGAGAAGACGCTGGCGAAGGTGGTGAGAAAGAAGAGGAAGAGGAAGTTCAACAAGGAGAAGGCCGAGTGGTTGGCGTGGGACGCGTGGAGCAACAGAACTCCGGGATTGTTCAAGCTGGAATTCGAGGGAGATAGAGCCATCGCGCTGTGCATCAAGTGTTACTACGTGAGCTAAGCACTCGGCCAAGGAGATGTCGAGGAGATCTAACGATCTGATTTGGGGGAGGTACAAGAGCGCTCTCGAAGGGGGTAGGGACATGGCGGAGAACAGGGGATTCCGAATGGTTAAGACGTACAAGGAGGAGAAGTTGGGGTTGTCGTCGTACTACGACAAGAGGAGAGTGATGGAAGACGGGGTACACACCGAACCTATAGATAGGTAAACAAAAATAGGACTCTAAAAAACAAAAAAGGAGAGAATACTAAAGACTCTGACGAGAGCCTGACCGACTATGACGACGGACGATTTGGGGGTAGCTGGGTGTCAGAAGGCACCGCACGAGGTTCTTCGCGAACAAACCCACGCGATGGACCATCATCCAAATAGTAGAGCACGGGCTCATCAGGTTTGGTAATAGATCGATCCAGATGATATACACGGGATCAGTCGCGCGGCGGCGACCACCTTCGAGCTCTCCCAGTTGATAGAGGTACCAGACATCAGCATCCGATGGAAGTCGTTTCTCCGCTAAACCAACGTGTCGCCCGCGCGAGACGGCGGATAGTTTGTGCGACACCTTTTTATACTTCATGGCATCTACGGGCTTCTTACCGATCAATTTGGTCACCTCGCCGCTCAGTACAGAGACCACGGCGGGCAGCCTAGTCACCCACTCGGTCGATCACGTATGAGGGTCTACAAGTATTTCTTTGGCATATTGGTGCCCGAACAGCCTCTCAGCCAGGCCTCGATTGAACCGCTCCACGATCCCCTGGTCCCGGTGGATGTCGACGCGGCCGCGCCTAACAGAAACGTCGTGTTTAGCTAATAGATGAGAGACCGCGCACATGAACTCGCGGCCGTGATCGGCCTGGAGAAGATTCGGCCATTTGAGAGGACTCCTCTTATATATTTGGGAAGAGCCTCGGCCACCTCCTTAGACTATTTCGTGGTCAGCGGCTCAGCCCCTTTATACCGACTCGCTACGTCAACGATTGTCTTGCGACCTACGCGATCGAAAGGGAGAAACAGGAGGTCTGCTTGGTGGACTTTGTTCGGCACCGGCACGTCGAATTTCGGCCGCGGAATATTGTCGAAGTGCGGGCAAATAGATCTGCCAGATGGCCTGCTTCTTGAGCCATTCATTGGCTGCATTTTCGGAAACCTTGGTCGCCGCCGCGAGATTCTTGATGGCCGCGAGTCCCTTCCAGTAGCCGCGGCGGCTGTAGTATGTGTTCGCTAGCTTGCGCGCTAGGTGAACCGATAGTTTGGTATCAAGCTTGCGCGTGTCCATCATATGCGAGGTATTCTAGTAGTGCGAATAGTCTCTAACAGGCTTTTTTCAGATCGTTCGGTAATGCTGCGTCGTCGCTAAGTAAACCTTTGTTGAAGGCTCGGTCGCTGCAGCTGCCGTTTTTAGTTCTGAAGGAACTCGGAGGAATCTAACATCCGCTTTGCGAAAAGGGAGGCCGCCTTTTTCGTCCGAGTTCTGAAGAACTCGTAACATCGCTTTGCGAAAAGGGACGCCGAGAGTTCGTCTGCGCCGTTCGAGAGAATCTTGGGCCAGACGGATCAGACCCTTTGCGCCAGCTAAACGGTGTTTAAGGGCTGTGCAGCCTACATCGATCAAAGCGTAATAAGCTCGTCAACTAACATCGTTCTATATATATATATATATATATTATATATATTTATTATATTATTAAAATAATTGCTTTTGCTTATTGCTTTTGCTTATGCTTTTTCCAATATAGTAGCTGACGAGACCTGTCGCAACCATCCCCACGACGATGAACGCGATCTCGCGGTCTTTTTGGGCCTCTGACGGTACATAGAAATCTGAAAGTTGTGGCTCGGGATCCAGCGGCGTGAGACTTTTCTGCGGATATGCCCGCTCGTACTCGCTCATGGCTCGTCAACGTTCTGGAAAATTTGCACGAGTGATTCTCGCGGCGAAGAGCTTCGTTGATCGCGTCTTGACGGGCGGTTCGTTTTTTTTACCATGCTTCGTCTGTGATCTTAAGTTGTTCTACAGCTCAATCGTGACGCTTACACTCCTCATCCACGAGTTTCCCAGTTTCTAGAATAAATAGTTGCTACCGCTGAACGCCAATGCGTTCGTCACGCACCAACTACGAGTATTGCGAGCGAAGCCATTATTTCCATATATTAACAGATAGAATTCCAGCTTTAACTAGAAAATCTCGGGTCCCAACTGCGGCCACTACATCTAAGGTCACGAGACCTACGTCATGTCCAATTTGGCAGCGGGCCCTCCGAAGGCCATCTTTGATAGTCGAGCAAACCCGATACTGAGACCCGATATCACCACGGCGTGATAAACGCATTCACTATCATTTTTACCATCGTATTCAGCCATTACATATAGTGATTATTGCATATAAAAGGGATCGCGATCAATGTTTAAATGGGGCCCAATCGGTTTCGGAACTTCCTTCGGAACCGCGGCTGGTTGTTTCGAAAGGTAGTTCCACACACACACGGTGCCCACAACTGCCAGACCACCACCAACAAACCACGGGATGATCCAGGTAGGAGCTACAACAATCCACGATTGCAACGATCACGATTGCCAATCAACCCCGTGGTGTTTGGTATAGGGAGAAGTTGGTATACTCTTTGGTATAAACCACGCAGCCAATCGTGAAGCCTGTCGCCGGGGTCGGTCCATATCCACGGGCGCCGCTGATAAGTCTCGTTGTGCCGCACAGTGGGACACAGGATCAGAATGTGTAGAAAGACATAGCGATAGGACCTCTCGAGCAAGTCCAGGATGAAAACCGTTTTTCCGCATCCTGTCTGCCCACATATTATGGCAGAGTGGGCATCACAACCTTTATTTGATGTAAAACCCAGAGGTTTTAAATCTTTAGATTTAGATTCAGTAGAGTGCTGAGACGTATCGACCATCTTCGATGTTGAGTTGTGCGTCTGTCATTATATATAAGTACACGTTCAATGGCCCAGCTCCATCCGCCTCTTTGGCTATCTGGATCGTCACACATTCACTAGCGTTCTCAACTTGGCGTCCACTACCGTGCATTTGGTCCTCGTCGCTGGCTCGCATGTCTAGCCATAACGCATACTTGAAAGTCAGGAACTGCGCTAGGGAGACGTCCGAGAGCTGCAGGTCTTTGGCAACCGCGGCAACCTCCGGGAAGGGCTTAGAGCCGGCAGCAAACTGCTTTCTGGCTTCGTCCCACTACTGGTGCGCGCTCAGGCCGCGCTGTAGAGTTGTTTGGGGACTCCCTCGATAGTCACCTCTACCTTTGTGATTTTGGGGTTATAGAATTTGTCAGTTTTTCTAACCCCGAGCGCAAACTGACCCTCCTCGAACAGCATCACTATACCTTTCATCGAGCGGGCGGGTACGTTGACATTAATATTCCACAATGTGTCGCTTTTGTCTTTCGTCATCTTGCGGTGGCGAAGAACTCGGTCGTAAAGTATGACAACGCACCCGGCGTACTGGGTTCTGATCAATCGTGCGAGTTCGGGCATCATCACCATGTCGTACTCCAGCGAAACATTGTCGATCGTATACGTCGATGCCATGTCAATGGCTATGAGAACTTGGCCGTAGTCGTTGAACGTTAGTTCGTATTCGAGGCGGTCCGCCAAAGCACTCTGATAGTAGGGCATGTGACTCTCCAGCAACTCAAAGTCGAGCGGGATCTAGAAGCGGTTGCAGTAAGTGGCCGCGATCGCGTTGTCACTCGCGTTGTTATCTACCTTGTTACCAGCCCCGATTCTAAGTCTGTTTGCGTTCTTATTTTTGCTGGTGTCAATACCCTGATAGACCGCGTCCTGGTAACAATGGTAGACGTCGCTGTCATCGATCGACATCACCTCATTACCATAAATCTTTATCATGGTCTTCTTGACGATGGCGCGACCCAGGTTCTGAACGACGGTTCGGTCCACGTCTGTCGACGTCAGCAAAATAGTGAAAGCGAGGCGAACAGTACCCGGCACAATGACCTCGCTAGCTCCGAGGTTGCGGAAGCGGACCAAGAGCTGCTGGTTCTGGTCGATCGTCGATGGGCTGTTCGTAATAACGATGCTCTGTCTCACGCCTTTCGCCCCAAAGGGGCTCCCGCAGTCTGCGGTATGGATTGAGTTTGCGGCCGTAATGACTCGAAGACATAATTCAGTGAAACTAAATAACTCTATTAAACCCGTATGGTTCTTTCTTTAATACATCGTTAAAAATGACTGGTTACGATATTGGCATGGACGAAGTTGGCCGAGACGATTACCTCGATGATGATGACATCGATGATGACATCGATGATGATGACATCGGTGATGATAACGAAACTACATTCATAGAGACTCCAGCCGGCGAGGAAATAGGTGGCGCTACCAACGCCATTAGTCTAAGCCAGGAATCAGTCAAGTCAGCTTTAGACAGACTACTACAACATTTATGTGGCAGGTAAAAGGGTGTGGTCCATCTGTCGGCCGCTACTACTCCCAAATTCAAATTGATCTGCGTGGTAAGGTTACGGCTACGATCAGCACCAAATGTCCGGCTCATTGATATAAACAAACGGAAAACCCCTAGCGCTGAGCACCCATTGCCCAGAAAAAACCTGGGCGGTGGGCCAAATCGTAAAGAACGAACTCGAATTCACGGTATTGGGAAGCATGGTGAAAACAATTATGACGGCCCGCGTTTGTAGAGACCCTACATTTCTACCGACCGAAAACGCTGGCGAACGAGGCGGCGCGATATAAAACTGTCGAGCTCAGCGAGCTCCCTCGAGTAGCCACGACGCTATTCGCACAATGGATAAAAAATGGATAATACTCAGAACGATGGATGACCACCGTTACCTCTTTGCGACCTCCGGGGTCTCGATAAGGCTCTGCAAACGGTTCGGGCGAACTGGCCTTAACCTCTCCAAACTCCCGGCGCTGGTATGAACATATCGGCTAGAGAAAGAAAAACTTGGGGGGAATGAAAAGAGCAGCTCGCTTGGAGGCTGCATCGGCTGCCGTGAGGCTCTCCGCACCACAAAAAATAAGTCGGATCCTGCGAAACAATCTCGAGGGTTTCTGCACGAGGATACGACACTCGGTGAGCGTCTTCGCACTCTGTTCAGAGAGCAGGGCGTCATATAAGTAAATCCTCACAGCTCTCGGCATGACTATAATCGACATAGTTCGAGCTTTCATGGTGGTGGATTTGTGCGGCGGCTGCACCCGCACCAGCACCCGCGCCGGCACCCGCGCATCCGGCGGGGGGAGACAAGGGAGTGGGCAAAAAAGCATCTAAAAAGCCCCTCGCCAGTCTCCTGGCTAAATTAGCCGGAAGGAAGGCGGCTGCCGCGCTGCCTGGACTGATTCGAGGGTCTCGTCTCCTACTTGTTATCTATATAACAAAAACGGCCGGGGATGGCTTGCGAGAATGCTTGGGCTTCTTTTAATCGTGGCGATCGCCGGTCTCCCTACTTTTAGCCTAGAGAGTTCCTAATAATTAAAGCGCGAATATAGTCCGATCGCCACGAGGGCGACGAATGAGCCCATAATTTCTCTCCTCGTGGTTATGTGACACTAGTTCCTAATGGACTTGATGGGTGTGCTTTCGTGGTGGGGTGGGGTGCTTGGCGTTTTTTATTAAATCGGTTCCACTTCGAACTCCACTCCCGAGCATCTTGGTGTGGGTGGGCTTGATGATACCCCGTGTTCACGTTCCCGTTTGTGGGGGGGGGGGGGGCCGATGTTTTGATTGACGGGGTGCCGATTACGATCTGATTATTGTAACCGTCACCGGGCGTCTCGTTAGTATCATATTGCTCGGCGCCATATAAAGACCTATTCCCAAATAGATAGTTACTAGGGTGTGCCGGGCCTTCTTCAAAAAACGCTTTGATACCGCGTGATCGCCGCCGAGAGGTTCATCGAAGATGAGATGGCGGCCTCGACATATGCCAAGAACTGTTTTTGTGCGTCCAACGTCTTCCCGACTCATATTATAGAACTGAGCATTTGCGCATGTGCGCCGAGGATGGCCCAGACGTATGTGCGAATGGAGTGTTTGAGGCGAATAACCCCGGCCTGCGTGAACTCCAGACCCTTATCTAACATAAATGTACCCCACCCGTCCTGGACCTCAGCAGCCTGCTGTATGTTATTAGCTATACATCCAGTGACAAGTAAGCTGTTACCTGAGTGTATTGGCAGAGGCGTATGATGGTTCTGGAAAGTGGTCCGGCCAAATTACTATCTTCGCCAGGGCCCGCAGGGCACAAGGGCCGAAGGCCCGAGTCGCTAGGGGGGTTCCGGGGGTATCCCCCCCCCTGGAAAATTTTTTGATTTTTACTATTAGGTGCTCTGAAACGCGTTCTCCTGTATTCTGGTGAGTATTTTTGGAAGTTTTTTTTTGTCAGTATTGTGTGGCATCATCGGAAAGTGCAATTGAAAAAAAAGAGTTTGATATAGCCCTACTACAGTCGAGTTCCGTTTCCCAAGTCTGTATGCGTCTCGTTTGACTTTCTATACGTCAGGCAGTGTATATATTATTCTCGAAATGTGTTTATTAAAAAAAAAAAAAAAAGTCCGAAAAGTGGTCCGGCCATGGCCGTACGGCCGGACCCGTAGATACGCCTATGAAATTTGGCCCTGGTGTCTACTCATAATATGTGAGTAAATGTGGCTTTACCTATGGGCAACGTGTACACTAACATAGGCTGTGCGTCAGATTGAAAAGTTTATACATTGAGAATGATGGGAGAAATGCTCAGATATCTCGTCTTTTGTATAATTTACTGGCATAATATATATAGCTTGCCGTTGTGATATCTGTCTATTATGTATTGCACCACATTTTATTTGGTTTACTGTCATAATAATTGCTGTATGTGTCAAACGCATGAAGTGGTGAAATTGTACGATGGCTTAAAAATGTTTTTGTTCATTTAGAAGTCTTATGTTATTATAGGAATGAATGGCCTTTTTGCGGAATTTATCGGGGTATAAACTTGGAAAAGGCGCGGGAATACTGGACGATGGCCGGAAGGCCTCGTCCACTATTCCCGCGACTTTTCCTAGTTTATATGGGGTTTATGCATTTTGTGACCAGTGTAGCTCCTGATCAAACTGCACTCTCCTGTAGTCTGATAGCGATATATATTGCTTGTGCGAAGCATGACATGTGTGTCACTGGTGGAATGGCGAACACTGCAGATGATCTGGATGTACACTGGTGGCCAAACCCATAAGCCCCATGTCTCCAGTAACAGCCACATATAGGGATACTAGTCATAGATGGGTAAGGTATTTGCTGATTTATTATAAGGAATGAATGGCCTTTCTGTGGAATTTATCGGGGTATAAACTTGGAAAAGTCGCGGGAATACTGGACGAAGGCCGGAAGGCCTCGTCCAGTATTCCCATGACTTTTCCTAGTTTATATCCCCTATAAATTCCACAAAAAGGCCATTCATTCCTTATAATTCCAGCATTTGAAATAAATTCATCAAGAAAATGTGTTTATTTTCAGTTTTCTTAAGAATTATTTTAACGGAGACTTGCTACGGGCAAATCAACTGTTAGGGAATTGTGTAAATAGGTTTGTGCTGGAAGTATTGTGTATTCATTTTGTGATATGCGTGTAAATATGTTTTAGTGGTGTTTACTGATCAGACAAAACTTTAACCTACAATCTCAACTGCTAGAACAATTATATGTTCAGTCAAATTCCAATGCACAACATGGTCTAACAATCTAACATTTCAAATTTCATCTTGCCTTTAACCCTTACAATTCTGGATTGGGATTTGTCGTTTGCTGTTTGTTTTTTGTTTTCCATTTTCATCATCAGGACCAGGTTTTGGCAGCACTTTGGGGCCATTTCCAATGGAAATGATTCTGAAGTGTTGTCAGTTCATGTTTTTGTTGGGGGGGGGGGGGGGGTGGGGGAGGGAATGCAGGAATTAAATCGGCGGCGGACGGCAGTTTACGTTTCCTGCATTCTAAGGTTTAACTGAACCTGTTTTTGAAAAGTAGTCATGGTAGTGACAAAAGTTGCATATTTTTGGTTTAGTTTGTGTAGACTTGGAACTTCCTGTGAAATCACAGTATGATCAGAGTCTACACTACTTCAATTTATGCTGATAGGCAGTCTCGATGTATCTATTAACCAAATTAAAACCCCAAGTAGGCTACAATTTAGAAACATAATCCACATTAGTGATGTCTTTCTTAACATTTGATGAGAGTTTTTGTCACATACTATGTCAATCATTTAGTAATTGTCTATGTACATGTACATAGCGGGCCACATGGAAGATTAGTGTCAACTAAATGTATCACCCTCGGTAAATACAGACTATTATAATTATTATTATTAGAATAGTCCCCTCTGGTTCTTTAACGTGCCCATATTCTCCTTCAAATCTGATATTCGAGACCGCGGTTTATTTAAAGTCCCCATCCGAAAGAACTAGTAGAGCAGGAAATACAAAGTATCGCAAAAACACTGACGTCCGGAATTGAACCCTGAATCAAACCCGAGTCGCCAGCGTGGCAGTCCGACGGTGTAACCCCTCGGCCACGGTCTGCTCACCTAGATAATAAATGCTATAACTATTTTATACCACATCACCTGATTTCCCGAGTTTTGTACACAGATTATTAGGAGAACCAGACATGGAACGGGATTGATATGATAAGCTACTTATAGCACGGTTGTCAGTCTGTACGGTCGATAATTCGCTCTAAGGCTCGGAGACTACACTATAGTCTCGTTCGCGAAATCTTCCCAAATTTTGCGGCCATATAAACAATTCAAAAACAATATTTTTTTCGATAGTATTAAATTAAAGGAAAATTTAAGAATGAGCCTTCTTTTTATTTCGTGAAATTTTGTCAAATATTGATTTTATTACGAAAAACTGATTTGTCTATATGGGAATTTAACATGGGAGAAAAAGAGGGAGAGTTGTGGGAGGAGTCAAGAAACGAAAACATTTGGAAATTGACTCCGAAACCTAGCTAGATAGCTTGGAAATGATGTAACTAAGAAAACAAAAGTTAAATTTTAAACATCGGTCCAGTATTTCTGAAATTCTAAAAAATTTCCATGGAGAAATTGTTTTTTCGCAATAAAATCAATATTTGACCAAATTTCACGAAACAAAAAGAAGGCTCATTCTTAAATTTTGTTTTAGTTTAATATTATCACAAAAAATATTGTTTTTGCATTGTTTATACAGCCTTAAAATTTGGGCAGGTTTCGTGAAACAGACACTAGACGCACATTGTTAATAATATGTTTAATTAGTTTTTTGTTTTCTCTAGCCGATGGCCCACACCGGTTAGACAGGAACGTATTATAGGAATGAATGGCCTTTTTGTGGAATTTATCGGGGTATAAACTTGGAAAAGTCGCGGGAATACTGGACGAAGGCCGGAAGGCCTCGTCCAGTATTCCCGTGACTTTTCTAAGTTTATATACCCGATAAATTCCACAAAAAGGCCATTCATTCCTTATAATTCCAGAAAATGTGTTTATTTTGACAGACGGCAGCCATTTGTTTACATTTTAGCACTGACAGCGCACCTGTAGAAAGTAGTTCGGCGTGGGAGTTTACTGGGATATACATTTTGGACAGAGACTTGCTAAGGGCCAATCAAATGTTAGGGAATTGTGTAAATATTTTTGTGCTGGAATTATTGTAATTTAAGTCCTATCTACAGTGAAATCTTAGACTAGACTAGAATATTGCTTGTACTGTTCTTCGAGTAGGATCATTATCACAATCATCAATACACTACCTCAGGCTCCCCAACAAACAATTTACATGGACATCAGACAAAGCCCAGACGTTGGGTATGACATTCTCAAATAATGCAAACCTAATTTATCAACACAACATTGATCCAAAAATTAAAGAATTCGAAAATTGTTTAAACACATGGAAATACAGGCACCTCGCATTGATAGGAAAAGTAAACGTAATACAAACTTTCTCTATACCAAAACTAATATATCTGTTAACCCTTCCTACGCTGTTCACGGAAATTGACGTCTGTTTTTCATTTCTGCTTTAATTCTTAACAAAAAACTGGTTTTGACAGCACATGAGAATCGTCTCCAGTGGAGACGATTCTCATGTGCTGTCAAAACCAGGTTTTTGTCGAGAAATATTGAAAATAAAACATTTCCAGCAGACGACAGCATTTAATTCAGCGTAGTAAGGGTTAAGGGAAATTCAAACACCTCCAATTAGCACTGTTATTCATATCCGGAACAGATTATATGATTTTTTTATGGGATTCTAAGCCAGACAAAATTACAAAAAAATGTAATAACGCAAAATTATGAGAACAGGGGGATCAATATGCTTGATATCGATTTCTTTATACGATCTTTAAAAGCTAGTTGGGTAAAATGACTATGTGATGATAACAATACTGGCATATGGAAACAAACATATAAAGAACAATTAAAAACGGTATGGCGGAATGTTTATTTTCCAATGTAATATAAGCTATGAAGATGCGAAGAACATCCATAAAAAACATAAATTTATCAACAGTATACTTACAGCATGGTCGAAAATTAACTTCACAGAAACCAACACTATCATATCAAAAGAGATCTTATGGCACATTAAACACGAATCAAGAACAATGTTTTATAAGGACTGGCAGGAAAGGGGCATACAAAAAGTAGAACACATTTTTGAGTTTAGAATAAAACAGTTTTAAAGATTCCCAGATTTCACGGTATTATATTCAATTAGAAATGCTGACTATCTAAAATACTATACGTTAATAAGGTGCATTCCTCCACAATGGGTAGAACAAATAAAAACTGAAAACATTAACGTGATACAAAACAACCAAAAACGTATTGATAAAATAAACGAGGATCATGGCCGCGGCCCGCATGTCGAGCATAGGGGCACAGGGGCATCATGAGTTGGACACAGAATGAATATATGGATGATGACTAATAAGCATATGAAGTTTCAAGTCAATGTGACTTAGCACTGCGGAGATATAATGTATTTAAAAACTTTAACGCAGATATCGGAACGCAAACTTCTAAGTCATTTGACCTTGCACTTGGGCACGCATGAGTGGGATACAGCATAACTATATGGATGATGACTAATAAGTATATGAAGTTTCAAGTCAATGTGACTTAGGACTGCAGAGATATAAGGTATTTAAAAACTTTTAACGCAGATTTCACAACGCAAATTCTAAGTCATTTGACCTTGACCTTGGGCACAGGGGCCGTATGAGTGGGATACAGCATGAATATATGGATCATGACTAATAAGCATTGAATATGGCATTACATAGGAAATGACTATTAGTATGTGATTTGCCTTAAATAGTCTGTTCTGCAAAATATTAATATCCCAACGTGTGTGTCCGTCTGTAGAGAAACACTACTTGTGAAAAAGGTATCATATTTTAAACATTAAAGAAACACACATAAATTGGTAGCAATTGTGTTTTGTTCAGGCACATACAAGGTTTGGGATCACGTGTTTCCAAACGGTGTGATGTCATATATTTTTAGATGTGTTTACAGTAGATTTCCTTTAGTATCTTTCTAATGGAATGACATATTTTTAGGAAATAGACCGCAGCAAATGAGGTGCGGGTACATGTTGCCCTTTATTGTATAGGTGGCTTTAATTTCATAATTCTGTCGTTTTGACGAAGAATCGGTTACCATAAATGTAAATAACCAGTTGGCCGCGGCCCGCATGTCGAGCCCGCCGAGGCATTTGATGGTCTCAGAGTGTATTTATTTGAAGTTTGATACCCAATAAGCATACAAAGTTTCAAGCAAATCTGACTTACGGTTACAGAGATAGTAGGTATGTGAACTTCTAAGTCATTTGACCTTGACATAGGGGCACTGGGGCCTCTTGAGTAGGACACATAATGAATATATGGATGACGACTAATAAGCATATGAAGTTGCAAGTCAATGTGACTTAGGACTGCAGAGATATAAGGTATTTAAAAACTTTAACGCAGATTTCGGACGGACGGACGGACGGACTAACATTTTGGGTTTATGGGCTATTTGTTCTTTAAAAGATCAAAGGAATAGCCCCTAAACTGCAATAGGTTTAGGGGCTAACGGAATAAATATATTGTATTCTATTGTCTTGAGCTCCTCCCCCTAGCCCCTAAACCCCCAATGTTAGCCCGGACGGACGGACGGACACCCGGACGTCATTGTGATCACTATGTCCCGCTTTCCGCAAGCGGGCTCGACAAAAACAGTAAATCTATAAATAAAACATTGTATAATATTCAGAGGGAAAAATGTACGAGAGAAATAATAACCGGAACAGAAATGGGCGAGCATATTTTCGGATAAAACTCATAACTGGAAAACGATATACTCTATTACTATACCGAGTACCATAGATATAAGGCTCAGAAATGTCCAATAAAAGTATCTAATGATAATTATAGGTACCAATAAACTGATGGCAAGGTGTAATATAGTAGAATCTAGTTTATGCGATTTTTGTAACATGCAGATAGAAACATTCAATCATCTATTCTGGGAATGCAATGTAATACAAAATTTCTGGTCACAAATGAATCTCTTCTTAATAGACAAAGACAGTCCAGCGTAAATCAATTTTTACACAATTTAATTTGGAATTGTCGAAACAGGCATACACAGAAAAAAATTGCAATTTATGTTACTCTTAGCCAAGTACTATGTATATAAATGTAAACACCAAAAAATCAACCTGTGTTTCAATAATTTTATACCATACTTGAAGCATAGTATCACAGTTGAGGAAATTATAGCCCAATGAAGAGGAAAATTGGATAAACACATTACCAAATGGGGACATATTGTTATTGAATATTATACTAGCAGACCAAAAATAACACGTACATGTAACTAACTCATTTACCAACCACAAAAATTGGTTCTGTTTTTGTCCCGCCTGCTTTAGCAGAAGCGGGACACATGTATAGCTTTTCCGTCGGCGTTGTCCGCGTATGCGGCGTCAGCATTTCACATTAAGTTTTTGCGTTTAGCTCAGTTTCCAGAAAACTATAAGTCATACGACCTCCATACTTGGTATACATCAACACTGTGATGTATCGATCTCACACGGTGGGAGCCCATGTGACCTTGACCTAGTGTTCATGGTTCATTGACCTACATTTCACATACATTCAATGTTAAGTTTTTGCAGTTAGCTCAGTTTCCGGAAAACTATAAGTCCTATGACCTCCAAACTTTGTACACATCAACACTGTGGTGTAACCATCTCACACAGAGGGAGCATTCAATGCATTCAATGTTAAGTTTTTGCAGTTAGCTCAGTTTCCGGAAAACTATAAGTCCTATGACCTCCAAACTTGTTACACATCAACACTGTGGTGTAACCATCTCACACAGAGGGAGCATTCAATGCATTCAATGTTTTTGCGTTTAGCTCCGTTTCTAAAACTTAATGCTCAGGTTAATTCATTGTAACTTCTGTTTCCCTCAATGGAATGTTTTAGTCTGATTTCTGAAGAGTTTGTTTACATGTTGTTAACATGTTTGAGAATCCAGTAATGGCTGTGCAACAGTCAATTTGTTTTGTTTGTTTGTTTATTGGTGTTTAACAGCCTATCAACAGATAAGGTCATGCAAACGGGTTCGGTCCCATTTTAACCTGCTGCATTTTTCGAGAAAAAATATATTCAGCCCTGAAATTTGAATAACCTGACCTGGTGCCAGGTCCATACCACACCAGTCACTTGGCCCCTGTCCCTAAAATAGGATTACGAATAATTGTAATATTCTCATAAGGGATATAACCAGATTCAACTGTCACATACAAAATTCCAGAAACGTATGTGAGGGTCAAACCAGGATGAACCCTGTCGTTAAAGTACCCATCACATACTCCCACCTGCCACCCAGTGCAACAGTCAGATAAATACACAGTGCTGTCAATATACACCTGTATTACAATGCATACTGTGTCAAATCCAGTGACATGTAAGCAGTTATCTGAGTGTGTTGTCACTGGTGTCTTACTCACCTACTATGCGTGTAGATATGATTTTACCTATGGGTAATGTGTACACTAACAATAAACTGTGCATCAGATAGAACGTTTACACATTATATTTTGAGATTGATGGGAGAAATGCTCAGATATCTCGTCTTTTATATAGTTTTCTGGCATAATATTTATAGCACGCTGTTTTCATATCTGTCTATGATGTATTGCACCACATGTTATTACTTTTACTGTCATATTATTTGCTGCATGTGTCAACCGGTCGAAGTGGTGAAACCGTACGATAGCTTGTACATACAAAGATGGCGGAGATGGCAATTCAATGTACCATATAGTATACAATAACAACTCAATATTCACATATCTTATATTCATATATCACATCACTCGTATGAAGCAATTATGATTGAAGTCAATAGTATCTTTCTATGACCTAATTCCACAGCCAAAATCGGAAACTTATGTACAGAGTGAAAAAAAGCAAATATGTAACACAAACGGCTCGAACAAAATGTAGAAGAAATAAAATATCAACAAAAATAGACAAGCTAGTTTTCAGATCAGATGATACTCTATGTTGGAAACAAATGTACACGTTCAGTTTCAATTGCACTATAGATTCCACATGACGCAACTTCCAATACAAATACCTGATGCGAATTCTGGGAATAAATAACTTACTTTATCACTGTAATATAGTAAGTAGTAGCCTGTGTGATTCTATGCATGTTGAAAGTATATAAACACTTATTCTGGGTGGTGTGTTGGTCGGGTGAACGCGATGGTGTAAATTAATGGTGAGGACCGTTCCTCCTTATAGGAATCATGATTTGCCCGGTTTGGCCCTCGGGTACGTTTTTAGCTTTGGCACTTTTGCTACCTGGGAGTTGAATTGGGTCATTGCCCATTATAAAAGTAGTAAGATTATTACTGATCCTACTGCTTTTGGGAGGGGACAAGTGATTCTGGTGTGGCGAGGACATGGCATCAGACCAGGATTATTCTGATTTCAGGGCTGAATATATAGTTTTTTGATTGTAAATATTCAGTTCTGATTTTGGGATTTTCCCCCCTTTTGTACATGTACTTGAACATGTACTTGTACAGGTAGTGGGTGGCAGGTGGGAGCAGGCGATGGGTAATGTAACGATCGGGATTCATCCTTACCGGAATCCCGATTGGAGACCTGGTTTGGCCCTCACATACGTCTTTGTCATTTTGTATGTGACAGTTGAATCTGGTTATACCCCTATTTTAGGGGAAGGGGCCAAGTGACTGGTGTGGTATGGACCTGGCACCAGGTCAGGTTATTCTAATTTCAGGGCTGAATATAATTGTTCTCGATGTAAATATTCCGTTCTGATTTTGGGATTTTCCCCCCAATGCAAGTTTAAAATGGGATCGAACCCGTTTGCCCGGCCTTACATGACCTTAGCTGTTGATAGGCCGTTAAACACTAATAAACAAACAAACAAAACTTGTACAGGTAACATATGGGATTTAGTACTAAACCCATTGACCCAGCCTTAAATGACCTTAGCTGTTGATAGGCCGTTAAACCCCAACAAAGAAACAAACAAATAAACTTATTCTGGGAATGTGCACATGTCCAACATCTTACCTAAATGATATAGACTAGTAACAATAAAGCTGAAAAATGACATCAAGGGTAAGGTCGTGTTAATGGTTGTCATCCAGGCTAATCTTTATAATTGACCTGAACATGTCACAATAAGCCTGGTTGACACTCGAAATTTTGATTTGTTGCCGTTCTGTGACCTATTTTGTAAAGTAGGTCACTGAGCAATTTTCGCTGAATTATAAACAACACATACATGGCTGTAGTTATCATTATTAGAGAGCTATTTGGCTTGTTTCGGTATGAAAGTGTCTAAAACAGCACGGCAAATAGTTCTAGATACTATCAGGCCGTCAAGCATCCTATTTGTAGCTCAAGTGAGCTATTGTTACCGCAATGTGTCCGTCGTACGTCGTCGTCCGTCGTCCGTCGTCGTCGTCCGTGAACATTTTCAAACGTCTTCTCCTCGGTAACCATTGGGCCTATAGTCACCAAACTTCATGGTCATGGTCCTTAGGTAGGGGGATTACAAAATTGTTAAAAGGACGTCATTACGTAATCCAAGATGGCCGCCGTCTAAAAATAGCATAAATTCTTAAAAAATCTTCTTCTCATGAACCACTAGCCGGATTTCGACGAAACTTGGTAGGAATGATCGATGTACAATGCTCTTTCAAAGTTGTTAAAATGGTGACCCCGGGTCTCAAAATTGGGCGTGGCCCGTGGGGTAAAATTATGGTCAAATATTATTTTTGACCGAAAATGGTAATGTTATATATCAAATCGAAGGTATCAATGAGGCGATCACTCTGGTACGTTTTTTGTCGAAATCGGATGATTACGTCATACAAGATGGCCGCCGAAATGTGAAAAGGTCGTTCTTTTATTAGAGATTTCAAAATTATTTTTCACATGAACCGCTTGGCCCATGGTAGCCAAACTTGAAAGTTATGGTCCATGGGTGAAGCCTTTTCAGATTTGTTAAAATGGAGGTCATCGCTAATCCAAGATGGCCGCCGTCTAAAAATAGCATAAATTCTTAAAAAATCTTCTTCTCATGAACCGCTGGCCGGATTTCGACTAAACTTGGTAGGAATGATCCATTTACAATGCTCTTTCAAAGTTGTGAAAATAGTGACCCCGGGGTCAAAAATGGGCGTGGCCCGTGTGGTCAAATTGGGGTCAAATTTGATTTTTTTACCGAATATGCTCATGTCATATATCAAATTGAAGGTATCTGTGAGGCAATTGCTCTGGTGCAATATTTGTCGGAATCGGATGATTATGTCATCCATGATGGCCACCAAAAGGTCCATTTATTCGAGATTTTGAACGTCTTTTTCTCAGGAACCACATGGCCGATGCTGGGTGAAGCATTTTCAGATTTGGTAAAATGAGTCATCGCTTAATCCAAGATGACCGACATCTAAAAATAGCACAATCTTTTTAAAACACATGAACTCAATGTCACATTCTCCTCTGGTGTTCATGGTCAGGTGAGCGAATTAGGGCCATCATGGCCCTCTTGTTTCCTATTTTCTGAGCAATTCCTATTTTTTCCTATTTTATGACCAAATGTTCCTATTTTTCCTACTTCCTGGCCTTTTTGAAAAGCCGCACACATTTTTGCCCAATTTAACTATGAGCATGACAGTGAAATTGACAATATACGGTAGATAAATATTGTACATTGTAACATAACTACAAAACTACTATTGCATAACACTAGTATTCAACTGTGTTAGCCTGTCATCAGATCAGGATTATTCTGATTTCAGGGCTGAATATATAGATTTTTTATGGTAAATAATCAATTCTGATTTTGGGATTTTCCCCCCATTTGTACATCTACTTGAACATGTACATGTACTTGTGCAGGTACTATATGGGATTTAGTACTCAACCCATTGACATAGCCTTAAATGACCATAGCTGTTGATAGGCCGTTAAACCCCAACAAACAAACAAATTAATGCGGCATACATTTATTAAACTTCTGTTTCTATCAGGAAATGTGCTCACATACTTATTCCAGTTGTGTTGTTACATTATCCTGTAACATTCACAAACAAGCATACATCACGGCCACAGATGGAGCTTGGCGTCGGTGCAATGTGGGTGTACTCCATCACTTACTGAACATTTTACTTTTATATGTGATATTTACCCTTGAGGCATATGGCAATGCAATGCATTGCAGCTCTCTTTCACCCCCCTCCCCCCCCGCGACTTAATATATGACCACATGCATGCATGCATAGAACGATCACCTGTCCAGGAATACTCGCGTTCATATGACCACACATCTTGCATTTGGTCCCTTAAATTCCTTCGTATAATAATAGTTATAGTAGTAGCAAGCCCGTACGCACCCCCCGTTCAACACCACAGGTCTGTATAGTAATATTGGCAAAAAGTGTAGATCCAGATGAGCCGGCTCGTGACGAGCCGTCTCATCGGGATCTGCACTTTTTGCAAGTAATGTTCATAATTTTGAGAACAAAAACACCTCATGTTCATAAATGGACTGGTCTGAAAATCATGTTGTGATGATTGGAATGGGTTGCAAAATTAACATATCAAAATCCATTCCAGTTATTTAGGGGTGAAATGGTTAATCTGTCGAGGTATGTCCGTGAATGTGCAACAAAATTACTGTAGCCCATTTCACCAACATTGCAAAGTATACTTTTCTAGCAAAGTATACTTTGAGAGAGAAATTTTCAGTTTTAGGATAAATTTATTAATTTTGATTATACATGTACTGAATTTATTACATTATCACAGCCAATTTGGCTGTGATAATGTAATACATTCAGTATAATAATTTTGCATACTTTTAATCATGAAATATATGCAGTTGTTAGTTCTATAGGAAATAATGCATTTCAGGAAAAATAAATGATTACTCCCTCAAAGTATACTTTGCAATTTTGATGAAATCCCTGGGAACAACATCAAGAAGTCTTTCTTTGACCCTGAAATATTTCATATGGCAACACAATACATCCTATTGTTCTAGAGACATTCTTATCTTGGCCGCATAGCTTATTTTGAGTTCCTGAACTACATTAATATGTCCCGGATGGACTTCATATGGATAGGTTCATACAGTAAGTTCATTTGTCCGTTGCATTAATTTATATGACTACACAGAACTGTATTTTGTCGCTAGAACATGTTTATATCACCGACTTTCATGTCCACTTGTCTCAAAAATGCATATATGGGACCTCATAGCAAAATCTTCTGTTCCAGCGACACTCCAAATTACCATATATGTTTTCTGTGCATGGAACACATTCACATGGTATCACGATGTACTGATTTCTCTAGAAAACACGGTCATATGACCGCATAACTCTGATGCGAGTACAGGAAACGCCATAGTATGGCAACGCAGTGCATTATTGTACATGACAAGTTGCTATGCCGGCCTAATGCGTTAGTTCATCTATTCCTGAAGAATCACTACATGGCAACATAATTATATGCTTAAAATACATTCATATGACCATACAGCATGACACATCCCTAAAATACATCTATGTTGCCACTATATTCCCTGGTCCTTGGAAAGCATGTGTTGCCGGGTGGTACTGGTGGTGTACGTCGTGGGCCTGTAATGATATTGGGGGAGAAATTTATAATAAAACAGACTTGCGTCTTTCAAGAAATATATTTCATGATGGAACAGGAACTACGAAGCGCGCATGCATGATGATAATGGTAATGACCAAGTACAATCATAATCTCTTATTACTGGTTATCATCATGATGATAAATGACAATGATGATGATAAATGATGATGATAAAACTTATGATCATTTATCCATAATCTTGAGACATGATGATGATAAATGATGGAAAGAGATAATGATAAATGACAATGATGAATGATAAAACTCATGGTCATTTATCCATAATCCTGAGATATGATGATGATAAATGATGCAAAGTGTTGATGAAAAATGACAAGGATGATAATAAATGACAATGACGATAAATGACAATGATGTTAATACATGACAATGATGATAAATGACAATGATGAATGATGCTAAACCTCGTGATCATTTATCCATAATACCGATACATGACGGTGATACATGATGATGATAAATGACAATGATGAATGATGCTAAACCTTGTGATAATTTATCCATAATACGGAGACATGATGGAAAGAGATGATGATAAATGATAATAACGACAAATGACAATGATGCTAAACCTCGTGATCATTTATCCATAATACTGATACATGACGGTGATACATGATGATGATAAATGACAATGATGAATGATGCTAAACCTCGTGATCATTTATCCATAATACTGAGACATGATGGTGATAAATGATGGAAGAGATGATGATAAATGTCGGTGAGACATGATGATGATAATTGACGGTGATACATGATGATGATAAATGACAATGATGCTAAACCTCGTGATCATTTATCCATAATACTGAGACATGATGGTGATAAATGCTGATAATAAAACAGCATCTCTATCACATATCATGATCGTCTATAATCATCCTAAAACATGATGGTGATAAATGATGATGATAAAAAGATCATAATCAGTATCAGATCTATTTGCTACAGACTCTCTTGCCATACAATTGACAATATCAAACTAGGAATCAATGTTACACATAATAAATTGATTTGCAAACAGTGTAGACCCAGATCAGCCTGCACATCGGTTCAGTCTGATCAGGACCGCCACTATTTACCATTCTTTTCTGAACAAAATTAGTATTAATCTACGACTCATTTGTACTTTCTAGTACAATTAGGCCAAAGCATGGTTCACGTACCTACCTAATTGACATTGTACCAGACATGAATTAAACATTATGGAAAGCTCCCAAAAATCACAGCATCCTGTCATATGTTCTTATCCGAACACCAATTCAAACTGTCTCCAAAAGACCATCCAAATGGTGGTCACAAGAGGAAATGAGACTGGAACTCCCAATACACATCATATAGACAATGTGTCAATCGAACATTGGACTGACTAACGTCAATGCCATAATACATTTATCTGACATCCCATGAACGTGAACAATAACTATTATGGGAACACAAACTTCCACCAAAAAGGGTTCGCAATATGCTTGGGTATTTGCACCCTGTGTAGATTCAGACCAGCATGCACACAGTACAATCGAATCAGGATCTACAATGCGCCCAGTGTAGGTCCAGGCCAGCCTGTATATTAGTGCAGTCTGATCAGGGTCCACACTGACCACCAACAGTGATAGACAATCTGGTGAATTAAAGGTGTTCGCTAGAATTCCTTGAACCCGGCCCGCCGCCTTGCAACACCCTAGGACCAGAATGAATTGTTTATAGTCGGTAACGTCAATACACAATACAGTGCTATGATAATCACGCCCATCACCACATTATAAGCAGTTAAATGAAATGTGTTGAGTTAACATGACATACAACTGAACCATATAGTGACAAAATACAACTGATTTCAACTATGATTCATATAATATAGCTCCCACCAGTTCAGTCCTATATATCCGAATAAATGCAATACACTTGAAATGATAAGTTTGATTGAATGGGGGTTTATATCCCCTCAATCGATAAGGTCCGGATATGGATACTGGAGATACAAATCATGTCATAATTAACAATAATCAACAGGCTAGATCCAAGCAACCACACGTCCGTGTGATTGACCTGGCTCTACACTGGTGGCAACACGTGTACTAGCCAGAATGTGATTCTAACCTCAGAAAACATCTCGACAATAAACATGATAACCAGTAGTTACACGTATGATTCATAAATGTTTTCACATATTCATAGAAATATATCGACATGATTCAGCCCCCACAGGTACAAGTTCAACAACAAGAATGAGGCACAGGACCATATTCTCACAAATTGGAAGGTCAAAGGGACATAACTCTTGCTTGCACTGTTTGACAAAATCAAGTGCAGCTTTAATATTTCCCCTTTATCACGTTCATATCAATACGTTTACATATATGATTTCAATAATATACAAGGATTAAATGTATGTTAAACATGCTAGTATACTGCATGAAATGAATAAAACCAAATGAAACGCTGGCGGCTTCCAGTTTCACGCACATGGTATTTCACAACAATTTGTAATCGCACAAAATACACAAAGTCCAGGCATATCAATAACATAGAATGTTGTGAATCAATAAAACACATATTCACACATATTTCTGCCGAATGAGATCTCCCTGTAATGATATTGGGTGAGAAATTTATAATAAAACAGACTTGCGTCTTTCAAGAAATATATTTCATGATGGAACATGAACTACGAAGCGTTCTACGAAGCGTGCTTCGTAGTTCCTGTTCCATCATGAAATATATTTCCATAGGTCTGAAAGTTTCAACACCCCCATTAGGCTGTAGTCTAACCCTAAAATACATCCCCCTTAATGCAAGTTGCTGCAAACAGGGTAGCCCCAGACCAGGCAACAAGCATTTGCAGTCTGGTCCCAGCCCACACTGTTTGCCAATTGTTACTAATTGAAACAAGAGGCCCAAATGGGCCTGTATCGCTCACCTAAAAGCCTCCATAGTGGTCATCTTGATTTCACAAAGACTCTTCACTTACAACTTCAAATGTTCCACAGAATGTGTTGGTACCTTCTGATCTAACATATTTTGCGAATGTGCATGTGATTTACTGCTATACCTTCGATTTGATATATAAAATGACCATATTCGGTCAAAAATAAAATTTGACCCCTATTTGACCCCTCGGGCCATGACCATTTTTGACCCAGAGGCCACCATATGAACAAATCTGAATCAGCGTTAACTATCGATCATTCATACAAAGTTTCATCGAAATCGGCCTGGCGGTTTGTGAGATGTTTTTTGACAATTTGACCTACTTTTCAACGGCGGACATCTTGGATTTGGTGATGACCTCCATTTTGACAAAAATGAACAGGCTTCACCAACAAACCATTTCAGTTAAGTTTGGTCAATATCGGCCAAGCAGTTCACAAGAAGAAGTCCTTTGAAATCTTTTAATAGTAAAAGAACAACCTTTTGACCTGTCGGTGGCCATCTTGGATGACGTAATCATCTGACTTAGACAAAAAATGCTCCAGAGTGATCGACTAGTCGATACCTTCGATTTGATATATTATATGACCATATTCGGGCAAAAATATAATTTGACCACTCAGGCCACGCCCATTTTTGACCCAGGGGCCACCATATGAACAAATCTGAAACAGCGTTAACTATCAATCATTCACACCAAGTTTCGTCGAAATCGGCCTGGAGGTTTGTGAGAAGTTTTTTTGACAATTTGACCTACTTTTCAACGGCGGACATCTTGGATTTGGTGATGACCTCCATTTTAACAAAAATGGACAGGCTTCACCCACATACCATTACAGTTAAGTTTGGCCAATATCGGCCAAGCAGTTCACAAGAAGAATACGTTTGAAATCTTTAGTAAAATAACAACTTTTTTACCTTTCGGTGGCCATCTTGGATGACAAAATCATCTGATTTAGACAAAAAATGCTCCAGAGTGATCGACTAGTCGATACCTTCTATTTGATATATTATATGACCTTATTCGGGCAAAAATATAATTTGACCCCTAGTTGACCCCTCGGACCACGCCCATTTTTGACCCAGGGGCCACCATATGAACAAATCTGAAACCGCGTTAACTATCAATCATTCACACCAAGTTTCGTCGAAATCGGCCTGGAGGTTTGTGAGAAGATTTTTTGACAATTTGACCTACTTTTCAACGGCAGACATCTTGGATTTGGTGATGACCTCCATTTTAACAAAAATGGACAGGCTTCACCCACAGACCATTACAGTTAAGTTTGGCCAATATCGGCCAAGCAGTTCACAAGAAGAATACGTTTGAAATCTTTAGTAAAAGAACAACTTTTTTACCTTTCGGTGGCCATCATGGATGACAAAATCATCTGATTTAGACAAAAAATGCTCCAGAGTGATCGACTAGTCGATACCTTCGATTTGATATATTATATGACCATATTCGGTCAAAAATAAAATTTGACACATATTTGACCCCTCGGGCCACGCCCATTTTTGACCCAGGGGCCACCATATGAACAATTCTGAATCAGCATTAACTATCGATCATTCACACAAAGTTTCGTCAAAATCGGCCTGGTGGTTCGTGAGAAGATTTTTTAAGAATTTGACCTACTTTTCCACGGCGGCCATCTTGGATTGTCGATGACCTTCATTTTAACAAATCTGAAATGGCATCACCCATATAATCATCCCTGTAAAGTTTGACCAACATCGGCTCAGCAGTTCGGGAGAAGAAGATGATTGAAAATGTTCACGGACGACGGACGAGACACTTTGCCATAAGAATAGCTCACATGAGCTTTGCTCAGGTGAGCTAAAAATGGAGGGCCCTGCAGCCACTCACACATGCTTCAGATGATCGCATTTTTAGGCTGGACATACTAGCTGTTTATTTGTCCTTGATACACCGTCACATGACAGTACAATGTATTCTCTTATCCAGGGTGATACCACCCTTTTCTCCCCCCCCCCCCCGAGTCCCTGAAACAATAATACATCTATGGATGCACAGCATACCGTTTAGTCCTTGGCATACTTTAAAAATGGTCACATAATGACTATTTTCCAGCCAGAATGTATATACCACCCCTTCCCCCCCCCCCCCCCCCCCCCCCCGAGTCCCTGAAACAAATAATACAATCAATGGATGCACAGCATAATGTTTTAGGTCTTGGCGATACTTTAAAATGTCACATGACAGTACAATGTATTCTCTTATCCAGGGTGATACCACCCTTTTCTGAGTCCCTGAAACAATAATACATCTATGGATGCACAGCATACCGTTTAGTCCTTGGCATACTTTAATATGGTCACATAATGACTATTTCATGCCAGGAACATATTCCTATGATCACATTTTTTTATCCAACACAAAAAGATTGACCCAGATTGAACGAATATACAATCACATCATGCGTATCACAAGACACATTCAGCCAGTTAAAACACATGTAACATTCACCGTCCCACTAGCCGAGAAACTGAAGCCTAATTGTGGACATCCGTTTCACATAGAGACATTACATGAGGGTAAATCGCCATCACTGTGAGGAAGTTTGGTAATGATCCGACTAACAGATCAGTTGATATTTTACATTTGGACATGCATGTATGTCCAAAACTGTTGATGCCTACTATGTATACTACTACGCCGCCGCCGCCTAACCCGGAATTGCGTATGTACTGACAATATCTGTCCGAAGTAGTATACACCAGTGAATGATAAATCATAGTATCAAGTATGTTGAAAAAATCTTTGAACCGTTAGAATTGTGATACATACCAGGTATTCTGTATGTAAACAATATCTATATTTATGACAATGTGATAAAAAACACTAAATCAAACTATTTCTCGCACATATTTAATCGGGTTGAATTATTTTTGTACTTAAACATGTACCGCACAAAGTGTATCCTGGTATTATGTCACACTGTTTACAAGGGGTTGTTGCATGAACTGTGAATGCTGTATACACCTATCAGACGGCACAAATGTGTTTGCTGGGTGGCTGAAACTTCACTGATAACAATATAGCGTCAAATTATGCGCAATTTTGGCAGATCACGACCCAAATCAATTGTCCATTTCAACAAATTCTATGATGCTTCTGTAACAAGGTGAGGACCCTTAGGTTCGTAGACAACAAGTCACCAACTCATTTAAGCCTCTCTTTATTAACACAAATGGCAAGACAGACACACACACCAACACACGCGCACGCGCATGCGCACACATAACTATACATTACTAAATATATATGAATGAATGTGCTTGTGCTGTCACTTAAAGTCACTATATCCATAGCTGAGCATTCAACAATGTGCATACCATGCAGAGCCGACTGTTGCTGATGACATTGTTTGGCAAGTGTATATTGCAGTAACCACTTATTCATTGGTATGCACAGTTGAACATGCCAATCAATAAAACAGCTGTTTGACAGACTTATGGGAAATATACTGGCGTGATATGTATTGAGTTACGGATATAGCCACTTTAATGGCATTTAATGGCATTTACCCAATCACCTCAAGCAACTGGTCCAATTACAGAGACACCATCTTTCAACTGAATAATCCAAACTATTCCACTTGTTTATACTTTAAGAGAAACAAGTAAAATAGATAATCAATAATCTTGGCACCTCCTTGTAATTCATTCAACATTACCCGTCTGTGTACTTCTAGTTCCTAGCAGTGTAGATACAGACAAGCCAGTTCATAGCGAGCCACCTCATCAGGATCTGCACTCCTCGCAAATAGTTTTACTCGCAGTTGCTTATGGTGAAGGGGTTAAGCACATCCATTACAATATACAAATTAGTTTATGTAAATAAAATAAAAATGCCTTATAAAGTTACATACATACGCCTCATCAGGGTCTGCACTCCTCGCAAATAGTTTTACTTTGAAAGGGGTTAAGCAAATCCATTACAATATACAAATTAGTTCACTAAATGAAACACAATCAAATATCTTGAACATTTATTGTGCATTGCAAAGTCCATTTTATGTAAATAAAATAAAAATGCCTTATAAAGTTACATACATACATGCATATACATCAGCAGATACCGTACCCATCTATGTCCAGTATTCCTATATGTGGCTGTGACTGGAGACATGGGGCTTATGGGTTTGGCCACCAGTGTACATCCAGATCATCTGCAGTGTTTGCCATTCCACCAGTGACACACATGTCATGCTTTGCACAAGCAATATAGATCACTATCAGACTACAAGAGTGTGCAGTTTGATCTGACAGAGCTACACTGGTCACAAAAACCATAAACAACACTCCACATATTCTTGATGGGCTAATAATTCTAATTAACCCGTACACCGTTATCTAAACATTTTGTCGTTTGCTGTTTATTTTCTATTTTTATCATCAAAAA
>CM055271.1:84350615-84462716 GCA_029237695.1 Conchocele bisecta
ACATTGTTGGTGATTTTGAAATCTGATTTATCTGTTGCATCTACTAACTTTCAAGTGATGAAGACATGAATTGGAAACTATCTAAGAACTTGAGTTGTCCAATGCTAAACGAGATGTACTTTTCAGCGTTGGTTGGAATACAAGTTATGTTGCGGTTTGCTGTGTGTATTTTTTTGCATTATAAGATGACTATCATATCCTTTTAGGTTGTGGAATACTACAGGGATTTTATAGTTGTGCCTGGTTTTATTTGAGTTTAGGTTGCAGTTTTTGTGTGCGGCTCCTCTGTATTTACCGTGAAATGGCAGTGGTCTCTTACTTTTGTATCGTTTAGTTTCTGTTTCACATATCCAACAATGGATTGCACTTTCATAATCTTTGGTGTTTTGTTCTGTCATTGTTATTTGAGTTGGATTGGTAAAAGTGTTGTTGATGTTGCTTGTTTCACATTTCAAATGGTTTAAGAATGTTTCAACTACATCTTCACCTCTGTATATTACTGGTTTTTCTGCTTTGCCATCATACCGCACAACTTGATATCCAAAACCACAAGCTTCATGTTCACTTGTTATTTCTGATTTGTCACCAGCAGGTTTGTTTTCAGGGGTTATTATGCTTTCAAAGTCCGCATAGATTACATATGGAACTGGTAGTTGGTTTTGATGGTTTTTGAATTTTATATGGTTTTTATCTTTTGAGGGCATTTCTATTTTTGTTGCAGTTTTGTTGATGCCTTCACAATCTTCTTTATGCTTGAGTAGTAAGTCTTCTTGTGAGAAGCCATATAGACAACGTTCACAGAAGTATGTTTTGTTTTTGTGTTTGTTTTGATCTACGAGTATCTGTTTAGGTTTTAATCCAACAATAATGATATTGCGTTTCTTTATTTGGTTCTTCACCTTCTTCATCAACTTCATCATCTTGAGATATTAATAGTAAATTAATTCTATTCAATTCTGTTGGTTGATCTCATATGTAATATGGGAATATGCATTATTTTCTCTGTCTTTTTGTTATTGTGTATCCATAAACATTTATTGCAAGATTGTTTTGTTTTTCCACTTTTGGTATTTGGGTTATGGGGGTTGGAAAATCGATCTCCTTCAAGTTCAAATTGTCTTTATATTTTGTATAACTGTAAATATTATTAAGGTTACTTTTTGCGGGGTATATAGCGGATGCCAGAGCCCATCTCAAACATTCATTATCATTATTCTTTACATTGATTATTGCTTTTTTATTTATCTAATGTTTGGGTAAAGGATATATGAAGAGCCTTTGAGTGGTTCATATTTTGCAATGTTTAAGTACAGTTTAATACAGTGTTCAATCTCTAGGCCTGATGCTGTATTTGTAAATTTTTCAATCCAAGTTTGCAGATAAGAAGTTTGATTATTATAAAATTCAACTACTTTACATCCATCAAGAACAGCACTTTGTTCTCCATGGGCTTGTCCGATGACATACTTTCTTTCTCCGCCGTTTTCATCTTTGAAGAATTTTAAAGAAATGCCAATTGAAAACTTTATTCCATTGTATTCTTTTATATCTTGATTGATTTGTTTTATTATAGCAGATTGATTTTCATCGAATAGAACAGAAGGATCTTTATATTTCTTTGCATTGATTTCATATGACTTGAAATAAGCACACAATGGCTTGTCAATCAATTTTAATTCTTTTTCACGATTTATGGATCGTGGGGCTGGGATTGGTTTTTCACGATTTATGGATCGTGGGGCTGGGATTGGTTTTTTAAAAAACTTTTTTTGATCTGGGGGCTGGAATTGGCTTTTCAATCTTTGTTTGGTTAAATTTCTCTTTCCTTCTTTGCTTCTTTTTTCTACGTCTTTCCCTACGGTTTTCTTCCACAGATGGTTTAGTTTCTGCTTTGGTCTCTGAAGATTTCAAAGCATCAACCATCTTTCGCAATTGATCATCATTAATAACTCTATCACGATACAGTTTCAGAATATCTTGTACATCTGTAGCACTCATTTCTTTTTAATCTTTGGTTTATTATAATATATTTCTTTTATTTAATAGAAAAATTATTGTATATATAATGCAAAAAATGGAAGAAATAAACATAAACATGTGCCAATACAAAAATATCCATTCAGATAAACCATGCACGATAAAATCAGTGAAAAACTCAATATACTGTGCAACTCATAAGTTTAGAGTAAAAAAGAATACCCCCTTGAAACCGTGCCTAGTGTGTGGAAAGGGTACTTGTGCTATGTACCAAGTGTATGGCAAATGTGGAGCAAATAGAGTTTGGGCCTTAAAGAGATATAATAAAATAGAGAAACCATTCAGGCAAGAGTCTGTCAGACTTAGGAGGATTGTGATATAGCGGTTTCGTGGTTCATTGTACATATTTGGCTTAAAATTATAGTTTTCGTACAAAACACCTATATAGTCTTGTACAGCAAGCATTGTTTTGATAAATTCCTAATCTCAAGGGCTGAGAAGTTTACAATTGAGATTATATTGTAAGATTTTCATATAAAAGTACAAAAATACCAAACTATATAGTAGTTTTGTACTTTTGTATATTTAAACTTCTCAGCTCATGGTCTGAGAACGATACAATATAGATTATATCGCTGGCGCCTCATAATCTATATATATATCGCTATCAGACTACAGGAGAGTGCAGTTTGATCAGGAGCTACACTGGTCACAAAATGCATAAACCCCATATAAACTAGGAAAAGTCGCGGGAATAGTGGACGAGGCTTTCCGGCCTTCGTCCAGTATTCCCGCGCCTTTTCCAAGTTTATACCCCGATAAATTCCGTAAAAAGGCCATTCATTCCTATAATAACATAAAACTTCTAAATGAACAAAAACATTTTTAAGCCATCGTACAATTTCACCACTTCATGCGTTACACATACAGCAATTATTATGACAGTAAACCAAATAAAATGTGGTGCAATACATAATAGACAGATATCACAACGGCAAGCTATATATATTATGCCAGTAAATTATACAAAAGACGAGATATCTGAGCATTTCTCCCATCATTCTCAATGTATAAACTTTTCAATCTGACGCACAGCCTATGTTAGTGTACACGTTGCCCATAGGTAAAGCCACATTTACTCACATATTATGAGTAGACACCAGGGCCAATACACTCAGGTAACAGCTTACTTGTCACTGGATGTATAGCTAATAACATACAGCAGGCTGCTGAGGTCCAGGACGGGTGGGGTACATTTATGTTAGATAAGGGTCTGGGGTTCACGCAGGCCGGGGTTATTCGCCTCAAACACTCCATTCGCACATACGTCTGGGCCATCCTCGGCGCACATGCGCAAATGCTCAGTTCTATAATAGGAGTCGGGCCATCCGGCCGTTTTTGATAATATAGATAACAAGTAGGAGACGAGACCCTCGATCAGTCCAGGCAGCGCGGCAGCCGCCTTTCCGGCTAATTTAGCCAGGAGATTGGCGAGGGCTTTTAGATGCTTTTTTGCCCACTCCTTGTCTCCGCCGGATGGCGCGGGTGCCGGTGCCGGTGCTGGTGCGGGTGCAGCCGCCGCACATCCACCACCAGTGAAAGCTAGAACTATGGTCGATATAGTCATGCCGAGAGCTGTGAGGATGCTTACTATTGTGACGCCCTGCTCTCTGAACAGAGTGCGAAGACGCTCACCGAGTGTCGTATCCTCGTGCAGAACCCTCGAGATTGTTTCGCGGATCCGACTTATTTGTGTGCGGAGAGCCTCACGGCAAGCCGATGCAGCCTCCAAGCGAGCTGCTCTTTCATTCCCCAAGTTTTCTTTCTTCTAGCGCGATATGTTCATCCAGCGCCGGGAGTTTGGAGAGGTTAAGGACCAGTTCGCCCCGGACCGTTTGCAGAGCCTTATCGAGTCCCCGGAGGTCGCAAAGAGGTAACGGTGGGTCATCCATCGTTCTGAGTATTCATCCATATCCATTGTGCGAATAGCGGTGGCTACTCGAGGGAGCTCGCTGAGCTCGACAGTTTCTATCGCGCCAGCCGTCTTCGCCAGCGTTTCGTCGGTAGAATGTAGGGTCTCTACAACGCGGGCCGACATAATTGTTTTACCATGCTTCCAATCCGTGAATTCGAATTCGTTTTTTACGATTTGGCCACCGCCCAGGTTTTTTCTGGCAATGGTGCTCAGCACTAGGGGTTTTCCGTTTCTTATATCAATGAGCCGGACATTTGGTGCTGATCGTAGCCGTAACCTACCACGCAGATCCAATTTGAATTTGGAGTAGTCGCGGCCGACAGATGGGACCACACCCTTTTCTGCCAAACTGTTGTAGTAGTCGTCTAAAGCTGACTTGACTGATTCCTGGCTTAGACTAATGGCGTTGGTAGCGCCACCTATTTCCTCGCCGGCTGGAGTCTCTATGAATGTAGTTTCGTTATCATCACCGATGTCATCATCATCGATGTCATCATCGATGTCATCATCATCGAGGTAATCGTCTCGGCCAACTTCTTCCATGCCAATATCGTAACAAGTCATTTTTAACGATGTATTAAAGAAAGAACCATACGGGTTTAATAGAGTTATTCTAATAGAGTTTCACTGAATTATGTCTTCGAGTCATTACGGCCGCAAACTCAATCCATACCGCAGACTGCGGGAGCCCCTTTGGGGCGAAAGGCGTGAGACAGAGCGTCGTTATTACGAACAACCCATCGACGATCGACCAGAACCAGCAGCTCTTGGTCAGCTTCCGCAACCTCGGAGCTAGCGAGGTCATTGTGCCGGGTACTGTTCGCCTCGCTTTCACTATTTCGCTGACGTCGACAGACGTGGACCGAACCGTCGTTCAGAACCTGGGTCGCGCCATCGTCAAGAAGACCATGATAAAGATTTATGGTAATGAGGTGATGTCGATCGATGACAGCGACGTCTACCATTGTTACCAGGACCTGTGGAAGATGGCGCAAGAGCGTGAAAACGCGGTCTATCAGGGTATTGACACCAGCAAAAATAAGAACGTAACCAGACTTAGAATCGGGGCTGGTAACAAGGTAGATAACAACGCGAGTGACAATGCGATCGCGGCCACTTACTGCAACCGCTTCTGGATCCCGCTCGACTTTGAGTTGCTGGAGAGTCACATGCCCTACTATCAGAGTGCTTTGGCGGACCGCCTCGAATACGAACTAACGTTCAACGACTACGACCAAGTTCTCATAGCCATTGACATGGCATCGACGTATACGATCGACAATGTTTCGCTGGAGTACGACATGGTGATGATGCCCGAACTCGCACGATTGATCAGAACCCAGTACGCGGGTGCGTTGTCATACTTTCGACACCGAGTTCTTCGCCACCGCAAGATGACGAAAGACAAAAGCGACACATTGTGGAATATTAATGTCAACGTACCCGCCCGCTCGATGAAAGGTATAGTGATGCTGTTCGAGGAGGGTCAGTTCGCGCTCGGGGTTAGAAAAACTGACAAATTCTATAACCCCAAAATCCCAAAGGTAGAGGTGACTATCGAGGGAGTCCCCAAACAACTCTACAGCGCGGGCCTGAGCGCGCACCAGTAGTGGGACGAAGCCAGAAAGCAGTTTGCTGCCGGCTCTAAGCGCTTCCCGGAGGTTGCCGCGGTTGCCAAAGACCTGCAGCTCTCGGACGTCTCCCTCGCGCAGTTCCTGACTTTCAAGTACACGTTATGGCTAGACATGCGAGCCAGCGACGAGGACCAAATGCACGGTAGTGGACGCGACGATCCAGATAGCCAAAGAGGTGGATGGAGCTGGGCCATTGAACGTGTACTTATATATAATGACAGACGTACAACTCAACATCGAAGATGGTCGATACGTCTCAGCACTCTACTGAATCTAAATCTAAAGATTTAAAACCTCTGGGTTTTACATCAAATAAAGGTTGTGATGCCCACTCTGCCATAATATGTGGGCAGACAGGATGCGGAAAAACGGTTTTCATCCTGGACTTGCTCGAGGGGTCCTATCGCTATGTCTTTCGACACATTCTGATCCTGTGTCCCACTGTGCGGCACAACGAGACTTATCAGCGGCGCCCGTGGATATGGACCGACCCCGGCGACAGGCTTCACGATTGGCTGCGAGGTTTATACCAAAGATTATACCAACTTCTCCCTATACCAAACACCGCGGGGTTGATTGGCAATCGTGATCGGTGCAATCGTGGATTGCTGTAGCTCCTACCTGGATCATCCCGTGGTTTGTTGGTGGTGGTCTGGCAGTTGTGGGCACCGTGTGTGTGTGGAACTACCTTTCGAAACAACCAGCCGCGGTTCCGAAGGAAGTTCCGAAACCGATTGCGCCCCATTTAAACATTGATCGCGATCCCTTTTATATGCAATAATCACTATATGTAATGGCTGAATACGATGGTAAAATGATAGTGAATGCGGTTTATCACGCCGTGGTGATATCGGGTCTCAGTATCGGGTTTGCTCGACTATCAAAGATGGCCTTCGGAGGGCCCGCTGCCAAATTGGACATGACCGCGCGAGACGTAGGTCTCGTGACCTTAGATGTAGTGGCCGCAGTTGGGACCCGAGATTTTCTAGTTAAAGCTGGAATTCTACCTGTTAATATATGGAAATAATGGCTTCGCTCGCAATACTCGTAGTTGGTGCGGTGACGAACGCATTGGCGTTCAGCGGTAGCAACTATTTATTCTAGAAACTGGGAAACTCGTGGATGAGGAGTGGAAGCGTCACGATTGAGCTGTAGAACAACTTAAGATCACAGACGAAGCATGGTAAAAAAAACGAACCGCCCGTCAAGACGCGATCAACGAAGCTCTTCGCCGCGAGAATCACTCCGTGCAAATTTTCCAGAACGTTGACGACGCCATGAGCAAGTACGAGCGGGCATATCCGCAGAAAAGTCTCACGCCGCTGGATCCCGAGCCACAACTTTCAGATTTCTATGTACCGTCAGAGGCCCAAAAAGACCGCGAGATCGCGTTCATCGTCGTGGGGATGGTTGCGACAGGTCTCGTCAGCTACTATATTGGAAAAGCAATAAGTAAAAAGCAATAAGCAAAAGCAATAATTATTTTAAATAATATAATATATTATAATATATATATATATATATAGAACGATGTTAGTTGACGAGCTTTATTACGCTTTGATCGATGTAGGCTGCACAGCCCTTAAACACCGTTTAGCTGGCGCAAAGGGTCTGATCCGTCTGGCCCAAGATTCTCTCGAGACGTGGCGCGAGGACGAACTCTCGGCCTCCCTTTTCGCAAAGCGGATGTTAGATTCCTCCGAGTTCCTTCAGAACTCGGATGAAAAAGCGGCCACCCTTTTCGCAAAACGGATGTTAGATTCCTCTGAGTTCCTTCAGAACTTAACCGGCAGCTGCAGCGAAACTTCCAACAAAGGTTTAGTATCGACGACGCAGTTACCGAACGATCTGAAAAAAGCCTGTTAGAGACTATTCGAACTACTAGAATACCTCGCATACGATGGACACGCGCAAGCTTGATACCAAACTATCGGTTCACCTAGCGCGCAAGCTAGCGAACACATACTACAGCCCCCGCGGCTACTGGAAGGGACTCGCGGCCATCAAGAATCTCGCGGCGGCGACCAAGGTTTCCGAAAATGCAGCCAATGAATGGCTCAAGAAGCAGGCCATCTGGCAGATCTACTTGCCCGCACCTCGACAATATTCCGCGTCCGAAATTCGACGTGCCGGTGCCGAACGAAGTCCACCAAGCAGACCTCCTGTTTCTCCCTCACGATCGCGTAGGTCGCAAGACGTACAAGTACGCACTGACAATCGTTGACGTATCGAGTCGGTATAAAGGGGCTGAGCCGCTGGCCATGAAATAGTCTAAGGAGGTGGCCGAGGCTCTTCCCAAATATATAAGAGGAGTCCTCTCAAATGGCCGAATCTTCTCCAGGCCGATCACGGCCGCGAGTTCATGTGCGCGGTCTCTCATCTATTAGCTAAACACGACGTTTCTGTTAGACGCGGCCGCGTCGACATCCACCGGGACCAGGGGATCGTGGAGCGGTTCAATCGAGGCCTGGCTGAGAGGCTGTTCGGGCACCAATATGCCAAAGAACTACTTGTAGACCCTCATACGTGATCGACCGAGTGGGTGACCAGGCTGCCCGCCGTGGTCTCTGTACTGAGCGGCGAGGTGACCAAATTGATCGGTAAGAAGCCCGTAGTTGCCATGAAGTATAAAAAGGTGTCGCACAAACCATTCGCCTTCTCGCGCGGGCGACACGTTGGTTTAGCGGAGAAACGACTTCCATCGGATGCTGATGTCCGGTACCTCTATCAACCGGGAGAGCTCGAAGGTGGTCGCCGCCGCGCGACTGATCCCGTGTATATCATCTGGATCGATCTATTACCAAACCCGATGAGCCCGTGCTCTACTATTTGGATGATGGTCCATCGCGTGGGTTTGTTCGCGAAGAACTTCTTGCGGTGCCTTCTGACACCCAGCTACCCCCAGATCGTCCGTCGTCATAGTCGGTCAGGCTCTCGTCAGAGTCTTTAGTATTCTCTCCTTTTTTAGAGTCCTATTTTTGTTTACCTATCTATAGGCTCGGTGTGTACCCCGTCTTCCATCACTCTCCTCTTGTCGTAGTACGACGACAACCCCAACTTCTCCTCCTTGTACGTCTTCACCATTCGGAATCCCCTGTTCTCCGCCATGTCCCTACCCCCTTCCAGAGCGCTCTTGTACCTCCCCCAAGTCAGATCGTTAGATCTCCTCGACATCTCCTTGGCCGAGTGCTTAGTTTGTTCGTCACCGCTCACGTAGTAACACTTGATGCACAGCGCGATGGCTCTATCTCCCTCGAATTCCAGCTTGAACAATCCCGGAGTTCTGTTGCTCCACGCGTCCCACGCCAACCACTCGGCTTTCTCCTTGTTGAACTTCCTCTTCCTCTTCTTTCTCACCACCTTCGCCAGCGTCTTCTCCGACACCGCGAAGTACAGGCTGTCAGTGTCCATCTGTATAAGTTCGAAATCTCCGCGATCCACGTATTTGTCCAAGAAGTCGTAGTAGAACTCCAGCATCCGGAGCTTGGCCAACTGGTAGACCGCTATGCCACACTGAAACGGTCTGTTGATCACCACTCCAGTCTTCCTGCTCGATATCTTTTAAGCCTCCCCAATCTCCTCCAGGTATTCGAACCACGCCGACCTCAGTGCCCGGTCGACAGTCTTCTCATCGTTCGTATATGTGGTGTTCAGGTGTCTCTCTTGTGCCTATATCAGCTTGCCACAACACGCGTTGCCAACCAGTTTGAATATCTCCGCCAACACCGCCTTGCTCTTGTCGACGTCGCCCGTCCGTCTGGCGGCGGTGACCTCTTTAACGAACCATTGGAACGGTTTGCCGGGCGCGTAGTTTATCACCCTATGAACCGCCTTGACTTCCAGACCGTGCTCCAGATACCACTTTAGCAGCGGGGAGTATATGGTCATCTTCATGGCGGATAGGTTCCAACAAGCTTCTTACCGTCTCCTCGTTTCCGGTCCGTGTCCTTCAAATAGTTTAACATGAGTTCCGGGACTTCTGCTTCCTCGACAACTCTGTTTACAAATAATGGTGACATTTCTGAGAACTTGTCTCGCAGCGTTTCCGGGACCTCTATATGCAACTCCGCAAATCCGAACCACTCGTCACGCCTGACCTTCCTCACGAAACGGTCTATATGCGACTGTCTTTCCGGGTCGTCACACGTCCATATCTTCTCCTCCCCCGCATGGCATGTCTTTCGACAGGGTAGACAGGTACAGCGCATTGGCGTCGTACCCCAGCACCGCCTTGCACATCTTCTCCTCCCGACTCCCTACCTGACCCCTGATCGTCGACCTGCCAGCCTCTGCGTATCTGGAGAACACTATAGACGAACCACCGACCAACCCCTCCTTCATCATCGCGTAAGTCTCATCCGTCAGCGACCACCGGGCGTCTAGACCTCTCCTGCAATGCCTCGGACACCCGTGCCAGTAGCATCCGTGAAACTGAAACACGGTCTTGGTCTCGTGACAGTAGCCGTCGACCGGATCGCCGGCCACCCACCTCTCGCCACCGTGACCGCAGTCGGCGTGATGTATGTGCTTTCCCACCCTCTCTTCTTATCTACTCAACCATTGAATCGACATCGCGCTCGCTGACCCCTGGGATAGAACGCCTTCTGGTAGGCCGACTGCGGTCTCTCTACCCTCTTACCTGGACATATCACCACGGTCTTCCCACCCATGCAGGTGGTCGCGTGCCTGTGCATGTTACACGCCTTTGTGAACCGTTGTTGACATCCGGTGCATCCGTACTCATTCGTCATCTTGCGGAGGTTCGTTATGAGGAACGAGTGACCTCCAAACATTCCTATCGTCATGATCTTCTCCCCAACCGCATCGTAGTTTGCCGGAGACTTCATGAGGTACCACACTCCGTCGTCGGATACACGAATGCCCAGCTTGAAGTGCTCTTCGACCTTCTTAATATCGTCCAGGGGATTCCCTTGCTATCCGGTCCGTTATCGTGACCGAGGTATTCGTGAGCCAGAGCTCGTGCCTTCCTACAGCACCCGTCGGGTCTTCCTCCACGGTGGATGGCTATGCACCTAAACAGACACAAGTAGTCATCGTACGTGTCGACGGAATACATTCCCTTTTTCTGTCTTAACCAATCGGGGAGTTTTCCCGCTCCCATGAGAAGTTGTTAAGCGTCGATGATCATCTTCACCTCGACCGATATCCAACGAACGAAGGTCCATTTTGTGTTTGGTCTATCGACTTTGTCGATGTCCATTCGACCTTTCTCTCATAGAGAGATCATAGTACCGTCGGTCTCGATGTTCCTAATAGGATACGAGCACGAATACCTCAGATAACATGCCGTGGTCATCTCTGGACGAATTTTATTCATTATGCGATTAACAATATCCCCGTCTACCCCCCTATCGAAGGTCCAGACTATCTTCCTCCTACCCCTATCAACAGTTTCCCTAGCTTCGGCATATTCGGCGAGAATCCTTGGACCCTCCTCCACCAAATCTCTGGCGAGCTCTCTCCTACTCTTAGGAGGTATCCCCACCAGACTTTGATAAATATAAATATTATTGTAGTACGCCTTGTATAGTATAGTGGTTTTCTGCGTGCACTGAGATCTTATTTTACACGCTGCGCGTAAGCAGTGGCACGCAGACTGGCCGTCGTCTCGTTCTCCAATTTCTCGGAGCGTTCTCCCTCGTCCTGCAGGCAGTCGTAACCGGCTCAAAATTTACCTTGCACGCCGCACCGGTCCGGTCTCCTCCTCGCGAACGGTGGCTCGCGCTTCACTTATCCTATCTGATATAGCTTTCTTGAGTCTCAAACCTCTTTGGGAAATTCCTCAACTCTTAGCTTGCTCTCTTATTTGCTTTATGGTAGGCATTATACTGATACTGAGTATAACCAATGGATTCTTATCTCTAATAGGGTGTAAATTGATGCTAGGTATGACAGATTGCTGTATAATACTGAGTATAACATAGAGATTATTATCTCTAATAGGGTGTAATCTCGTAGATAACTTCTCATACGGTCGAGAAAGTATAATGGTTGCCGAAAAATAATTCCCACTCTTCTCATCCATACCGTGATAACAGTGGGGGGAAATCCAAGTAGTATATGAAAGTCAACAGTGATACAAGTTTCCTGTGGGAGTCGCCGCGCGTAGTGGGTGACTTCTATAGAAACTTGTATCATTTTGACTCTCATATACTACTGCTCAAATTACGCAGGCAGATATATGATATCAGGGATCTACCGCAGCGAGTTAGCGAGGTTGTCAGAGTAAGAGGTAAGAGGCCCTCGCATATAGGCAATAGGAGATATAGCGTTGGTCTATGTATGTATGTACGTATGTACGTTTGTAACGCCTTTCATTTTTCAGTAACTCATGAACCGCTTCACAGATTTTGATAATATTTGGCCACAATGTGTGTCTACTCTAGGGATGCTGCTTTGTTTTGCATACTACCCACGTCCGACCGCCCAAGGTCACTAAGGAATTGAATTTTTATTTTTGTATTAAGGCTGCCAGCGAGGGGATTAGCTTCGTTCTTGTTACAGTATTTTCACTACAGACTGTGCTCAATTTGAAAATCAATGCGTATATGTATTTTCATATTGCTGTGAGTATTTTGTACTCCCACATTTGATATAATAAATGTATATTCTGCTGAAATAAGTGCGTAAAATACGCCAATATGCACCTTATATGGAGCTCTGAGATTTCTATTCTGCAAGTTGCTACATATAGTGTTAGGTTGATGCTAGCAATTTGAAATTAGTTGCCAAAATGAACTGACAACAGAAAATTTTTTTTTTACATTTGTTCCAATATTTGTATAAATATAGTACAATGTAGTTTTTATGCCCCCAGTCTCGGTAGAGCCGGAAGCATTTAATGTTTGGACTGGTGTCCGTCCGTGTATTCGGCACATTAAGTTCGCCGGAGTTTCTCAATTATGTCATAACTTCTAAATTCCTAGCAGGATTACTTACATATGTCAACACAGTATACCTGTGGACAAATGCCACACATCCATGCTGTCCTTAATTTGACCTTTTGACCTTCACAACTTTGAACTTTTTCCCCACATTAAAAAGTTCGCCGGGGTTTCTCAATTGTGTAATAACTTCTATATCCCTTGATGTATCACTTTAATATTTCAATATGACCTTGACCTTTTAACCATTCACAAATTTGAACTTTTTCACACATTAAGTAGTTCCCCTGAGTTTCTCAGCTGCTCATGCTGCCCTTAATTTGACCCTTTGACCTTCACAACTTTGAACTTTTTCCCACATTAAAAAGTTCGACAGGGTTTCTCAATTGTGTAATAACTTCTATATCCCTTGATGTATTACTTTAATATTTTAACAAATGCCACACATCCATGCTGCCCTTAACATGATTTTGACCTTCATAACTGTGCTTATGAATATTTATCACTTTTGCTTACTTAATTTTGCCAGTTCTCCAATCTGCCACCGGGGGCATAATTGTGCCGACAGGCCACATTTCTTGTTCAAATAATTTAGTAGCCAAATGGCTGCTGTGCCTACCAGTAGCACCAACCTCAGAGCTCCAGATAAGCTGCGTATTTGCTTAACGGAGAATAACACATTCCCCAAAACCGATACATTTGCATTAAATAGCTATATTAAAGACATAGCGTGCTTTATTGACTTGTATTTATTATAATCCCACAGATATTTGGTTTTAAATTTCCATTATTTATGCGCTCTCCACTCCGTGGGGATTTTAGGCTGCCTCCATTAAAATCACGTGATACGCAACCGCGCCGTGACGTAGTTGTAAAGGTGTCTGTCCCCCCGAGGTGTTTAACGGGGACTACACATTTGTGGCTGTGATTGGAGAAATAGGGTTTTGGGATTTGTAACCAGTATAGCTCCTGATCAAATATCACACTTCTGTAGCCTGGTAACGATATGTATTGCTTAGAACGTGTAGAAGCAGGACATGTCTTTCATTGATGGAAAGGTAAACAATCCAGATCCTAGCTGATCAGACTGTGCAAATTGTGCATACAATTATCAGACTGCTGCTTTTACAAAACCGATCCAGCTCTATACTGGTGACAGAGACAATATTCCAGGTTTAGTAAGATAGTGAACCATATAATTTCACATCAAACAGTGTCATATACCAGACCCGTACGAAGGAATTAATTTAGGGGGTGCGTTATCGACGGCGCGATGGGCTAAACATCTTGTTTTGCACATCGACGGACATACCTCGGCAGATTAACCCTTTCACCCCTAAGTAACTGGAATAGATTTTGATAAGATAACTTTACAACCCAATGTAATCATCACAAAATGATTTTCAGACCAGTCCATTTATGAACATAGGGTGTTTTTGTTCTCAAATTTTCAAAATTACTTGCAAAAAATGCAGATCCTGATGAGATGGCTCGTCACGAGCCGGCTCATCTGGATCTACACTTTTTGCCAATACCACTATATATATAGGCCTGTTGTGTTGAAAAGGTTAAGGGGGTGCCTACGCACCCGTCGCATCCCCTCTGCGTACGGGCCTGTATACTGCCATATGAATTTCAAAGATATTGTAGTCCCCTGGTTAGCCCCAGGGATGTTTCTGCTGGTCGTAAAACATATTTACACAGCACATGAGAAAACACCACTTGGTGCTGTGTCAAAAGAATGAGATATTTCATTAGGTAGATCCTGCTTCTGGGTTTGGCAAAATTTAATCTTTACTTTAATTTCAGTTATATTCAGCAAATAAATAAAATAAAATCTGATTAGGGGCTACATCATTCATTTGACATTGGTATGGTACGGTATCGTACTGTAGACTTCGTATTTTGCTGGTTGCAAACATGATCCTGTCTGTTTTGTAATGAAACAGTATAGGTAAAAACAATTTAGGTGGAAATCTCCCTCAAAATTGTTACTAAAATTTCATTATGGTACATAAGAAAATACACCAGTGCATTATACCATCCGTATAATCATGGATATGATTGTTTCAATTCGTGAGCAATGTACTATACTGCAGATTGTAATGATTGTTTGACTGGATGGCTAACCGTGCATACGTTGATCAGACAGCACAGGGTGCAGACTAGTCTGGGTCTACACAGATTGTAAGCGCAATAAGCATTGCTTAGTTAGATTAACTATTAATGGTAGACATGTCATACGTGTCTGGATAAAGGTGTGAACAACAAGTGTTGACTTGTGGACAAGATATACAGAAATGGAATATTTCGATTTTATCAACATACGTATTACGAGGTCGATTTTGTTAGTTTATTAATCTGATTATATACTAATTAAAACTTGGGGGATGTTTTGGTCAAATAGGTGCCGCTTTTACCGGGGATCGCTTTGACCCGGGCCGTTTTGACTAGCTTCCATTGTACCGATTAGGTGATGTGCTTGTACACGGCCCGCACTGTGACCGCCCCACTGTGACGTCACGGCTATCCAAGAGGTAAGATGGCGACTTACAGGCGATTTGAAGCCAGTTACGAAACATGAATAATAATGGCATTGATCGTTTTTACCCAATTAAAATTGCCAAATACCCAATTGAAATCAGAAGTAGCGAGTATAAAAAAGCAGTAAAAATATTTTGGTACCTTCATCATGCTGCAGAAAACCAGAAACAGACCAAACATGTAGCAAATTTGTTTTATTTTCCATGAAAAAAGATCTTGGTATTTCATTAGAATTGTCTCCAAGGAAACAATTCTAATGAAATGCCAAGTCATGTTTTCATTTCGGAAGAAACTATTCAATAATGGCTGTCTGTGGATGTGTAAGTAGTAGTGATTTTATTTTACCCAATTAAAATGTTGAAATACCCAATTGCTTCAGAAATGATGGAGTGACAATACTCAATTACTAATTCCTTATCTCGAGCCCTGAACCTATCATTGTGTCACAATGACTGATAGCAAAATTGCCGTGTCCAACATTGTCGCTGATACCATGTATCCGGGTTGATCTGCAGGTCGTCAAACTGGTTTCGCTGACATTTCGATGGTTGAACGACATCCCGTCAAAAATGTAAAAAATGTTCTCAATGCTTTGATTAAAATATTAAGGCCCAAGTGTGCGCAATTTGTAACGTGAAATTATACCTGATATAGAAAATACCAGCCTAGTGTCTACTGATATCAAGTTTATAAATCAGACAAATCTTCCGTGTCAATGGACTGTTAACCCATTTCATGCCGAGGATATGCCGGCCATTTTGTGTGTGGAAATCCTAAATATTTTCTTTCTGTGTGCATAGAAGTATTATGTCGTGACCACCATTTTAACATTATCTGTCGAGACGGTTCAAATGAGTGGTCAGAACATCTACTTTAACTGAGAAATAAGAAAATAAAATAATTAAAAAAAAATAATTAAATTTCATACCCATAAAGGTGTATTCCGAATGTAATGGGTTAAGCACCATTCCATTCCATTATCTGGCAAGGTTTGGAAACACATAGGAATTCCGAGGCTCACCGAGGATACGCCATTTTGTGTGTGGAAATCCTAAAGTATATGTTGTGACCACCATTTGAACCGTCTCGTCGAGAGGGTTCAAATGAGTGGTCACAACATATACTTTAACTGAGAAATAATGAAATAAAATAATTAAACAATTTCATACCTGTAAAGGTGTATTCCGAATGTAATGGGTTAAGCACCATTCCATTCCATTATCTGTAGCCGATTTCATCAAAATTACAAAGTATACTTTGAGGCAGAAATAATTTATTTTTCCTGAAATGCATTATTTCATATAGAACTAACGACTGTATATATTTGATGATTATACTTTGCAATGTTGGTGAAATAGGCTATAGGCTCGGCTTGGAAACGGTAGGAATTCCGAGGCTCACCGTCATCAGACACTAGGCTGGTATTATATTTATCATTTATAATGTGTAATGTAGCCCAGATAATCATATCTGGGTCAATGCCTGGTGGGTGGCAGGTGGGAGCAAGCGATGGGTAATTTAACGATCGGAGTTCATCCTTACCCGAATTATGACTGGAGACCTGGTTTGGCTCTCACATGTCTTTGGCATTTTATATGTGACAGTTGACTCTTTGTGCACCTCTTATGTGAGTATTACGATTATTCGTAATCCTATTTTAGGGGAAGGGGCCAAGTGACTTGGTGTGGTATGGACCTGGCACCAGGTCAGGTTATTCTAATTTCAGGACTGAATATGATAGGCTGTTAAACACCAATAAACAAACAATGCCTGATCATCATTCATATTTTCATTCCTCGCCCCACCAATGCTCCCCAGTGCCCAAGCTCAATGCCAAATGAAGTTGAAATTTAAGGTTCAATAGATTAGCACATTTTTTCCATTCTCCTATAACTTCTTTACATTACTGCTTGAAACTTCATGTACAGTCGAACCTGTGTTAACGACCACCTGTGAATAGCGACCACTTGTCCACAACGGCCAGTTAAAACCCCCCCCGTCCAATTTGTTCTTTAAAATACCTTGGAATAACGACCACCTCCGAACAACGACCAGCGACCGGCGATTTTCGTTCCCACGCGGCATTTGTCAAGTGTAAATTTCACACCGCAGGGCACAAGGCCATATCAAACGTTGAAATTTAAGGTTCAATAGATTAGCACATTTTTTCCATTCTCCTATAACTTCTTACATTACTGCTTGAAACTTCATGTACATGTACATGTTTATCATCATCCATATTTTCATCCACGCTTGCGGGAGGTTCGTTTGGAGCATGCAAATGGTAATTTAATGATGGGGGCTTGCAGCAGACGGCAATATTTCTTCGTACTTGTTTAGCATTAACCATTTCGGTAGTGGTAAACAGTGTAGATCCAGTTGAGCAGTCTCATCAGGATCTGTACTTTTTAATCGCCCGTTTGAAAAAACGGGACGTATTATGTATTCATCTTGTACGGGCGGGCGGGCACAGCTTGTCCACGCAATAACTAGAGTTCTACTTTATGGCTCGTAACCAAATTTGGTATACACGTTTATCACGGCAAGACGAAGAACCCTATTTTCAAAAATTTTCGATGACTTATCTCCCCTTGGCGGCCATTTTTAGCTTGACTATTCGAAGAATAGTTAGAGCTTATGTTGTCACCCCGGCGTCGGCGTCACCGGCCTTGGTTAAGGTTTTTAGTCAACCTTGTATATGAAATACTACTGGCCCTACACCCACCATACTTGGACAACTTCATCTCCTAGTGATGTACATGTACATCAATAACCCTTGATCTATATTTGACCTTGACCTACATTTCCTCTTGAATTACTTAGTTAATTCCCCTTGGTTAAGGTTTTTAGTCGACCTTGGTTAAGGTTTTTAGTCAAGCTTGTACATGGAATACTATTGTGCATACAGACACCATACATCAATAACCCCTGATCTATATTTGACATTGACCTACATTTCCTCTTGAATTACTTAGTTAATTCCCCTTGGTTAAGGTTTTTAGTCAAGCTTGTAGATGTAATACTCCTGGCCCTACACCAACCATACTTGGACAACTTCATCTCCTAGTGATGTACATCAACAACCCCTGATCTATATTTGACCTTGACCTACATTTAACCTTGAATTACTTAGTTAATTCCCCTTGCTTAAGGTTTTTAGTCAACCTTGGTTAAGTTTTTTAGTCAAGCTTGTAGATGGAATACTATTGTACATACAGACACCATACTTGGATAACTTTTTCTCATAGGGACGTACATTTTTTTTATTTTTTTTTTTTATCTTATATTTAAGGGTAGGAATTGACTCGAGGACCTTCCAAACCCGGGCATTTGAACCCAAAAGTGGCAGGTCAATGACCGTTGGCCCGTTTGTTTCCGAATTTACTAATATCTGCCATACAGTCGAAATATGTGCATTAAATGAAGGAGGCAATGAGGCGGTTAATTTAACCTAGCTAGTTCATTCTCCTATCGCACGAAGCCGGTATGTAAGACCGTGAAAAAGGCTGAGTGTGAGTGCATGTGATATATGGAGACTCAGTCAAAACGGTGTTATTCTATATAATGATGATATTTGACGATTGGTCAGGGCATAACATATCAGGCCGGGAATGATCGATATTTGGTTATGATGCAAAGTATGATGTAATATGTTTTCGGGCCCAGCTACTGTCGTTTCGCGGCTTATCGTTATATACGATTTGCAATTATTCGAGTTCAGGTGTGGCGTTTATCTGTTACTATTTGGTTATATGACAATGTGTTTCACATATTCTGAAGACGAAAGAAAAAGAGAAGATAATACACGGCGGTATAGCAATTGCCCATATATTAGTGAGTGGCCCATACCATACCGCCGGTCATGGTCCAACATGTTAAATTTGATTTCAGACGATGCATATTACAGTCAATAATGTTTAATAAGAGTAATGCGGGCGGCCAATTCCGGTCTATTCTGCATTACTCCGTGAGATGAATGGTGGCGAAACCGGAGTACCCGGGGAAAACCACCTCCTCCGGCAAGTAATGACGTACATCAATAACCCCTGACCTATATTTGACCTTCACCTACATTTAACCTTGAATTACTTGATTAATGTTTATAGTCAAGCTTGTATATGGAATACTCCTGGGCCTACATCAACCATACTTGGACAACTTCATCTCCTAGTGATGTACATCAATAATCCCTGACCTATATTTGACCTTGACCTACTTTTATCCTTGGATTACTTACTTATTTCCCCTTGGTTAAGGTTTTTAGTCAAGCTTGTATATGGAATACTCCTGGGCCTACAGCAACCATACTTGGAAAACTTCATCTCCTAGTGATGTACATCAATAACCCCTGACCTATATCTGACATTGACCTACATTTAACCTTGAATTACTTACTTAATTTCCCTTGGTTAAGGTTTTTAGTCAACCTTGGTTAAGGTTTTTAGTCAAGCTTGTACATGGAATACTATTGTGCATACAGACACCATACTTGGACAACCTTTTCTCATAGGGATGTACATCAATAACCCCTGATCTATATTTGACCTTGACCTACATTTCTTCTTCAATTACTTAGTTAATTCCCCTTGGTTAAGGTTTTTAGTCAAGCTTGTATATGGAATACTACTGGCCCTACACCCACCATACTTGGACAACTTCATCTCCTAGTGATGTACATCAATAACCCCTGATCTATATTTGACCTTGACCTACATTTCCTCTTGAATTACTTAGTTAATTCCCCTTGGTTAAGGTTTTTAGTCAACCTTGGTTAAGGTTTTTAGTGAAGCTTGTACATGGAATACTATTGTGCATACAGACACCATACTTGCACAACCTTTTCTCATTGGGATGTACATCAATAACCCCTGGTCTATATTTGACCTTGACCTACATTTCTTCTTCAATTACTTAGTTAATTCCCCTTGGTTAAGGTTTTTAGTCAAGTTTGTATATGAAATACTCCTGGCCCTACACCCACCATACTTGGACAACTTCATCTCCTATGGATGTACATCAATAACCCCTGATCTATATTTGAACTTGACCTACATTTCCTCTTGAATTACTTACTTAATTCTCTTTGGTTAAGGTTTTTAGTCAAGCTTGTAGATGCAATACTCCTGGCCCTACACCAACCATACTTGGACAACTTCATCTCCTAGTGATGTACATCAATAATCCCTGACCTATATTTGACCTTGACCTACTTTTATCCTTGGATTACCTTCTTATTTCCCTTTGGTTAAGGTTTTTAGTCAAGCTTGTATATGGAATATTCCTGGGCCTACAGCAACCATACTTGGAAAACTTCATCTCCTAGTGATGTACATCACCCCTAACCTATATCTGACATTGACCTACATTTAACCTTGAATTACTTACTTAATTTCCCTTCGTTAAGGTTTTTTAGTCAACCTTGATTAAGGTTTTTATGCAGCCGCGGCCACATTGACCTACATTTAACCTTCAATTACTTACTTATTTCCACCCTTGGTTAAGGTTTTTTACACTACCTTGGTTAAGGTTTTTATGCAGGCCGCGGCCACCTTGTTTGTCAAGCTATGTGTACATCGACAACCCTCGTAGTCGAGCTATGCTGTTCTCCTTCAGCTCTTGTTATTTTTCGCACTCTGTATCCATATCCACGTAATATCTCGAGTTCTACTTCACCGATCGTAACCAAATTCGGTATACATGTTTATCACGGCAAGATGAAGAAGCCTATTTATTTTTAAAATTTTCCAATTACTTATCTCCCCTTGGTGTTTTTATAATGCCGAAAAAATATTTTTTAACAAAAATATCACCTTTTTAACCATTTTTTCTACATTTTTCTATACAATTCTATATACAGTACAGAGTTTGTGTACACAACTCCTCCGAAACCGTTCAGTTGATCGTTCTGAAACTATACACACGTCTTTTACACATATTGAAGATGTGCACATATACTTTGTGCATCTCGAAACCTTAACGCTCGGGTAAATGGCCTATATTTTCTGTTTCCTTGCTTGGATTTGCTTCATATTTCATACACGCATTGCTCCAAGGGTCCTCTACTGCGCTGTGGCAAATCCACGTCCGTCCCGCCCCTTCTAAGCCCAAGGTCAAGGTCATCTACTTTGTGCATCCCAAAACCTTCACACTCGGGTAAATGGCCTATATTTTCTGTTTCCTTGCTTGGATTTGCTTCATATTTCACACACGCATTGCTCCAAGGGTCCTCTGCTAAGCCCAGGGTCAAGGTCAAATACTTTGTACGCTCGAAACCTTAATCTGGTAAATGGCTCATAAATTTTGTTTCCCTTATCCGGCACGTTGTGTTTTCAAATGCGCCCTCGGTTCCTTTGCTGCCACCGGGCGCGCTTCGTTGTCATCTGACAACTCTTGGTCTACATTATTGTATCCAATTCCCTATCATTTCTACTTTACACTCTACTTTTCTATCTCTGCCTAAATTAATATACATGTTTAGCACAACGAGATGAAAAAATAATGCTATAGACTTTCAAATTCTCATTAATGTTTCTTGCCTTGGTGACAGCTTCACATTTCTGCATCTTCGCTGTCTGGCCCATATTCGACGGGCGTATTTTGTGACTTGCGTCACTCTTGTTGCAAGTAATTTTCATATTTTTCACAAAAACACCCCCTTTTCATAAATGGACCAGTCTGAAAATCATTTTGTGACGGTTGGATTGGTTGCAAAATGAGCATATCATAAAATCCATTCCAGTTTTTTTTAGTGGTGAAAGGGTTAACATTCGGGCAAATTTCTTATAACTTCTGGTTTCCTTTGATAGAACTTCTTGATATCTGCACAGTCGGACCAGGTTCTGCACTGTTTGCCGCCATTTTAGCAATGAAACACATGTCTAGCTACATGGTATGCTATTTATTTGATCAGAAGCTACGTGCACTGGTTACAAATGAAATCCCATAAACTGCGTTTCAGAATGCTGCTATGGACAGAGTGGGGTGTTGGGGAGATGACCGGCCGAGTTAGTCACGCCCAGCTTGATGGGTCAGAGGTCACAACCTTTATCCTGGCACTCGACAAACCCACAAGCCATGTCCTTGACCTCACCACCTCTGCCCTGTACTGGCTGGCACAGACGGACGGACGCACGGCCGTGCACACAATGGAACTGACCGGGGCACATGGACGGGTAAGTGTCTGGACATGACGATTGAATAGGCCAGTGGAAGAAGGGGACATAAGGGACTTTGCCCCCTACGTCTACAGACCCCTTCACTTGTCCTGTCGATTTGACGGGGTTTACTTGGAAGAGGGCTAAGCTCCTAACCCTTACAGTGCTGAATTAAATTTTGTAGTCTGCTGATTGTTTTCTATTTTTACCTACAAAAACATAATTTAGCAGCACTAAAGTGCTGCAAAACCATATTTTGAATTGAGAAAAGGACAAAACACGAAATAACAGCAGAAGACAAGTTTTGTTTCCTGCATTCTTGAAACTTGGACTTGAAAATTGAAACCACTTTAGAATCAATGGAAATGATTCTGAAGTGCTGTCGAAGCATGTTGTAAATTATTCTAAAGGGCTGTTAAAGCATGTTTTTGATGATAAAAATGGAAAATAGAAAATAAACAGACGACAAAATACATAAGATAGCGATCTCGGGGTTAAAACAATGTGTATTAAATGTGCTCCCCTTCGGAGGTTATTGGAAATTACTATATGAGCCGCGCCGTGCGAAAACCGGGCTTAATGACAACATTTTCAGTTTTTACTTTTTCCCGTATTCTGAATTGTACATCTTTTAAAAGCCATATGCCTCCAAAATTATCAATGTATTCCAATTATGGTTCATTTTAGAAGTAGTTTTATGATGCGTGGTAAAAACTTACATGACGTTTTAGATCAATGACGTCGAAATTACGGCGTTTTTATCAACGGCGTATACAAGGGGTGTTGATCCGGACAAGTCCTATAGATTTATCATCTTTTATCGCATGTCAACCAAATTTGGATATCCCGTAGCCTGGCCAAGTGTCTCCCATTAGGCCAAGACAAGGTATGAAAATGAATGAGAGCATGATGTTATTAGCCGATCAAATCAGGGTTCAATATATGTCAGGGAAAAGTGAGAGAAGTGTTGATTTCCTCCCCAACCAAACCAAAATTTTTCTCCAGTTATATTTAGCTGTCATTAATATCTGATCATAGCAATACTTATGGTAGTCAAATGTACACAATATTATTCCAGTTGAAAGAATTAACCTTTGAATATAGGTGAAGGCGCTTAGCATTGCACAAATATGTAGCAAGTCAACCGAAATCTCATAAATACCCGATTTTTGGCGGCCATCTTGAAAATATGATAATTATATACTGAATATTAGTGTAGTTTACGTAAATTCTTTAATATATCCATCAGAAATGTTTTTTAACAACTTCCAAGTTAAGGACCATGACTTATTGGCTCATATATTGGCAATTTTCGACTTCCGTCAAGCATAAAGTTCAATGACCTTGAAATGACCTTGAACTTGGTTTAAAAAATGGCACCTGGATTTTTTGGAAACCTTATACATTCAAGTTTATAAAAACACGGGTGCTAATAAATTAACACGAGGTGCCGGAATCTTATATATACCTACAATTGCCCCTGGACTAGGAGGCAAACCGCCTAACTTAGTTTACCGAGCTCCGGTTGATGTAATTTGGAAGTGAGACAACAACTTTCGCGTTTGTAGATTACCGAATATAGGAGAAAAGGGTGGTTAGAAACTTTTTCACAAACCAATGGATAACCAATATATAGCCGATCTATAAATAGATCGGCTAATAATAACGTTTATGGCTCGTGTTGCAGTTGCTAATGTAACGTCATGTTTTGGATTGCTGCCCAAGTAACGTAATTTCGTATGAAAATTTTTCAAATAAGGCAAAGTGAGGCGTTTCCCTGTTGTTTACTGCTGTCTGAAATAATTTTGGGGAATAATAGCGACATCATTTAACATTTCGTATACGACGACATATTTTAAAGTTGGCAGTAGGCCGCTTATAACATTAACTTTGTGATAAAACACGATACCGGCCAGATACCTTATAATTGTCGCCGTGTGTCTGTCTTGAGGATCGCATTACCGTCACCTGATATACATTATTATGCAGTCAAATGATAAACTGATGATTTGATACTACAAAAGCACTTATAATTTCGACTACAAAAGCAAGTTTATGACCATCACATTTCCAATTAATATGTTGATGCATTTATTTTAAATTCAATACAAACCCCGGATATTTATGTCGTTATATAGCTGTCATTATATTTATGATCAAATGAGTGGCATTAAATGGCATATCATTCGCTAAGTACTGGATAGAATTGTTTAACAGTCTCAATTTACCAAGATAATAGATGGTAATATCGTTGGCATACACTAGGTTGTTCATATTTAAGATTATTTAGGAATCAAAGTGCAGTGTAAGCGAAGACTTCTCTGATATGTAGCCAGTTAAATTATGCGTTCACCATTTTGAATTCATAAGGACAACCGACGAAAAAGAGTAAAAATGTCAAAGAACGACAGTTAGGCGACAATGTACAGCGCCTGAAGCATTTATAAGTCATTGATGCTGCAAGTATCCTTGCTATAATAGTTTGTCACTGTTCACACTTAATGTTAACTGACACCAGCAAACGTAAATGGGAGGGCAAACTGTGAACTTTTACGGCGACGCTAGACAATTTGAAACGTCGTTTTTCTGACGTCGTTTACCGCTTTTCATGACGTTGTCATTAAGCCCGGTTTTCGTATGACGCGTCCCATATATATTTTTACGTGGCTGTGACTGGAGAAAGGGAGCTTCTGGAATTCGTGAACAGTGTAGCTCCTGATCAAATAGCACTCCTGTAGCCTGATAATGATCTATTTGAAGATGGATTGGCGTTTCATTGATAGAATTGTGAACAGTGCCGATCACAATCTTAATGCGAATGGGCAGGCCGAACACTGGATCTACACTGGTCGCGAAACCCATAAGCCCCATTTCTCCAGCCACCGACACATGTGTTTTAGAACGAACTGTCAGAATATTTAGGGGTTTTATGGTAATTATACCCCCACAAACAAAGTTTGTTGGGGGTATATAGGAGTCAGCAATGTCGGTCTGTCGGTCGGTCTGTTGGAAATTCCCAACTATCAGAATAGTTAGGGGTGGTTATGGTAATTATACCCCCACAAAACAAAGTTGTACATGGAATACTATTGTGCATACAGACTATACTTGGACAACCTTTTCTCATAGTGATTGTACATAATCAATATGGAATACTCCTGGGCCTACATCAACCATACTTGGACAACACTTCATCTCCTAGTGATGTACATCAATAATCCCTGGCCTATATTTGACCTTGACCTACTTTTATCCTTGGATTACTTACTTATTTCCCCTTGGTTAAGGTTTTTAGCCAAGCTTGTATATGGAATACTCCTGGGCCTACACCAACCATACTTGGAAAACTTCATCTCCTAGTGATGTACATCAATAACCCCTGACCTATATCCCACATTGACCTACAGTTAACCTTGAATTACTTACTTAATTTCCCTTGGTTAAGGTTTTTAGTCAACCTTGGTTAAGGTTTTTATGCAGGCCGCAGCTACCTTGTTTGTCAAGCTATGTGTACATCGACAACCCTCGTCGTCGAGCTATGCTGTTCTCCTACAGCTCTTGTTATTTTTTGCACTATGTATCCTTGTCCATGCGATAACTCAAGTTCTACTTCACCGATCGTAACCAAATTCGGTATACATGTTTATCACGGCAAGATGAATAAGTCTATTTATTTTCAAAAATTTCCAATTACTTATCTCCCCTTGGCGCCCATTTTTAGCTCGACTATTTGAAGAATAAGTAGAGCTTATGTTGTCACCCCGGCGTCGGCGTCACCGTCACGCCTTGGTTAAGGTTTTTAGTCAAGCTTGTATATGGAATACTACTGGCCCTACACCCACCATACTTGGACAACTTCATCTCCTAGTGATGTACATCAATAACCCCTGATCTATATTTGACCTTGACCTACATTTCCTCTTGAATTACTTAGTTAATTCCCCTTGGTTAAGGTTTTTAGTCAACCTTGGTTAAGGTTTTTAGTCAAGCTTGTACATGGAATACTATTGTGCATACAGACACCATACTTGCACAACCTTTTCTCATTGGGATGTACATCAATAACCCCTGGTCTATATTTGACCTTGACCTACATTTCTTCTTCAATTACTTAGTTAAATTCCCCTTGGTTAAGGTTTTTAGTCAAGTTTGTATATGAAATACTCCTGGCCCTACACCCACCATACTTGGACAACTTCATCTCCTATGGATGTACATCAATAACCCCTGATCTATATTTGACCTTGACCTACATTTCCTCTTGAATTACTTAGTTAATTCTCTTTCGTTAAGGTTTTTGGTCAAGCTTGTAGATGGAATACTCCTGGCCCTACACCAACCATACTTGGACAACCTTTTCTCATAGGGATGTACATCAATAACCCCTGATCTATATTTCACCTTGACCTACATTTCCTCTTGAATTACTTAGTTTATTCCCCTTGGTTAAGGTTTTTAGTCAAGCTTGTATATGAAATACTCCTGGCCCTACACCCACCATACTTGGACAACTTCATCTCCTAGTGATGTACATCAACAACCCCTGACCTATATTTGACCTTGACCTACATTTAACCTTGAATTACATAGTTAATTCCCCTTGGTTAAGGTTTTTAGTAAACCTTGGTTAAGGTTTTTAGTCAAGCTTGTACATGGAATACTATTGTGCATACTAACACCATACATGGACAACCTTTTCTCATAGCGATGTACATCAATAACCCCTGATCTATATTTGACCTTGACCTACATTTCCTCTTGAATTACTTACTTAATTCTCTTTGGTTAAGGTTTTTAGTCAAGCTTGTAGATGCAATACTCCTGGCCCTACACCAACCATACTTGGACAACTTCATCTCCTAGTGATGTACATCAATAATCCCTGACCTATATTTGACCTTGACCTACTTTTATCCTTGGATTACCTTCTTATTTCCCTTTGGTTAAGGTTTTTAGTCAAGCTTGTATATGGAATATTCCTGGGCCTACAGCAACCATACTTGGAAAACTTCATCTCCTAGTGATGTACATCACCCCTAACCTATATCTGACATTGACCTACATTTAACCTTGAATTACTTACTTAATTTCCCTTCGTTAAGGTTTTTAGTCAACCTTGATTAAGGTTTTTATGCAGGCCGCGGCCACATTGACCTACATTTAACCTTCAATTATTTACTTAATTTCCCTTGGTTAAGGTTTTTACTCTACCTTGGTTAAGGTTTTTATGCAGGCCGCGGCCACCTTGTTTGTCAAGCTATGTGTACATCGACAACCCTCGTAGTCGAGCTATGCTGTTCTCCTTCAGCTCTTGTTAATTTTTCGCACTCTGTATCCATATCCACGTAAATATCTGTTCTACTTCACCGATCGTAACCAAATTCGGTATACATGTTTATCACGGCAAGATGAAGAAGCCTATTTATTTTTAAAATTTTCCAATTACTTATCTCCCCTTGGTGGCCATATTTAATTTTCGGACTCCGTATCCTTGTTCACGCAATAAGTCGAGTTCTACTTGATGGATCGTAACCAAATTTGGTTTACATGTTAATCACTTCAAGATGAGTTTATCTCCCCTTGTTGACTGGCCTTGCCTCGACGGCATATATTGTGACCTTCGGCACTCTTGTTTGCAATTAATTTTCATATTTTTTTAAAGAAAAAAAAGCACCCCCGTTTTAGCTCGCCTGCACAAGAGCTTATGGCATACCCCTGGCGTCATCGGCGTCCACAAACTTAACGTTGGGGTAAATGTCTTATAACATCTGTTTCCTTTCATGCAACACCTTGATATTTCATACGTGCATTCATCTGATGATACTCTATCCTGCTATAGCAAATCCATGACCCATAACCCACCCCTTACCCCAAGGTCAAGGTCACACACTTAGCACATTCATAAACTTAACGTTGGGGTAAATGTCTTGTAACATCTGTTTCCTTTCATAGAACGCCTTGATATTTCATACATGCATTCCTCAGATGAGCCTCTATCATGCTGTAGCAAATCCACTTTGCATGTTCATAAACTTAACGTTGGGGTAAATGTTGTGTAACTTCTGTTTCTTTACAGGGAACGTTTTGATATTTCATACATGCATTCATCTGATGATCCTCTATTGTGTCTTCTACACATATTGAAGATGTGCACCTTGGTGTTTTTATAATGCCGAAAAAATATTTTTTAACAAAAATATCACCTTTTTAACCATTTTTTCTACATTTTTCTATACAATTCTATATACAGTACAGAGTTTGTGTACACAACTCCTCCGAAACGTTCAGTTGATCGTTCTGAAACTATACACACGTCTTTTACACATATTGAAGATGTGCACATATACTTTGTGCATCTCGAAACCTTAACGCTCGGGTAAATGGCCTATATTTTCTGTTTCCTTGCTTGGATTTGCTTCATATTTCATACACACATTGCTCCAAGGGTCCTCTACTGCGCTGTGGCAAATCCACGTCCGTCCCGCCCCTTCTAAGCCCAAGGTCAAGGTCACCTACTTTGTGCATCCCAAAACCTTCACACTCGGGTAAATGGCCTATATTTTCTGTTTCCTTGCTTGGATTTGCTTCATATTTTCACACACGCATTGCTCCAAGGGGTCCTCTGCCTCTGCTAAGCCCAGGGTCAAGGTCAAATACTTTGTACGCTCGAAACCTTAATCTGGTAAATGGCTCATAAATTTTGTTTTCCCTTATCCAGCACGTTGTGTTTTCAAATGCGCCCATCGGTTCCTTTGCTGCCACCGGGCGCGCTTCGTTGTCATCTGACAACTCTTGGTCTACATTATTGTATCCAATTCCCTATCATTTCTACTTTACACTCTACTTTTCTATCTCTGCCTAAATTAATATACATGTTTAGCACAACGAGATGAAAAAATAATGCTATAGACTTTCAAATTCTCATTAATGTTTCTTGCCTTGGTGACAGCTTCACATTTCTGCATCTTCGCTGTCTGGCCCATATTCGACGGGCGTATTTTGTGACTTGCGTCACTCTTGTTGCAAGTAATTTTCATATTTTTCACAAAAACACCCCCTTTTCATAAATGGACCAGTCTGAAAATCATTTTGTGACGGTTGGATTGGTTGCAAAATGAGCATATCAAATTCCATTCCAGTTTTTTTAGTGGTGAAAGGGTTAACATTCGGGCAAATTTCTTATAACTTCTGGTTTCCTTTGATAGAACTTCTTGATATCTGCACAGTCGGACCAGGTTCTGCACTGTTTGCCATTTTAGCAATGAAACACATGTCTAGCTACATGGTATGCTATTTATTTGATCAGAAGCTACGTGCACTGGTTACAAATGAAATCCCATAAACTGCGTTTCAGAATGCTGCTATGGACAGAGTGGGGTGTTGGGGAGATGACCGGCCGAGTTAGTCACGCCCAGCTTGATGGGTCAGAGGTCACAACCTTTATCCTGGCACTCGACAAACCCACAAGCCATGTCCTTGACCTCACCACCTCTGCCCTGTACTGGCTGGCACAGAAGGATGGACGCACGGCCGTGCACACAATGGAACTGACCGGGGCACATGGACCGGTAAGTGTCGGGACATGACAATTGAATATGCCAGTGGTAGAAGGGGGCATGTCCTGTCGATTTGAAGGGGTTTGGGTTTTACTTTGAAGAGGGCTAAGTCCTTAACCCTTACAGTGCTGAATTGAATTTTGTCGTCTGCTGATTATTTTCTATTTTTATCACCAAAAACATAGTTTAGCAGCACTTGAGAATAATTTCCAATGGAAATGATTCTAAAGTGCTGCAAGACCATGTTTTGAATGAGAAAAGGACACAACACGAAATAACAGCAGAATACGAGTTTTGTTTCCCACATTCTCAGGGTTAAAGGGATTTGCCCCTTCTACAGTCCTTCAACTGTCGTGTCGAATTGAAGGGTTAGTCTGTCCCGGTACGTAACTTACTGTGGGGAGGAAGTGTGTATTCGTGCCGGCTAGCTCAGTCGGTTAGAGGCGATGGTACGGTAAACCAGAGGTCCCGGGTTTGAGCCCGGGCGGTGCACATTTTTCTCACCCTATATATACTGCCCAAATTGTACCAAAAACATGAAATTCAGAGACGAATTAAATATAGAATTCGGGGACGAATTACAATTTGGCGGGGAAGTATGTCACGGTATGTAACTCACTATGGGGAGGAAGTGTGTATTCGTGCCCGGCTAGCTCAGTCGGTTAGAGCGATGGTACGGTACTAAACCAGAGGTCCCGGGTCGTTCGAGCCCCGGGTCGGTGTGCACATTTTCTCACCCTGTGACGCCCAACGAGGACCGTGACTGATATATATATACTACCCAAAATGTACCATATGGAATTCAGAGACGAATTAAATACAGAATTCGGGGACGAATTCCAATTTGGCGGGGAAGGAATATGTCGCGGTACGTAACTCACTATGGGGAGAAAATGTGTATTTATTGCCCGGATTAGCCCTGGCATTAATAATTCAATAGCACAGGACCTTCCCCTCAAAATGTCACCGGCATCTAGTAAGTAGATATAATCCTGTGCAAATCACATGGCTATATCGCATTAAGCAAGATGACATGAATGAGGTTACAATTAGGCCAATATATAGCAAGGTCATTTCCACATAAATGTATTAATCATTATTAACATTATTCTCATTATTCTCGCCCTGTGACAAGTCCACTATGGATTTAGAGCCCTTTTCCAGGGCCGAGCCCCGTCCATAGTCATCTGTTCCACCGGGCCCCGTCCATTGTCATCTGTTGTTTCGTATTTCATACAAAGAACAAAATAAACAAAATATTAGGACACACTTTATTGTGGGAAACCATATATTTTTATGCCACCGGGTTTCGAAGAAACGAGTGGCATTTTGTGTTTGGACCGTCCGTCCGTCCGTCCGTCCGTCACACTTTTCGGTTAACCACTTTGTCACAGTTTCTCAAATATGCTGCAGGTGGCATCCGCGTTCGACAGACGCATTTCTTGTTACACATTGTTTTAGTCACTGTTTTTGTCGAGCCCACTTGCAGACAGCGAGACATAGTGATCACAAATGACGTCCGGGTGTCCGTGCGTGCGTCCGACAGTCCGTCCGAAATCTGTTTTAAAGTTTTTAAATACCTTATATTTCTGCAGTCCTAAGTCACATTGACTTGAAACTTCATATATTATTAGTCATCATCCATATATGCTGTATCCCACTCATGCGGCCCCTGTGCCCAAGGTCAAGGTCAAATGACTTAGAAGTTTGCGTTCCGAAATCTGCGTTAGAGTTTTTAAATACCTTATATCTCTGCAGTCCTAAGTCACATTGACTTGAAACTTCATATGCTTATTAGTCATCATCCATATATTCATTCTGTGTCCCACTCATGTGGCCCCTGTGTCCCTATGTCAAGGTCAAATGACTTAGAAGTTTGTGTTAAAGTTTCTGTCAAAATTTGCGTTAAAGTTTTCACATACCTACTATCTCTGTAACCGTAAGTCAGATTTGCTTGAAACTTTGTATGTTTATTGGGCATCAAACTTCAAATTAAATACACTCCGAGACCATCAAATGCCTCAGCGGGCTTGACATGCGGGCCGCGGCCATCCTCGTTATTAAATTTTCGACCACTGGTCTTTATCAAAATAGTGTGAAACTGTATTGGCAGTCCTATGTCAAAATAGTATGAAACTGTATTGGCAGTCCTATGTCAAAATAGTGTGAAACTGTATTGGCAGTCCTCTGTCACATAGGACTGCCAATCTACAGTTTCAAGGACTATTTTAATAAGACCATGTGGTCGAAAATTTAATAAAAAGACTTACTTTAAAACAATGTGTATTAAATGTGCTTTCCTTCGGAGGTTATTGGAAATTACTATATATATTTTTACGTGGCTGTGACTGGAGAAAGGGAGCTTCTGGAATTCGTGAACAGTGTAGCTCCTGATCAAATAGCACTATTGTAGACTGATAATGATCTATATTGAAGTAGGATTGGGGTTTCATTGATAGAATTGTGAACATTGCCGATCACAATCAGAAGTGTGCAAATTGGGCAACGCTGAACTGGACCTACACGGTCACGAAACCTATAAACCCCCATTTCTCCCATTCACAGCCACATATGTATTTTAGAACAAACGTGTTCGGAATATTTAGGGTTTTACGGTAATCTAACAATTGTCTTTAAACAGGTTGTTGAAAAAAAGGAAAATGATGGAAAGAAAAAAATCTCCGAATTATGAGACAAACTTCATTGTGGGGATACCATATATTTATGTGTTTTAGAATGGAACATTCAATCTTTAGGGAATTACGGATTTACAATTATGGTGTTCACACATGTGTGAAAAAAGGAAAAATGTGGGAAAGGAACAAATATTCAAAATATTAGGACACGCTACATTGTGGTAAACCTTAGTTTATGTGTTATTGTAAATACCGAATATCTTTTCACAGTTTGTGAAAAAAGAAAAAATGCGGGAAAGGAAAAAATATACAAAAAATTAGGAACACTCATTATTGTGGAAAACCATTATTTATGTGTTTTGTACTTACGAATATCTTTTTCACAGGTTGTGTATTCACTATAAGGACCGGCAGCCCCGAGACCTGGCCATATTCCCGCCGACAACCTGTACCTGGTCGAACGCCCAGCAAGGGGAGATCACTCAGCGTGAACAAGTTCACGGTGAAGACGAGACGGTTCTGCAAACGTGTCCCAGCCATGTTACGTGGTCGCCTGGCATTCGGTCGCCTGCATCTCCTACTGCCGCCAGGTACTGGACGAAATATAAATTTGTTGTCTGCTGATTTTGTAATTTTCCATTTTTAATAAAAAAAACGTTTGGCAGCACTTTAGATTCATTTCCATTGGAAGTGCTGCCAAACCATGTTTTTATTGAAAATACAGACAGAATATTAAAAACCAGCAAACACACTTCGTTTTACACCTCTAAGAAGGGTAAACTGAGGTCCCATCCCAAATGACCTTAAAACTGTTGCTGTAACGTTTTTAAATCACATTCATTTAATTTCATTTATCTGCGCTTGCTTATCGTACTAGGATGAAAATTAACCTTTGGAACGCGGGAAACATAAATTGTCCCTCTGCTGTCGATTTATGTTTGGGTCGTTTTTAGCGGCTCCTTACCGAAGGAAGCCGTGCTTATGGCATACCTTCGCGTTCGTAGGCGTCCTGTCTGTCGCTCCGTCCGTCGTCCGTCCGAGCAACCGACAACCAAGGGTGTACAAGGAGCCATGGGCGGAGCCAAACACAAAAGAATCCTTGATATTTATTCTATGTTTCCAAGGGGCCATCTCTTTTGATCTAGAAAAATGGAAATGCCCCGTTCTTCACTAATTGTGGAGCCGTCCTGTCCCGTCCGTCCTTCCCGTCCGTCTGTCTGTCTTGAAAAATTTAATAATGCCTTATTTTCATTTCCATCTTGGATTTGCTTCCATATTTCACACACGCATTGCTCCAATGGTCCTCTACCCTCTGCTAAGAGCCCAGGTCAAGTTCAAATATTTTGTACCTCAAAACCTTAACACGCTCTGTAAATGCTCATAAATTTTGATTTCTATCCACAACGATGTGTTTTCAAATGTGCCCTCGGTTCCTTTGCTGCCACCACGGCGCACTTCGTTGTCCTCTGACAACTCTTGTTTATTCTCAATAACATGGGTTGGACATTTTTAAAATTTCCATTGGAATGATTCTAAAGTGTTGTCAAAGCAAGGGTTTTATGAGAAAATTTGAAATAAAAATAAACAGAACAACTTTTAAAATTCAGCCATTGCAATGGTTAAATTTTTTTGTCTGCTGATTAGCACTATTGTCTGTTCAATGAAATGTTGCCAAAGATTTATGCTATAAAAACACTCACAAGCTGCTTATTCTTTACATAAAACAATGTAAAAACTATTAGAAATGAGGCTTCTTTTTATTTCCAGAAATCCGTCTTAAGTTATTATTGAATAACCATCATGGATGGCCGATTGCCTTTTAAATTCATTGCACCAAATTTTTAGTTTTGACAATAAAACGAGAAACTACTATTGCAATAAACACTTCCCCCCGGTAAACAACAACACACAAAATGGAACACTAATTTCTTCAGAAATTTGTGTATTACAGCATTTTTTCGTATATAACTAAATTTTCCATTAAATTACTTGTACATGGAACCCCCTCCAAACGGACCCCCTCGATACCGGAATTTTGCGCTATAAACCGAACATACACCACGTCCCGAATATTCTGCTATATAAACACATTAGTTTCTACCCCTATCCGGAACCCCTCTACTCCGTAACACGGACGCCCATTTCATAGTCCCCAAAAGCCAAATTTCAGCGTTAAAATAACCCCCGGGAAAATGAAAAAAAACCGGAAAACCGGAACACTGTCCCACCCTGTCATGACGATTCATCCAAAGAAAACAACCGCACCCAATTTCCATGTTGTTGTTTCAAGCGGGTGTTAAAATCACTCAGTGTTTTACAATAACTTGTTCCTTCCCGGTAGTATTGGTTCAGCTCTGGTTCCCAAATGCGGATCCACGAGAATGGACGATTCTAAACGGACTCCAAACTTGACATTTTGAGTGGAAGAAATAAACCAAATTGATCAAATTACGCACATTAACTTGAGCTCTGTACAACGGTTATCCATGCGTGTAATGGCGCTAAGCGGCCGTGTTTTTTAACGTCTATAAGCGGCATACAAAGTTTAAGAAATCTATTCAATAACCTGCGAGACATGTTTTGTGTTTTTACAAAGCGCATTAACAATAGCATGGGTTTTTTGCTTTTTCACATTTAATTATACGCGTACGTAACAATTACGGAAAAAAATAATCGGCACATATTTGTGAACCCACCGACCGATTAATTGAGATAATTCTGATATTCCTTAACGAGGCTGTAAACTCTGACTGTAGCCTGTGGCTATTGTAGCAGCTCACGCGTAAACTTCACAGCACACGCGAAATGTTCATATGCTCTTTGCGACTCAGTGTAGCACCGTAGACTCAAGAAAGTCAATCATATCAATTCTCAAATAAAAAGAAACATATTTATTGAAAACCATGTGTGCATCATGCTTTCAATATGGTAAATAATGGTAATAGACTATACAAATCCAAGAGTTAATTATGGAAAACATACATTTCCTAACTGGATATTGAAAAACCCCTCTAAACCGAAAACCCTAATAATCTACCAAACTTTTCAGTCTGTCCCGAGGGTGTGCGGTTTAGAGGGGTTCCACTGTATTATCAAATAATCATTTAATCTTCACAATTTAGCGAATGTCGTTCATACCATAATTAATAAGTTCCCAAGCCATCTGATTACTACTGCTAATACGTCCCAATGTATTGTAAAATTGGTGAATGCAAACGGAACTTGATTTGATAACCTTCCCCAACCAATCATGCTTAGTGAAATGGAGTTGTCCGCCAGGCAATTTGTCCTTAATGAAACTGGCTTCACCAGGAAGTGATTGTATACTTCCGCCAAAATGACATATATATGGTGTTCCCAGTAATATATTAGTGCCGTATATTTTACAAGTGTAAATGTAACGTGTGGGATATGTGCAGTTAGTTTTTACATGGTAGGAAAGCGTGCCAACCTCACCTGCCTTCCAGGCTTTGTCAATAGGAAAAATAAAACAGATGTAGCAGATGATAACCTGTTGTATTTTGAACTAAATTCTCGGTATATTCTTTTTGGAATTCTATGTACAAACATACCGACTAATAGAGCTTGAATGTCCTTTTTATTTTTCAAACAGGTAAGATTTCTCTCGTATAGACGAGATTAGTGTCGTTGTTTTTTGATGAAGAAATCCAGCAAGCCGTTTGATACTAGAACGAATGTTTGATCATATATGGTTCCAATGTTGTCTAGGGAAGGTGCGTTTTTTGCATACAACCCACGTCCACCGAGTAATTTGCTTTTGGTTTTGTCGGGTTAAATGCATTAATAATTCTTTTTATACTTTTATCACCTCCAGCGAGGGGATTACCTCGTAAATAATGATGCCCTGGTTTCATTATCCCTTCACCGAGCAAAGGGAATATTCCACATAGTCCATGTATGTGGTGCGTGCGTACGTTAGTAACACCTTTCATTTTTTAGCACGCCTTTCGAAGAAAAGAGGGCTTATGGCATACCCTCGACACTTTAGTCGGCGTCCGTCCTTCAAAAATTTTAAAACTTAACGTTGGTGTAAATTTCTTAGAAATTCTGTTTCCTTTCACGAACGTTTGATATTTCATACATTCCTTCCTTTAATGATTCAATATCATGCAGTGACAAATCCCCGACCTGTCATACCCCCACTACCCCAAGTTTTAATGCCCACATCCCCATTCACAAAACGTATATGATATTTCACAACATCCTTCCGCAAATGAATCTCTATCATGCTGTCAAGGTCCACAATCTTGTTGCATTCCAAATGTTAACGTTTGAGGGAAATTTGTTATAAATTTTTTCTTGTTTCCCTTTCACCAAACAAATTGATATTTCACACTTGCATTCGCAAATGATTCTACATCATGCTATGACAAATCAATGGATTTCAAACTTCCGCCAACCGAAAGGTCAAGTTCACAATCTTAGTGCATTCATAAATAACGTTGAGTGTAATTTGTAATAGATTTCTTGTTTCCTTTCACCCCATTGCTTGATGCCTTATTTCTCAATTAAACAATCTTTGACAGCACTTCAGAATCATTTGGAAATTAATCTAAAGTGATGTATGAAGCATGTTTTGATGATAAAAATGGAAAATAGAAAATATAACAGCAGACGCCAAAAATAATAAGATAAGCGGTCTAGGGTTAAGTGTTGAGGACAATTTTCCTTTTACTCTTCATATTTCTTTTACTCTTCTAATTAATCTGCTTTTTTTTTCTCTCATTATTCTCTATCATGCTGTGACAAATTCTCTCGAACCGTCATACCCCGTGCTAACGTCCTCCCAAGGTTCAAGGGCAAACTCTTAGTGAGATTTCACAACTTAACATTGGGGCAATTTGTTTCTAATTTTCTTTTCCATTCACCCCATTCTTTGATATTTCCTATACTGTACTGGTTATATATCTAAGTGCCAAATACGATGACCTCAACCCCCTGCTAACACCCAAGGTCAAGGTCCACAAATCTTTACATAAGCGGCGCTTTTCTCAAACTTAACTTGAGAAATTCCTTTTAATTTCTGTTCCCTTTCACACATCTCATTGGTGTTCTTAAACGATGCACGCACAAGTGTGCTTCGTTGTCTTGTGATCACTCTTCAATACTGTAAGTACCTGATTCAGCTCCTCGCCCTAGATTTGAAAAATACTAACGTAGTAATACTGTATTTCCATCCCACTGATCTGTCCAGAATAAGACTTAAGGTGAGGGCCCGTCATATATTGACCTTAAGCTGTTGCTGATAGACGTTTAACCTTCTTGTTGCCCATAGTAACACCTTGTGCATCGCCCCATGTAGCCACCTAATGTGGCCCCTGGCTCCGTGCTACAGCTGTGCTAGCCCCGTCGATATGGAGCTGGTATCGCCGACAACTTGTAAAAGTAAGTAACTCCAGTCTAGCAGGATTTCCCCATGGTGCTAGGTGTTTTTGTTTTGTTGGCTAACTTATTGTCCATCGGGCCTCAACCAACCTGTGTCCGACTATCGTTTTATCATACTTTTAGCAAATATCATTAACATTCGCCATTGTCTTATGATTTTCAAAACTATTCATCATAAAAAGAGCAAAATATGTTGTTGACATAGTTATCTAAAATACGTCCACATATGACCTGGGCCCCCCATACCCAACTCCCTCGATCCGCTATGTCAACACGGAACAAATGCTATTCGCCCTCGTGTTTAGAGGCTCTGGCTACGCTGCCTGTATTGGACCACTCTTCTTTGTGTAAACCTTCTATTTAAAGGTGTTTCCCAGCATAAAGTGGGGTGTCCGAATATTTATCCCTTAGACCGCTATCTTATTTTTGTTTTGTCTGCTTTTTATTTCTATTTTATCATACCTAAAAACATGGTTTGACAGCACTTAGAATATTTAACAACATGGTTGACAGCACTTCAAAATCACCATTGAACCGTCTTAAAATGTTTTAGCTGTTGATAGACTGTTAAACCCCAACAAACAACAACAAACATCCTGGATTAGAAATAGAAATAACAGGTGAGTGTCTTCATATCCATTTACAGGCAAGGCAGGGAACGAGTAGAAATTCTGATGTTTTAGCCGAGGAATTTCTACCGTTTCCGAGCCGAGCCGATAAACTTGATATCAAAATGACAGTACCCTCATCTTCTATTTATCAGGTAACTTTTAACGCTTGAAAATGACCCATAGAGGACTCGTTATCTATGATCGTGGACTTTACGCTTTTGTCATTACACTGATTGCAGTCAGTTACGCAAATACGTCAGTTTTAAAACTTTGTTGTAACCCGGATGATTGTATCATGTCAAGGCTGAGACAAAAATATGTTATCAGGGCGGTAACGTCGGTCAATACAGGGCAGGTTACCAGGATGAATCGGAATTTGTGGCGTGAAGCATATCATATATTCAGTGACCCCCATGTCCACATATTATTAGAGTGGTTAACGTCCTGCTGTTTATTTTTATTTTCCATTTTTCTCAATCAAAAAAAAACCATGGTTTGAGCACACTTTTAGATCATTTTCCAATGAAATTATTCTAAATGCTGCCAAACCAGGTTTTTATTCAGAAAAAGACAGACTATTAAACAACATCCATTGTTATACATGTTACGCATTTCTATAATTTTATCATTTATAATACATGTCTATAATTTGATAGAAACTTACCACAATTAAAGTGTCTTGTCTTAATAATATATACACAGACAAGTTTGTTACTGATGTTTTAATTAATATTATATCCAGACAGTTAGTTACTGTTTTTTTTAAGTTTGGAGGTACTGTCTATACTGTCTATACAATATAATGTTTGACTCCAAAATCTATTTTTTTTTGCAGTCACAACTTAATTAATTTTCGGACAGCAAACATTTTTTTTGAATTTGAAATAATTATTGTCCTCCATCTGCTCATGCTCACAACACGTTCGAACTGCGCCTGTGCCTACCATGACCTAGAATTCACTGGCTGCAAACAAGTATAAGCCATCGGCCGTCGATGATTAAATTATATTTTTATTTTATTTGAATTCCGCGAAACGCTGCATTTGTTTCAACACCATTTAACAGAAAGATAATGGTGATTTTCTAAAACGAATATCGGAGAAATGCGGCTCATATATTTTGTCATTTTCAACACTGACCATTTACGGAAAATACAAATTACTGATTTAAAACAAATCGCACAAACTAAATACGGTGATAGAATTTTTGTCAACTATTCAACACCATTTCCGGAAAATATTACTGATTTCTAAAACAATATCGGCGAAGGGTGTACTGAACTACTCTTTTTTTGTAAATAACCCAGCCGTCTAATAGATCTGTGTATAATCGAGAGTAATATCATTAATTGTCATGTTGTCTCCCGACAGTGAGGTGTTGCGGCACACATCAAAACAGACACGTCAATTTCAAAACATTGCCTAAAGGGTCACAGCTGTGGCGGTGTCCATCAGATCAACACCTCGTCACAACACAACTAACGCCATTATCGCTTTTTTTCCCCACACAGAAGCGACGTGTATTTACAACTAATCTGTGTAATGTGTCCCGGGTGGGTAGCCCAAAACCATACATAAATTCGTAATTATCACAGATTTAGCCTTAAAATAGAATAGATTTCCTTAAATTACGTCCGCATGTTGACAGATATTTCAGAGCAGACGTTCATCCCGTAAATTGCCTTATTTATTTCCAAAATTAACTCATATATTCTGTAAATGCGTTGAAAAAGTTGACAATAAAATTGAAGACCAATCAGCACGTTAAATCGCTATCCGAACGACCAACTGACGATCCGATGAAGAGTAATAATACCGTTTAAAAAAAGCGTATCCAATGGTGAAATATACATCGTTAAATTTTTTTTATGACTTTCGTAGTTTGTACCGAGAAATTCAAACCGTTTCCAATTATTGGGGAACATAATATCATGATTAGCCACAATGTTTCACTAGCGGCGGGGGCTACTCAGGAAATGGGATCACACGCTATTGTTTACACTGGATTAATGGCGGCCTTCCATGAGGTTCTCATGTAAATCTGATTTTTCAATAATACGATCTGTGGTTCTTCCTTTTAGTGAAAACCATGTTCCAGCCGTTAACACTTATTTAGCAACATTACTTAATATTAGTTTAGTCCTGAAAATTCGCAGAGAAATCTGATTGGAACGGAATCGAGCGTTGTTAAACTTAGTCCCCGTTCATATTCACAGGTCAAAATATGAACTGAAAATTGGCGCCTTTGTGTGACAGAAATCCGTACGCGACGAATAAAAAAAATATTTTGTTATAAATATCACATACAGCGAAACAGCGGTAGCATCTACTGTTTTAATAAATATGCATACATATTGGAATTAATGTTTAATAGTGAATGATACTTATGAATAATACGATACTATGGTTTAAAACTCCACCAAAGTTTTTAGGCTGTGTGATTGCCTCAATATAAACTAGGATTAAATTAATACTTATATTCATGCGCTTCATGACAACAATCATTAACTTTAAAATATACAAAAAAAAAAAAATTAAAAACCTTTAAGAGGGGGACCATTTGATACATTTTAATAATATAAATATTGAAAATACACCATTACAAATCGCTTACAACATAATTATTGATTAAAATAGTCACCTGCAATCGTGACCTATTTTGACCGCATTACCTATTGCGCGGCAACCTCATCAAACCCCCTTTTACATTTACTATATAATTACATATAATTACATGGTCGCAGGTTCCGATTCTACGACAACCCCGCTATTCTCCGTAATACAACCACCTTTGGCAGTCCTGATGTGTCCAAATGTGTTTTTTAGAGCCCACATAACGACCACCTTCGACGCGGTCATGTCAAAATTTGTTTTGGTTCGCAATCGCCAATACGACTACACCATGATAAAATTAGCGTGAAAGTTTACCGACAATACACAACCGATTTATGACAGCCCCAATAAACAAACTCCAAACATGAACAATTTCGACAGATTAGTGCAGTTAATTGTTATTTTAAGAAGTGTGTGCCGATATTGCACTGGCTAATTAAGATTAAAGAAGTGTTTGATGTTAGTGAATGAAATAAGTCCAATTGATTAGCGTTCGATTAAAGTCGACCGGTGTCCATATTCTTCGCCAATTATCGGGTTATTCGTGTGGGGTAAGTACCGACAATAAGAAAGATTGGTCAAATAATTTGCGACTGTCCTGGGTAAAACAGGGTTATACTGCATTTGTCAGCGCTCTTCAGGAAAAGATCTGCTAATGCAAACCGATCTGCATACTGCATACCTTGAGGATCTACATCTTTTTGTGAGAACAACATAAAACAACCACATAACTGATCAATCGAGCCCCCGATTATATGGCAACATAATTATGTACAAGGCTGATATTGGTCTAACAGTGTTGCAAATATTGTTTTCAATTGTCATATGACCCAATTATATTTGGTTTTTACATTTGAGTAAATACATTGGTGTAAACAATTGGTTCAATCTAGAATATTGGCATGTCCGATAAACATCAATCATGAAAAACTAAACGTACATATAAAATACATATATTAAATGATACACTGTATTGTTTCCATATTTTACTTCCATGACCATATAAGGACCCATGGTCGTTTAGGATATGATCTTTTACTGAGGCCCGCTAATAAGACGACCTCGCTAATAAGACCACTCTCTTCTGTCCCACAAGTGTCTTAATAGCGGAAACCTTACTGTACCCAATTGCTTCAGAATTGAGGCGTGACAATACACGATTACTAATTCCTTATCTGGAGCCCATGTATTATCTGGAGCCCTGTAGCCTATTTCATCACATTGCAAAAGTATACTTTAGTAGCAAAGTATACTTTGGAGGAGAGATTTTCAATTTTAGTATAAACTTTATTAATTTTTATATACTGAATTATTACATTTATCACAGCCATTATGGCTGTATAATGTAATCAATTCAGTATAAATAATTTCGGCCATACTTTTTAATCATGAAAAATATATCATTTGTTTAGTTATATAGGAAATAATGCATTTCAGGTAAAAAAAATGATTACTCCCTCACAGTATACTTTGCCTAGTAAAGTATACTTTGCAATGTTGATGAAATATGCTACTGTTAATCAGTTTTGCATAGATATTTGAAGACCCAACGGAAACCATAAACCTGATTGCCGTAAACCCCCCTGTACCAGTAGTGAGCGCTATTTTTTAAATGTACAAGAGGTTTGCAGACGGTCGGATATCACTGAGAACAGGAGGGTTGTGGCAGTAAGGCGAAAATAAACAAAATAGTTAAAGTCCGGTTCCACAGTGATGCCGCGGAAAAAAGACGGCAGATGTCGGCGCTGAGAACGTGTCGGCTCTATTTCATTTCTGTGGTACAGGATCCTCTAGATTATCGACAAAAATGGCCGCTGTTTTAGGATATTTTTCTTAAAATAGCAAGCTACGACATACAATTTTCACAGAACAATCGTCGGTATCTTGCTTTCTCAACGCATGCAAACTATTTACAAACTGTGCCATCTTTCTTACCTTAAAATTGGTCAGATCATCAGTCGTAAGATTGCCCAAAATTAACATCGACAATCAACTTATGCTGACAAATGTATAACCGTCTTTATAAACTTGTATTCCTCCGCCTTAAAAATCATAATGTTATCGCCTGAAAACCAGTGTAAACAGCATTATTGTAGTTCTGCAGAAAAAACAACACCATTCGCTTTCTTTGAAAACATCGTATTTATAGAATTTATGTATTTATCGAACAACTCTGCAATGGACGTAATGGGCGCACATCGATGAACCTCTTCATAATTTTGTAGAAAAATCCGCGGTAATGAGCGCCCAGAAAGGAAAATTCTGATCGTTTTGTACACTGTGTTTCGCACCTGTCGATTTACCCACAAATTAATATGGGGTGCGAAATGGAGGTGTAATGGCTTGGCTATTTGGCCCTTGAAACAATTATTATTTGTTTTTGGATATTAAAGTAGCCTTCGTTCTTTTTCAATCATGAAACGTTTTTCGCATTCCTTCCTATCTGACTCGTTATTGTACATTGTGTTATTAAACAGTCTGACAATTAAATTGAGAATGCATGCCATTCCCTAATATTTCCCAAAAGCCCTTAAAACTAATTTTTGTAAACTGCTCAAAATCAAGTCTGATATTCAACTTACTACTGGTTTTATATCTAAACACAGTCAAGGTAGAGATGCATTTGACCTAAATTTAGGATCGTATTTACCGAGTTTTCTTTGTTTGAATCTTTGTTATCTCCTTGTAAGATGTGTAATCTGTATTTTCAGCAAACATTTAAAAAATTTTGCCAACCTTATATTACCGGTACTGATGGAGATGATTAACATGAATTGTGTTTTAAGTCTTGATTGGTCTTTCGGAACCGTAACTGGAACATTAACTTTTTGTTTACCTGAAAGGAACCGTCCCAAGCATGGACGTGGAAACTGCTCCTATTCGGTCGTAAATATTAAACATTGTCACTACACAGGTGTCGCCAAAGCACTTTTTGTATCTACTAAAGTTTTATACCCTATGAAAATGTGAACAAAATCCCTTTGAAATCCCAATGGATTGCATGAAATCACATTCTCGAAAAATTTGGTCTAAATCCCAATGGTATTTCAGTGAATCCCATTGGATCTCATAAATCTCCACTGAATTCAGTAAAAAAATCCCACTGTGATCCTGGTGAGATCTTTTTAAAATCCGCAGTGAAAAAAATTGGTCGAAATCCCCCAGTGTGATCTCGCCAGAATTCAGTGAATCCCACTGAGATCTCAGTGATACTCCAATGCCAGATTACAAGTGAGATCCCACTTTATTTTCCGATGAAATCCCATTGGGATCTCCGCCAGATATCAGTGACATCTCAATGGATTTCCAAAAATTTTAACCTGGGATTTCGCCAGATTTAAGTGAGATCCCCACTTTATTTCAGATGAAATCCCACGGGATCTCTCGCCAGATTTCATGCGACCTTCATTGGGATCTCTCAAAATTTTACTGGTTCTCGCCAGATTACACTGAGATCCCACATTATTTCAGTGAAATCATTTGATGACTGAGGTGATTAACAGTGCTGAGAAAAAACTTAATAGGTGAACCAAAAAGGTGAAGGACACAACGACGTACAGGTGCAAAACATATGCCCCCGACATGGGGCATAATACAAATAACTCGAACTATAATTAACTCTTAATGTAAATTTATCCAAGTTATGGATACAAGTCTGCGGCCGGCTTCACTTTCATATTTCAGTTCGTGTTTTTTTAGCCTTTTTTTTTCTCTGCATAAGTCCTTCATCCATTTGACAAGGTTTTTATGTTGTAATGTCCTTGACATGTCTTGTGTAGTCCCGTTCAGAGACTTGGCGGTATGGGCTGGGATAATCCATGCCGCTTTCACTGCTGAAAAATATATGACAATTGTTTGGCAGAGAGCCCTCAGTGAAATGGCGACGGTAGTCAGGGAAAGAAGGTCGGTTAACCAATTTTTTTTTAAATTTAAATGGCACCCTGGTCCCTTTCATAATTAGTGCCTGTGGCTGACAAGGGGCTTAAGGGTTGTGTCTAGTGTAGATCCAGACGGACCTTACATCCGCAGTCTGATTAAAACAAGATCTGCACTGCTCACAAATCCCATATGCCCCCATTTCTCTCCATTCAACAGCTAGCTACAAATGAGATATATAATTGCAACGTATTTTTTGTTACCTATTGACAATGTTTCAATGCCTCCAAAATAAAACATTTGCTTTAAAAAATAGAATACATGTTTCAAAACAACATTTAATGATTTTATGTCAATATTTTAGAAAATAGTAAAGTAAACTTTAAATTCACTTAAAATTAGCCATTTGTGAACTTCGATGTTCATAAATATGCATATTTAGTTAATCCCCACTGAAATATCACGAAATTCGGGTTCCGATAACATCGATTGAAAAAGTTGCAAAAGGACGAAACTACGTAGGTACGAAATCGCGGAAATTTTCTCCCCAGATATGTACGTTTTTTTTTTAACGTTTTTTTTACAATAGAGTAGCCAAATCAGATTGAAATAAATAATTAATAATGTAATAAACAATATTAGTTTCGACATCAAAGAATTCATCAGAATTTATCAATTCGTACGTAAATCTTGAAACAAAACTCGCACTTTTCGTCGAAGCAGAAAGTTGCCAATCATCGGCCATTCGATGGCAATTTAATGATAATTTCACAACGTTTAAACATAATTATTGTGACAGAAAACATCAATAAACTACGTAAGATCTTACCTTAAATTTACAACATGTCTGGGAACAATCAAACGCAAACCTCATGTAGAGAAAGTCTACGCTATATTTTTGTACAACCCTCGTATTTAACAGTGAAACCTTGCTGAATACCCTCTGATGGTCGCAAATGGACCACTCCACCGTAAATACCCGGAGGGTCCCAGAACTTTCAGATTCCACTCTTATATATTATTTTATATTCCGTTAAAATTCCATAGAAAAATACTGGCAGACATAGGGGGTAAGGGGTAGAAACGACTGCATAGATCCACATCCAGCCTGTGCATGCACACAGTCTGATCAGGATCGCACTGTTTTTTACACAACATTGGTCAAGAGCTGGTGCCTGGCCACAACCACAATAATCCCTAGTTTCTCTGGAATAGGGATGGGTATGTGGCTCCAGGGGTTGAACCGAACTTCCAATACGGAGGTTGTGGTTCAAACCTAGCCCTTTGCATCAAAAAATTAAAGTCTTTAACCCTCCACGATGACGGAGACAAATTTCCGCTGCTGTTTTTCATTTGTGGCCTTAATTCTTGAACAAAAAAACATTGTTTTGACAGTGGAAACGATTCCTCATGCGCAGCCAAAACAGGGTTTTTTGTGTCGACAAAAAAATATTGATAAATAAAAATATTTTCTAGCATTATTGCTGGCCCGCTGGCCATGACAGTACCACAACCATTCCACCGCTATAATGAGCCCTTGTTAAGAGTGCCACATTTTACTGGCCCCGTTGCCATGACAATGTACCAACAATCATTCCTCGCATATTATAGACCCCTGTTATGATGCAACATTTTGCATGGCCCGTTGCCGTGACGAGTACCATGAAACCATCCTATTGTGGAGGATTATGGCGCTGGATCTGGTAGCCAAGAATCTCTACTGACATCGTACGAGGTAAGTCCGAGTCAGAATATTTTCCCATGCTGTCGGGTGGGTGTCCGAGCCGATTTCACCAAAATTGCAAAGTATACTTATATAGCAAAATGTAACTTTGAGGAGTAATCATTTATTTTTTCCCGAAATGCATTATTTCATATAGAAGCCAACTTTTTGCACATAGTTGATGATTTAGAAGTATGAAGTTTTATTATACTGAATTTTATTACATTACACAGCCAGAATGGCTGAGATAATGTAATAAATTTCAGTATAATAAAAAATTAATAAGATATTCTTAAATTGAAGTTCTGCGTCAAAGTGTACGTAGCAAGATCAGTATACTTTGCAATTTTGGTGAAATAGGCTACAGGTGTACTAATTATATTTGGCTGGGGTCTTTGAAAAATAAATCCCGGCTATTGGATTGATGAACGTGATTTCGGCAGCGACGACGTAGCAGCATCCGACTACTGTTTAGCAAATTTATAAAGATCCATTTTCGGCGATATGTTTTCGTTTTAATTTAAGCAATTGTTTTTATTTGCCAAATTGTATTGGGTGTAAGTGGAGACATGGGTCCAGACGTGATTTCATCTGTCCGGTTGCCAAACTGTCGATCTTCAGCTGAAGTGACCAGGTATGGATATGTAATTGGCGATACATTTCTACCCAAGTAGGTCTGGGATACAGTAACTGGGGGCAGTTTCACTAAACTTTGTACAGACTAAAATGTTCGAAAGCGCAAAATTTATGATTTCACATAACGATGTTTTTCCTTGTAAACAATAACTGACTTTACATATATTGAGCATAATGCATCTAAGGCTCGCTCAATAAAATGTAAATCCAATCGCTTGAAATTTCCAGACAATCCTAATTTGTTACTGAAGAACATTTTAGTACTTACAAAGTTATTAGTGAAACCGCCCCCCTGGGTCCCAGGTATTACCCTGCATACGGGTCATTGCAATTTTTCGGCAAATATTTTAATTCACATTGTTCAAGTTCTTACTCCGTCGCCCAGCAAAACAGTTACACATTGAGGCCGTGGAGGAGTGCAGTTTGAATGGTAGGAATATTTACCACAGCCCAAGTATTGATTACCGGTGAAGGTTATGTACTAGTTTGCGCCGATTGGGAATTGTATCGGGAAAGGTAATTCTGAATTACATACTGGGAATTGTATTCGTGAAATGTAATTCTGACTTGCATACTGTCATCGCAGTATCCATACAACCTGTTATTCAGTTACGTTACCCGACATCAGAATAACTTGTGATCATTTACGAGACGACAGTAAACGTCTTTAAATTGTTTTATTAATATTTCACACCTACCGGCACCCGGTAGTTTCCGTATCCGTCAACTTTGGTCTCGGCACGGTTTGGGCAGAATGGACGCAGGAGGCGTATTTCCTTTTTTATTATTATTATTATTTATTTTTGTTTGTAAGATATTTGTCTCTGAATTTTTTCAAATTCTTCGGATGCATTAGTTTCTATAAAGTCACTACCTTGACGTTTTAGACATGGAGTGGTTTTTATTGATCATCCTGGGAATTTACAGTACAATTATTAATTTCTCCGTGACTATAAAATGATTTTAAAGGCGCAGGGATCATTCAGACGTGGCGATAACTGAGAACCTAAGTACTTTTTTATGGCCTAATTAACGCACCTGTTTCACGTTTTGTATGTGTCCCGGGGATGCGTATATTAGGAACAACATGCATTAATTTATTTCTACAAAATCCTCATTTACACACCTACAGTCTACACTTGTTTGCTCAAGTCCAGGGGATTGACGAAAATATTTTGAGTTCATGAACATTTGAGTTTAAAGGACAATGACCACTGCAGTAGAGACACAAAGTGTTTCTTTATAGGAATAAAATAAGTGTATAATTGTGTCCCTATTGATAGTGACGTGTGGTGGTATCGCCTATTTTCATATGTAAATCAGACATGATATTTTTTTTATTATACTCATTAAATCGTCGCCTTAAATAATAATATTTTCAACAGATTAGAAGGGAAACGCGTTTATCGCCCCTGTTAATCAGTGTGTAAATTTAGGTCTGATACCAAAAAATGTCAACTACAGAATATACAAAACTGTCCTCCCTATATTATAACCTACCACGAGTGTACCTTTGACGTAGTTTTTTATAAAGGAAAACCAGGATACTTTGGGACCAAGCATTTGACCGATAATCACAGTTTGACTCAGACAGTGAGGTATCGAGTGTTGACTGAAGTTGATATGAGCAACATACAAGCAATGTAATGAAACCAGCACACACTTTTCAACGAATTTTGTCATTTTACATAAACAAACTTTAATGTGGGCTGCGACTCGAGAACTGGGGCATATAACGGCTTTTGCACCCAGTGTAGATCATCAAATCAGCCTTTGCATACCGCATGCTTTAAAAAGCAATAAAGCCTCATTATCATGTTACAAAGTGTGCTATTTGATCAGGATCTACAATGGTCACAAAATTCTGTAGGCCCCAATTTCTTGTCCACACACAACATATTAGACGCCCAATGCAATTTTTTAACCTTTTATCTGTCATGACATCTGCATAATTTCATGAAATATGTTTTACACGATTTTCCGTAAATGGCGTCAAAAGTTTGCAAACCTTTCAGAGTACTTAGCGGAATTTAATCCCATGTAGTATGAAACTGTAGTCAACATTGACTTTATTTATGAAAATTATTGGTAAATGTGTAAACATGTAAATAAATATTACGCAGATGTCCGAAAGGGTACAACAATTCGCATGCGTGTCTCATGTGAACGCCAAATGAGAAAAATATGGACCCAACTGCCCGATACTGCAATACCTTATCCACCTGCACATATGAGGGGCATAGTCCAGGTTTTGTTAGTATGGTTCAAAAAGTGTCTTCCGAAAAGAAAAAACGAAAAAAAATACAGCATTTTGAGTTCCTATATTTTTGTCGGCCTAAAAGTTTTTTTTCACAAGTTGAATAAAAATACAAACCACTACAACACCTAAATATTGTATCACTCTGTTGTGGAAAACCATATAATTTTAAATGATAGTTTCCCATAATAAATGTGTCCGAATATTTAGGGATAGTTTTCGGTATTAAGCAATAAAAGGACGGTAACTCCACACAGCCAATGAATGAAGACGATACATAAATGGAACAGAATTAGAACACGAAATCACAACACAAAAAAAACTTGTGCGATCCACGAATATGGCCAATAGATATGATTGCCTGAAGCATTATACTTTATATTCAAGCCCCTGTGGGTTGAATTTAGGTTTGTTTAATGGGATTTTCCAGGTCTCGCAGATCGCGTAGTGATTTTTTTAGGCAGCCCCACGCACTAGAAACAAAATATGTTCATACAATTTTTTTACTACGCCATGTTAAAGAATGGCGAATTTGAACATGGTGCATTATAACTTTCCATCACATCATTTTTCGCCAGCTACATTTTTTTTTTTCGCTACAGTTATATACATTTCTCAAAAAACTTTCTCTTATTTTATCAAAATTAACTGTCGTGTTGCATAATAATATCTTTATCGCGGTTAGGCTGACCGATACACATAAACGTCGCTAGAAATAACGCCATGAAAAATATTCTGAAATAGCTAACATAATTTGTATTGTGTCGTGTAATACCATGTGTTGTTTATTTTTTCTCTGCACGACATTTACTTAAGAAAATGTTTACTGATATAATATAATATAAACAGGCATGTATTCATTTGAAGAATTTTTTTTTTTCCAACGCGCAATGATACAACCGCATGTTCTCCGTATAGTATTTTTTCCCGACCGCCATTTTAATGCCGAACCATTCCCATCCCATAAACACAAAGAATATGTAAGATTTGTATCGTTCTTATTGTGAAATATATCCACATTTATTGTTATATATAAATAATTATCTCATCTCTATTGCACAATATTTTTTTAATAATCACTGGTGGAAGCAATTTTATTAATTCATACAAGAAAAACATTATCTGGTAGCCTGACCTGGAACGAAACTGAAAAGTATGATATAAATAGTACACAGCTACTGATTCATCTAAAGGATACATCGCGAGTTTGATTGGAACTACAATCCTGCATATCGTAACAAGAAATTTGGGCACAGATATTATACTACACAGAACTAGTGTAAAAGTGAAACTTTCAGTGAAAACAAAGGAAATAGGCAAGGGGGGAAATCCCATAGACTACACGCAGAGTGTTTCCCCTAGACGACTCTTCCAAGAGAAATACTCGCGTGTGTAGTTTTTTTGTTCTGTTCGTGTTTATGAATGTATTCTCGCTGTCTACCTTATTCATATACTACTATAAACATAACGTACATTAATAAAATTGTCTGGCACTTTGGTTAAACATGGTCACATATTATTTTAAATAATTAACAATTCCATTTCCATGGTTTGCGTTAATATTTGCCATTATTGATAATTATTTACTCTTTTTTTTACACTGCAGAACTGGTGTTCAGAAAGAAGTGATATTGCAGATCTTGTTTTGGAGAAAAGTGATTGAATGGTACATGTATGTGAGAAAATAACTTCCCCCCCCCACCCAACCACCACCCCACCCCCCCCCCCCCCAACAGTCCTGTGCATCAACAAGACTGCATGAGGTACATGTAGGAGGAGTAGGCGAAGGGTAATTTAACGATTGGTGTTCAAATCCCACTTATGGAGTGCCAACTACATAGTTTGGCCATCATGTACTAACTTTGCCCCCTGGTACTTGAGAGCTAAATCCCCTGTTAATGCCCCATTAAAAAGTAATAGCAGAAAAGCTAATCAATATTGCTTTGATTGGGGTGAGCTAAGACTTAAGTGATTCGGGTTGCAGCATGGATCTGCACCAGGCCAGGAGATTCTAATTTCAGGGCTGAATATAAATAGTTTATGTGAATATTGAGCTGTGATTTTGGGAATTTCCCTCATTTTATACAGGTTGAATACCGGATAGTCCATCCTGTTGCCCGGCCTTACATGACCCTGGCTGTTGATAGGTCCCGTTAAACACCAATAATCAATCACTCAATCAATCCAACACTCTTCTTTTCAGGGCAGACTATAATAGTTTTATGTTAAATATTGAGCTCTGATTTTGGGAATTTCCCTTACTTTTTTTACCAGTTTAATTCAGGACACTCCAATCCTGTTGGCCCGGCCTTTACATTACACCCTGGGGGCTGTTTGATAGGCCGTTAAACACCAATAATCAATCCATCATCCTGTAAATGGAATGCTCGACTACCATGTTTGGTGGCCCTCATGTACCACCATACAGTATTCAGCCCCGCTGGTACTTGCAGCTAATAGCGGCAACATGTTTACAACAGGATAGATACCCAACACCTAAAATGACTATTTTACACTAGTTATAAAAACCATATTTTGAATATATGCCTTTGTTACCCGCAATAAACATTTGTTCTCTTATTTTTGAGGGGGAGGTAGGAGGATTAGCAAAGGGTAAATTTAGCGATCGGTATTCCATCTTGTCGGAAATCCCACGTTACATGGTTTGGCCCTCATGTACGCAACCATTTCGGCCCCCTATACTTGAGAGTTAAATACTGTTATGCCCCATAAGAATTTCTGTATAAATGCAAGGATTATGTTTCCTAACCTCAAGAATCTTTCTCATCGGCGAGCATTGCATTTGCCAAAATGGTACAAGAGGGCCGAAACCATGTAGGTCGACCATAATGGTAAGGATGTCTACTCACAGAAGGCTAGATTGAGTGATTGGATCCCTACTATGACCCAATCAAAAATGAATGCAAACCAATTTTTTTAGCATATTGCTTATCCGACACACACATCTGCGCAGAATTCTGGACCTTTCAGTCCTTTGATTTTAAAGACAGTCAAGATACCTCGCCAAAGTAGAATACTCAGACACAACATTGCAAATATGAATTTTTTTATTGCACCTTTTTATTTTTGTCACAGACCTACCTACTATCACCAAACTTAAATGAAAACTGGTCCACAATCAAGCCCAACACATACCGACATCTGTTGAATCAAAGATAATTGCTTCGTAAAATGTATGGAAATTAATATGTTATACCATAAATCGATGGTCTAATAACATAAGCTAACTCTTAGGGTAATGTGTACAGTAACATAGGCTAAAGCATAGCAGTTACGACCTTATGTTACACAATCGTTATGTGAACATGCCTCGACGGCCATCCTTTTGGTTACAGCCATCATCCAGTTTCACCTGTTCTCCATTTACAAAGAAACTCAAAATATGAAGTAAGAACATATGAAATAAGTAGTTGATCACGTATAGAAAGCCAGGAGAATGGACTCGGTATCAATTATATTACACCAAACTAACTGTAAAAATATGTCGAGTTTTTCTGGACGGTTATGCCTGTGTATTTATCAGCTGAACCCACCATTATAAATAGCTCATACACAGAAAATGCACAGTGTAAATCACTTTTTACCTGGCAAACCACACAAAAACATTCATATATATCCGCTACTGTTCTGTTATTAGCTATCAAATCCAGTGACAATGTAAGAATTATCTGAGTGTATTGCCTGGTGTCTACTCACGTACTATGTGAGTAAATATGGCTTTACCTATGGGTAATGTGTACACCAACATAGCTGTGCACAGATTTGGAAAGTTTACATGTGAAATTTATTTTGAGATGATGGGAGAAATTCTCAGAATATCTCATCACCTCTTATGAAAAATTATCATGGAAGTCAAGTGTAATCTATCTACAAGAAATATCCGATGATATCAATAGTCAAACCTGTCGTAAGAGCCACACCCAAGGGAAGTGACAAAACTGCTGCTTAAACAGAGGTGACCTCTTAATAGAGGTTGTGTTTTCAGGTACATTTCAGGTAAATTTTGAAAATGAAATGAAGATAAAGATAAAACAACATGTATGTTACTTGATACATACAAAAGTAATAAATAATATTAATGAATTAATTTATAGTACCATATGATTAAATATGTATGTATTTATGTGTATCTTTATATTTATTTAATATTTTCAAATTGAACCGGAACAGGTAATGAGTGGATTTATATCATTTAATGAAATAATAAAATCTGTCTACAAATAAAAACACCAATGTTCACGTTTTTGTTGTTATTTGACAGCCTACGTACTGCAACTGCTGATCGCAAGATCATATTTAGACAATTTATGTACTAAAATAGGCATAATGTGGTATAAATCGGAAATGGGGAGTGGATAAAGGTTGTGCGATTCTTTTTTTCTTTTCTTTTTTTTGTCGGGAATGGTCAAGTCGAATTTTGGATTCAATTCGCAATTTTCTTCCAATTGTGTATGTAAATTCAATGCATAGGCGATATCCCAGCAAAAGCAGTCAATAAGTGCGACATCGGCTCAATATTCCGACATATGAGGCCATTGCTTAAATTAATATTTGAGCCGGTACACTCTCCTGTGCAATAACACACCAATTATATCAGCTATTTCGGTTTTGGTCAATTTGGTAACTGCAATGGCTGTTCCTTTTACCACATTTGGTGTCGGTTAAACCTATAGAAATTACGAAATCGACGGACAAGGGTGCAAGAACCCGGATGCGATAGGCTGTTTCTTTCAATAATGCCCGACTAATTCGGGCAACACAATTTGCAACCTGTGGAAATCACCCTCTCAAATTCTCGCATACGCGGCGACGTGTTAGGTGTTTTAATTACCCCATTGACTGCTGACATCATGTTTAATTTCGCTCCCCCCACACACAACCCCCCGGCTTTCGGTAACGACGCCGCAGGGTACAATAAATCGAGTATAGAGTGACCGTAATGAAAATGGATCACTATTTGTTGGGACGATAATTAATGACCAGCTGGCCGCGTTAGACCGAGTGGACCGTTGAATGAAAGAGTTTTTATATAAGCAAAAATGCGCGGGAGGAATTTGAAGTGGCCGCTTAAACGCAAGTGACCGCTGATTAAAGGACCGCCCGAGCAGGATCCGAACTGTATGTAAAAATGACAGTTCGATATATTCAGTGCTTGCCTGTCACAAAATATCAACTTGTGTCTGTTTTAATGCAAAACTATACTATGTTATAAGTATACTTGAACACTTTTGTGTCGGTTGTCTTTGAAGTACCATCTTGAATTTTGACAGTGTGAAACCGTTACTTCATATATACAGTAACTCGAATATCATTATCTCGATGATAATCCCCTATTTTTGATGATTCACTAAAGTCCCGAACAATATCCTTATTCGTATAATATAAATTTTCCTCGGCTATCTCGACCCATAGCCCTAACTCGTATATTTCTCTATCTCGACCGTCTCATCTCCGTCCTCGACGTATAAAAATACGTTAAAAAATCTCCTTCGCGATCTCGATCACATAATCGCATTGGATAAATCCGCCTGGCTGCCATGATCCATTTTGGTTTGACACTAATTTTCCAAATAATATTATAAAACAAAACAAAATAAATTTCACTCCTGCCTCAGTTGTTTGCTTAATTAGATACTACCAGGATATATTTTTGAGTGTTTGTCACGATCATTAAGCATAACACCTGGACATTTTACCTCAAGTCACTGAGAGTCGTTACGCAACCTTGTAACATTGATTTAGCTTACTACCCTTTGGCATAGTTATGATGAAGTTTACCCGTGGTGTAATGGGTAAAAATGAGTTCATATTTTTCGCGAAAATAGTCTACCCATGTCACTTAATCGCTATCTCCGAACCTAGGTCCTAACTCGACTATAGGACGATCTCCAGTCGACTTTGAGCTACTGTGCTCGACTGTAGTATGATTTATATCTGAAAATACACAGCTTCCAACTTTTGGCGGCCATCCTTGGATTACATACTACTGATAACAAGACTAGTTAAGTTTACTTTTTACTATGTACTTGGAATCGGATTCGTTAATTTTCGATAAATTTCTGCTGATTTGAATTGTTTTTCAGTTATCCTATTTTGGCCATGGTTTGAATAAAGCCCTGTAGCCTATTTCACCAGAATTGCCAAAGGTATACTAATTTAAGGATAAATTTATAATTAATCCACTCGCCGATAGGCAAGAAGGGATATACGTTATTCCATGTATGTACGTGCATGTGTGCGTATGTTATGTACGTTAGTAACACCTTTTCATCTTTTCATTAACTCGTGAACCACTTCACCGAATTTGAAAATATTGGGCCATAATATTGACTTGGATGCGCTTTGACCCACGTCCGACCACCCAAGGTCAAGTCCTTGAAACCTTGGTTTGTTTATTTTCTTTATATTAAGGCTGCCAGCAGAGGTGATGATTAGCTTCGTTTAATCGATTGCAGTTCTTGTGGTTATTATACTGAATTTATTACCTTTACTTATCACATGTTTTGCTGCGATAATGTAATAAATTCAATATAATCTTTCTGCATACTTTTACTCAAGTATATGCAAATTCAATATAATAAATCTGCAACTTTAATCATCAAGTAAATGCAGGAATCGTTATTTCTCTATATGGAAATAATCCAGTTCGGAGAAAAATAAATGATTACTCCATCAAAGGACATACTTGCTAGATAATATGCTTAACAATTTTGGTGAAATCGGTATAACTGCAATATATCTCAAGAGTTTTAACCGACGAAAGCCGAATCACGCCGAATGCCTGTGGTCTGTGGTCCTGTGGTTTCGACGCTGTGTCTTGCCGGAATCACAATCTTTGAAAACATTTACCTGCCGCATATCGGTTTGGTGTCATTTTGCCATGAAAAATATTGCATGACGCCATTAACGGTAAATCCCAATATCATAATGCAATTCCACGCACGTTATAGAACTCTCATCATTAGTTTTTGAACCTGTGGTTTGTACAATGCTGATTCATCCAAAGTGCAAGCCTAAGTCAGTCTTGACTGACATCAAACACTCCGCGGTCGAGCATATCCCCCAAATAATCAATACAACGCGTTTGCTGACGTCAGTTTCATATTCGTCACTTGACTGGTACCCCTGTCTGATGCGTGCATAGTAAAAACAATACTACCGGGAACCAGTTTATTTAATGAACGGCAAACGTGTTTATGTGAATTGGATCTCTATCTCGGACAAATCCCGGCTTATAGCATAAGCAGGCCAGACCAGGCGGTGGATTTGCTAGTCCTCACAGGTTACAATGTTCACTAATCTCTAAATTAAAAACATTTTTTATAATTTAACGTCAGCGGACTATGCAAATTCGTTTTATAGCTATAGGCTGCTTTTATTCGCTGCACTGCTCTGAAATTTCTGTCGGCATTCTAGCCGTCATTTACGGAAATACTACTGATTTTGAAATCTTACACAGCGACATTTTGTGTGTTGGCTTGTGCAAAAAATCGATACACCCAACTGTGTCAACTAACAGGTGTTTATCGTATGACCATCATTCAGTCACGAGCTGAAACTGTTTGAACCGTTTGCTATGTTTTGAAATTGCCACTGATTGGTCAACACCCTTTTGATGTGCCGCAGAATTCCCGCGAACGGCAACTTTCATCCTCCCATCATAGGGGCAATCAGTAACCCATTTCCATGCTGAGGATATACGCTTATTGTTTGCGAAAATCCAAATATTTTCCTCTAGCACTCAGAAGTATATGCCGCGACCACCATTTAAACCTGGTTCAAAGCCGCATCCCCAAGTCTCATCGAGATTGTTCAAATGAATGGTCACAACATATACTTTTCATTGAGAAATAACAAAATAAAAATAAAAATATTTAATAAATTTCATGATCCGTAAAATGTGTATTCCGAAAGGAAGGTTAAAACAAAACTCTGGATTATACGCAGATCTGTTGCCATATATTTCGTCGATATTGATTTCGAAAATATTTTTCCCGTAAATGTGGTTAAAAAGAGATACATAACGCAATCAATGAATTAACACAATATAATACTAACTTTCGCAAGCAATATGAATCGCAAATATAACACGTTTTCCTGAAAATAGTCTGTTACAAATTTAACACGATTTTGATATACAAAATAGGCAAATAAATCGGGAGCCAATGCACAAACCGTGTACTAACCAGCAACTTGTAATAAGTGAAGAAGCGTTACTAACACCGGGTTCACCGGTGTAATTGAAGATACTAGAAAACGGTGAAATACGGACACGGGGAATCACGACATAGTCGGCAAATTAATTAACGGACATATAGCAAACTATGATAGGGAAAAAACATACGCAAACTCCCAAGTACGAATTAAAAAACAGTGCGGGGGAATAACTAACCACTTACTTGGCGATTTTTTTTAAATTTGTTGTTTCATTTTGTTCGCAAAGTTGTGCGTCGTATATTCTCATGTAGACATTTTCCCACAGATTTTGGACTGAAAATAGGGTTGAGTCTATAACACTCTTGCGACCTATACACGGCAAAATAGGTCTCCTAAAGAGAAATGAATTCTAGTTGAAATTTAGGTACTTTTTTTCTGTCTCTGTGTACAACTGTAGCCGATTTTCATCAAAATTGCTAAGCATGCTTATCTAGCTAAGAGTAATTTGAGGGAGTATGATTTTGTTTTTCCTGAAATGCATTTTTCATATAGAACTAACGACTGCATATATTTGATCATTAAAAGTATGCAGAATTATAATACTGAATTTATTACATTATCACAAGCCAAAATGGCTGAGATAATGTAATACATTCAGTGTCATAAGCGTTAATCAACTTTATCTTTAAATTAAAAATTTCTCACCTCATAGTGTACTAGCATGATAAGTATACGTACCATTTTGGTTAAATGGCTATTGGTTTTGTAAAATGTTACAGGGTTTGCTATATGTGCAGATAGCGTTTCATCCCAAGTGCCGGTGTCAGAGAATATTCCCCCCAGAATAATTCTCAGCCGAATATTTTCCCCCTCCACACGAATATTCTCCCCCCCACCTTCCATTGTAAAATCGGGGGGGGATAATATTCGGCGAATAGTTTGCCCCCCGCCCCCTGGTCAGCCAAACCGTGGTGTGATATGAGTCTGATGTAGGAGAGGGGGGGGGATAATATCGGCGAATACTTTGCCCCCCCCCCCCACCCGTCCCAGTACAGCCAAACCTTCTGTGATATGAGTGTTGTGAAGAGGAGAGGTGGGGGATAATATTTGGCGAATAATTTGTCCCCCCGCCCCTGGTCAGCCAAACCATCCTTGTATATGAGGTGGGTGTAGAGGAGAGGAGTGGGGGGGATAATATTCCGCGAATAATTTGCCCCCGCCCCTGGTCAGCCCAAACCCGAGTGTGATATGAGTCCTGATTGTAGGAGAGGGGGGGGGGGATTAAATATTCGGGAACGAATAATTTGCCCCCCCCCTCCCAGTCAGCCCAAAACCTTCTGTATAATGAGTGTTGTGTAGAGGAGAGGTGGGGGGGATAATATTAGGCAAATAATTTGCCCCCCGCCCCCCGGTCAGTAAAAGCGTCTGATAATGAGTGTGGTGTAGAAGGAGCAGGTGTGGGGGATAATAGTCGGCGAATAATTTGTCCCCCGCCCCCGGTCAGCCAAATCCCGTGTGTGATTATGAGTCTGATGTAGGAGAGGGGGGGGGGGATAATATTCGCGAATAATTTACCCCCCCCCCCCCCTCTCCCATCTGCAAACCTTCTGTGATATGAGTTGTTGTGTAGAGGAGAGGTGGGGATAATATTCGGCGAATAATTTGCCCCCTCCCCCCCTGTCAGCCAAACCATCTGTGATATGAGTGTGGTGTAAGGAGAGTGGGGGGATATATACGGCAAATAAATTTGTCCCCCGTCCCCGGTCAGCCAAACCGTGTGTGATTATGAGTCTGATGTAGGAGAGGGTGGGGGGATAATATTCGGCGAATAATTTGCCCCCCCCCCCCCCTCCCAGTCAGCCAAACCTTCTGTGATATGAGTGTTGTGTAGAGGAGAGGTGGGGGATATTATTAGGCGAATAATTTGCCCCCCCCCCTGGTCAGCCAAACCATCTGTGATATGAGTGTGGTGTAGAGGAGAGTGGGGGATAATATTCGGCGAATAATTTGCCCCCCCCCTGGTCAGCCAAACCGTGTGTGATATGAGTCTGATGTAGGAGAAGGGGGGGGGATAATATTCGGGGTCGGGACGAATTCCGAGGGGGCGAATAATTGCCCCCACCCCCTCCCATCAGCAAACCTTCTGTGATATGAGTGTTTTGTAGAGGAGAGGTGGGGGGGATAATTATTTAGGCAATAATTTGCCCCCCGCCCCCCACGGTCAGTCAAACCTGCTGATATGAGTGTGGTGTAGAGGAGAGGTGGGGGGATAATATTCGGCGAATAAATTTGTCCCCCCCTTCCCACCCCGTCAGGCCAAACCGGTGTGATAGAGTCTGAGGGAGGAGCAGGGGGGGGGATAATATTCGGTTCGGCGAAAATTTTGCCCCCCCCCCCCCCTCCCATCCAGCCAAACCTTCTTGATATGAGTGTTGAGTAGAGTAAGGTGGGGGGATAAAATTCGCGATAATTTGCCCCCCGCCCCCTGGTCAGCCAAAAACCCTCTGTGATATGATGTTGGTGTAGAGGAGAGGTGGGGGGGATAAATATTCGGCGAATAAATTGCCTCCCCACCCCCCCGGTCAGCCAAACCTGATTTTCTGTGATATGAGTTGTTTTGTTTAGAGGAGAGGTGGGGGATAATATTCCGCGAATATTTTGCCCCCCGCCCCCTGGTCAGCGCAAACCATCTGTATATGAGTGTGTGTAGGGAGAGGTGGGGGGATAATATTCGGCAAATAATTTGTCCCCCTCCCCCGGTCAGCCAAACCGTGTGGATATTGAAAAAAAGTCTGATGTAGGAGAGGGGGGGGGGATAATATTCGGCGAATAATTTTTAGCCACCCCCCCCCCCTCCCAGTCAGCCAACACCTTCTGTGATATGAGTGTTTGTGTAGAAGGAGAGGTGGGGGGATAATATTCGGCGAAATAATTTGCCCCCTGCCCCCTGGTCAGCCCAAACCATCTGTGATATGTGTGGTGTAGAGGAGAAGGTGTGGGGGGGATAATATTCGGCGAATAATTTTGTCCCCCGACCCCCGGCAGCCAAACCGTGTGAACTGTACAAATACATTGCCAAGGTAACGATAAAAAATAAGCATGTGGTCATGTGACAATATAAATTAGGTCTGATTTAATTTAAATAGGTATATCTATAAACACACCTAAATATTAGACCTTAAATTGAGTTTGTAAAACTTTTCCACAAATTTTAATGAATACCCATCGTATACAGGCTTTAAATAGCTATATACCATGCACACATAAAAAATCAGACATGTATATCTGTTACATTGCCACATATGAATCAATTCACACTCATATCACAGACGATATGGCTGACCGGGGCGGGGGGCAAATTATTCGCCAATAGTAATTCCCCCCCCCCCAACATTCCTCTACATCACACTCGTATCACAGAGAGTTTGGCTGACTGGGGGCCGGCGGGGCAAATTAATTCGCCGCAACTTATCCACCCCACCTCTCCTCTACACAACACTCATAATCACAGAGGGTTGCTGACTGGGGGCGGGGTGCAAATTTATTGCCGAATTTTTATCCCTCCCCACCTCTCCTCTACACAACACGCATTATCACAGAGGTTTGGCTACTGGGGGGCGGGGGGCAAATTATTCGGCCGAATATTATCCCCCCACCCACCTCTACACCACACACATATCACAGACGTTTGGCTGACCGGGGGGCGGGGGGCAAATTATTCGCCGAATATTATCCCCCCCACCTCTCCTACACAACACTCATATCACAGAGGGTTTGGCTGACTGGGGGGCGAGGGCAAATTATTCCGCCCAATATTAACCCCCCCACCACTCCTCTACACAAACACTCATATCACAGAGGGTTTTTGGCTGACTGGGGGGCGGGGGGCAAATTATTCGCCGAAATATTATCCCCCCACCTCTCCTCTACACAACACCATATCCACAGAGACGGTTTTGGCGACTGGGGCGGGGGCAAATTATTCGCGCGAATTATTTCCCCCCAACTCTCCTCGACACATCACTCATATCACAGAGGGTTGGCTGACTGGGGCGGGGGCAAATTATTCGCCGAATATTATCCCCCCCCACCTCTCCTAACACAACCACTTCATATCACAGAGGGTTTGGCTGACTGGGGACCGGGGGGCAAATTATTCGCCGAATAGTAATCTCCAGCCCACCTCTCCTCTACACCCACTCATAACACAGACGGTTGGCTGCCCGGGGGCGGGGGGCAAATTAATCGCCGAATAATATCCCCCCACCTCTCCTCAACACAACACTCATATCACAGAGGGTTTGGCTGACCTGGGGGCGGGGGCAAATTAATCGCCGAATATTATCCCCCCCCACCTCTCCTCTACACCACACTCCTTCACAGACGGTTTGGCTTACCTGGGGGGCGGGGGGCAAAATTATTCGCCGAATATTATCCCCCCCACCTCTCCTCTACACCACACACATATCACAGAACTGTTTGGCGACTGGGGGGCGGGGGGGAAATTATTCGCCGAATATTATCCCCCCACACCTCTCCCTCTACATCACACTCATATCACAGAGGGTTTGGCTGACTGGGGGGCGGGGGGGCAAATTATTCGCCGAATATTATCCCCCCAACCTCTCCTACACAACACTCATATCACAGAGGGTTTGGCTGACTGGGGGCGGGGGCAAAATTAAATCGCCGAATATTATCCCCCCCACCCTCCTCTACACCACACTCATATCCAAGACGTTTTGGGCTGGACCCAGGGGGCGGGGGGGGGCAAAATTATTCGGCCGAATATTTATCCCCCCCACCTCTCCTCTACAACAACACTCATATCACAGACGTTTGGCTGACTGGGGGGGCGGGGGGCCAATTATTCGCCGAATATTATCCCCCCCTTAGTAACAGGAATAAAAGTCAGAAAAATGGGTGGGGAGAATATTCCGGTGGAGGGCAAAAATAATTCGGGGCAACATTCTACCCCCCCGGGGGGGAAAATATTCGTAATGATGGGGAGATTATTCGCCTGGGGGGAGAATATTCGCGAATAACTGCCCCCCGGGGGGGGGGGAAATATTTCTGGGAGGGAAATTATTTGTTTACAAACCACACACCGTAGATACATGTATATTTAAGAATATTTTCAATATTTGCTATTTCCTAGCTGCAATAATGGTTAATCCTTCAACGTTAAATAACTGAAGGGAATTGATGTGAATTGCCGAACGATCCATTTGCCACAAAAAATAATTTATAAGATGTGGGTGTTTTTTTTTATATAAAAATATTGAAAATACGTGCAAAAAGGGCAGATACATGTACTGGACGAGATGACCTTTTGCAACCACACCAAAAGCAACAAATAAGAGGTATGTAGCTGTTTGAAAGGGTTGTTAAATATCGCCCTCAATTTGCTTATATCTGATGGCAAGTATGTCACTGGGACAAGGCGGCTATGTGATTTGTGACTAAGTGTAATTAGCATACTTTTGCTCACATTTTAGTCATGGTGTCGACACAAGAACGGAACACATACATTGGTCTCACATTTAGATGTTACTAAGGTTTGGCAGTGTCCTTGGTGTCCGAACACAAGAACAGAACACATACATTGGACTCACATTTATGTCACTAAGAGGCGTTTGACCAGTGACTTGGAGTCGACACAGACCTGAATGAACAGTGTGTCATCCCTCAGAAATCCCGCCTGCACTCCTGTAACTAGCTGCTGCCATATAATCTCGCGATACCCACGACACCCGACGTTCTTCTCCCCCACTGGTCGTTGGACAGGCCAGATGTTGCGGCCACACACATTGTCCCCACTTCCATTCTGATTCACAATGGGCCCATTCTGTAGCTCGAATGATGAAAACAGACCTGTCGAAACTGAAATAACAGTAATAACCCTAAATATTTTGGACACCATTTCTCTTGGGAAACACATGAAAATATATATCATGGATTTGTGAAAATAATGGTTTCAAACCAATCAGGTGAGTATGCCAACATTTAGGGTTAGTATGGTAGTAGTGGTTTAATCACAATAACAATGTATTTGGATATAATTTGTTTTGGGAAACCCCTCTTTAATTTTCCCAAAGCTAAGCGTGTACGAATATTTAGGGTTATTACGGTACTCATTGAATGAATGAATGAATTGGAGAATTTGTGGATAGGCATACACTATCGCCTGTGCTAATACACAGGTATTCGACGTGTTTCAACTTTCATTGGTATAATTCTATAGATGGACAGTTTTGTTGGACACGACCTCGTATCATAACATTTCCGTCTCCAGCGTAGTGACGGTTAAATTACAATGTACTTGAATATTGTGCTTGAAATCAAGCAGCATGATTGGATGATCCTGAGCTGTGCAACAATCAAATTGCTTGATTGCGAGTTGTCATTACCAATAGATGTTGAGAAACGTTGGGCAACATTAACTCGGACTGTTGTGTATGTCGCCTATATCACATACAGTTGTATATGTATCCCTTTCATTATCCCCTCGCCGATAAAGGCAAGATGGGATACAACGTTCAAACAGTTCCCGAGGGGTACGGCAAACGTTTACCCATGGCTGGACATGGTCAAACGTTGTTACATTTCCATCTGAAATATCGTGTAATTTGAACATGTATGCAGTACTTTCGGCACTTTGATAATCTGCTCCATTCAAACAGCTGATTTACATATACATGTTCCGGGGCCGCAGTACACGTCGCGTGATGTAACCGCATCGATTTCAAAATTTCAGTGTAACCGTTGTGAACTGGTCTGGTGACGTAATGGCATGTTCTAGTAACGTCTTGAGACACATTCATTACATAGGTGTTGGCTTGGCCCCGGAATTAATATTGTCTACAGCCATCGTCAACAGCACGTGGTGTACGTTTGAACACGGCTCGAGCGGTGTCGAATGGCAGTCGTGTAACAATTTGTTATAATTTTGGTTGCCTTTCACTCCTTGATATTTCACACATCATACCTCCAGGGCTCCAGATAAGGAATTAGTAATTGAGTATTTTCATATCGGAAGCAATTGGGTATTTCACAGCAATTATTGAATAGTTTGCTTCAAAATGACATGTCTTGGCATTTCATTAGAATTGTCTCCTTGGAGACAATTCTAATGAAATACTAAGATGTGTTTACATGGAAAATAAGATGACAAATATGCTATATTTGTGGTCTGTTTGTTTTCTGTAGCATGATAAAGGTACCACAAATTTGTTATTACTTTTTGATACTCGCTACTTATGATTTCAATTGAGTTTTTGGCAATTTTAATTGGGTACATGTATTTACACAAATACGCAGCTTATCTGGAGCTCTGTACCTCTACTGGTTCTCTATCATGTCGTGCAAAATTCATGACACTAGGACCCCCGCCTTCCCCAAGGTCAAAGTCAGTCTTAGTGTTTTTACAAACTTAACATTGGGGGAAATGTTTTATAATTTTCTTTCCTTTCATCCCAATTTTTGATATTTCATACATATTTTCCTCTACTGGTTGTCTATCATGCCATGGCAAATACATGGCCCTCAGACCCCAAGGTCAAGGTCACACAACGTCTTGGCGCTTTCACAAACTTAACATTGGGGAAAATTTATCTTAATTTATATTTCCTTTCACACAGCTTGATATGTTAAACTAAAGCACCACCAGGCAAGCGTCGTTGTCTTCTGACAACTCTTGTTCAATAACTGATGAACCGCTTCACCAATTTTGATAATATTCGGCCACAATGTGTACTTTGTTTTGCATACGGCCCACATCCGACCACCCAAGGTCAAGGTCACTGAGGACTTATGTTCACCTTGTTTGTAAGGCAAAAATGTTAAAGCTTTAAGGCTGCCAGCGAGGGATTAGCTTACAGATATTGATGCCATTGTTATTCTTAAAGCTGGGGAACATCAGTGCCCATTATACTGTTATGCATGTACTTGTTTAGTAATGTTTAATTTATTGATAGTGACACTCGGTTGTATCAATCTATTTTGATATACAAATACTAGCAGCAAGACATTTTGTAATTATTTGTATCAATTAAATGTCTGAAAAATATATTTATCGACAGATTATAAAGTATGATCATTGCACATCCAACAAGAATTGTCAGAAGACAATGAAGCGCGCCACGTGGTGCTTAGTTTAACGAATATCATCAAGCTGTGTAAAAGGAAAACAAAACAAAAATTAAAAGAAATTTCCACCAATGTTATGTTTATTTCAACCAATCCAATCGTCACAAAATGATTTTCAGACTAGTCCATTTATGAAAAGTGGTTGTTTTTGTCGAGCCCACTTGCGGAAAGCGAGACAGTGATCACAATGACGTACGGGTGTCCGTCCGTCCGTCCGTCCGTCCGTCCGTCCGTCCGTCCGAAATCTGCGTTAAAGTTTTTAAAAATAGCATCAAATGCCTCGGCGGGCTCGACATGCGTGCCGCGGCGATCTGGTTTGTTCTAAAAAATATTAAAATTACTTGCAAAAAGTGCAGATCCTGATGAGACGGCTCGTCAAGAGCCGGCTCATCTGTATCTACACTGTTTGCCAATACCACTATACAGGCCTGTGGTGTTGAAAGGGTCAATGAACCGCTATATGAATGACAGCTCAAACTGGAGTTGTGTAATGTTGAATTGCTATGCATACTCACCGAATGACGAGGATTTAGTCCACTCGGCTGAGGCAGTGCGCGACTAGGATTTGGATTCGGCTGAAGTAGACGGTTGTTGGCTGTTTATTTTTATGCGACAGTGGAGGAGGCATTTAGTGTTGCCCTTTTCCGTCCAGTTTGTCACCAACATTGTGTGAGTGGGTGGCAGGTGGGAGTACGCGATGGGTAATTTAACGATCGGGGTTCATCCTTACCGGAATCCCGACTGGAGACCTGGTTTGGCCCTCACATACGTCTTTGGCATTTTGTATGTGACAGTTGAATTTGGTTATACCCCTTATAACAGTAATCCTACCGGTATTACTTTTAAATAGGGGAAGGGGCTAAGTGACTTTGGTGCAGTATGGACCTGGCACCAGGTCAGGTTGTTCTAATTGCAGGGCTGAATATGTTGTATCTCGATGTAAATATTCCGTTCTGATTTTGGGATTTTCCCCCCAATGCAGCAGGTTAAAACGGGATCGAACCTGTTTGCCGGGCCTTACATGACCTTAGCTGTTGATAGGCCGTTGAACACCAATAAACAAACAAACAAACAAACACCAACATTGTAACTCGTAAACCCCTAATAGCTACACACCTGAAACTTGGTATGTAGCTTCCTTATGATGAGTAGATGCGCAAAGTTTATTTTGATTTTTGATTCGACCCCCGGGTCGTGTATTATCTCCCCATGTTTAACCCTAACTTTTCCAATTTTGCTTCCTAATTCGTAAAACCCGTACTATATAGCTACATACCTGAATCATGGTATGTAGCTTCCTTATGATTAGATGTGCAAAGTTTTTTTTTAGTTTTGATTCGACCACCAGGTAATGGATTATCTACCCATTTTGTACTTGAAATTTGGCAATTTTGTCCTGTAACTTGTCAAACTTCTAAACTGTAATAGCTGTATATGCTGTGACAATTATAGACTGCGTAAATTAACGGTAGTGGTTCCTCCTTATAGGAATCACTATTTGCCTGGTTTGGCCCTCCGGTACGTTTTTATCTTTGGCTCTTTTGTTACCTGGGAGTTGAATTGGGCTATTGCCCATTATAAAAGTAGTAAGATTATTACTGATCCTACTGCTTTTGGGAGGGGCCAAGTGATTCTGGTGTGGCGAGGACCTGGCATCAGATCAGGATTATTCTGATTTCAGGGCTGAATATATAGTTTTGTTATTGTAAATATTCAGTTCTGGCACGCGTCGTTGTCTTCTGACAACTCTTGTTCAATAACTCGTGAATCGCTTCACCAATTTTGATAATGTTTGGCCACAATGTGTGCTTTGTTTTGCATATGGTCCACATCCGACCACCCAAGGTCAAGGTCACTGAAGACTTATGTTCACCTTGTTTGTAAGGCAAAAATGTTAAATCTTTAAGGCTGCCAGCGAGGGGATTAGCTTAGAGATATTGATGTCATTGTTATTCTTATAGCTGTGGAACATCAGTGCCTGCTATACACATATACATGTACTTGTACTTGTTTAGAGATATTGATGTCATTGTTATTCTTAAAGCTGGGGAACATCAGTGCCTGCTATACACGTATACATGTACTTGTACTTGTTTAGAGATATTGATGCCATTGTTATTCTTATAGCTGTGGAACATTAGTGCCCGCTATACACGTATACATGTACTTGTACTTGTTTAGAGATATTGATGTCCTTGTTATTCTTAAAGCTGAGGAACTACTTAGTGCCAGCTATACTGGGGACGTATACATGTACTGTACTTATACTTGTTTAGAGATATTGATGTCCTTGTTATTCTTAAAGCTGGGGAACATCAGTGCCCGCTGTATACATATACATGTACTTGTACTTGTTTAGAGATATTGATGTCAAATTGAATATTCTTATAGCTGTAACATATAGTGCCCGCTTAAACAAACGTATAACATATACATGTACATATACTTGTTTAGAGATATTGATGTCCTTGTTATTCTTAAAGCTGGGGAACATCAGTGCCCGCTGTATACATATACATGTACTTGTACTTGTTTAGAGATATTGATGCCATTGTTATTCTTAAAGCTGGGGAACATTAGTGCCCGCTATACACGTATACATGTACATATACTTGTTTAGAGATATTGATGTCCTTGTTATTCTTAAAGCTGGGGAACATTAGTGCCCGCTATACACGTACACATGTACATATACTTGTTTAGAGATATTGATGTCATTGTTATTTTAGTCTTGTATAGCTGGGGAACATTAGTGCTGTATTTCTTGTTACATATATACACGTACACATGTACATATACTTGTTTAGAGATATTGATGTCATTGTTATTCTTATAGCTGGGGAACATTAGTGCCCGCTGTATACATATACATATACATGTACTTGTACTTGTTTAGAGATATTGATGTTCTTGTTTTCTTAAAGCTGGGGAACATCAGTGCCCGCTATACACATATACATGTACATATACTTGTACTTGTTTAGAGATATTGATGTTCTTGTTATTCTTAAAGCTGGGGAACATTAGTGCCCGCTATACACGTACACATGTACATATACTTGTTTAGAGATATTGATGTCATTGTTATTCTTATAGCTGGGGAACATTAGTGCCCGCTGTATACATATACATGTACTTGTTTAGTAATGTTTAATTTATTGATAGTGACACACGGTTGTATCAGGCTATTTTGATATACAAATAATACCGGCAAGACATTTTGTAATTATTTGTATCAATTAAATGTCTAAAAATTATTTTTATCAACAAATTATAAAGTATGATCATTGCACATCCAACAAGAGTTGTCAGAAGACAATGAAGCGCGCCACGTGGTGATTAGTTTAACAAATATCATTAAGCTGTGTAAAAGGAAACAAAAATTAAAAGAAATTTCCACCAATGTTATGTTTGTGAAAGCGCTAAGATCGTAACCTTGACCTTGGAGTTAGCGGGTTTCTGAGGGTCATGGATTTGGCATGGCATGTTGGAGAACCATTAGAGGAAGGAATGTGTGAAGTGGGGTGAAAGGAAACAGAAATCAATGCAAATTTCCCCCAATGTTAAGTTTGAAAGCACCAAGATTGTGACCTTGACCTTGGGTTTAGTGGGGGTATGATGGTAGTGAATTTGATGCAGCATGATAGAGAATCATTAGAGAAAAGCATGTGTGAAATATCGAGACGTTTGGTAAAAGGAAACGGAAATTATACAGAAATAGAAAATTTCACTCAACGTTAACCCTTACACTGAATGATTGAAAATTTGAAAGAATAATATGGCATTAACATTAAATATATAGGATTGGAATAGGTGATTTCCAATCTGGACGGTGGACTATTCAGAAAGAATGTGTTTATCTTCTTTCACGTGTTCATATATCTTCCCCTTGAATTACCTCCTATCACATGACGTGGCGTTGCTAATGTCACATGTCCCCTGACGATCTGTCAGCAGTGAAACTTTATTTATTTCAATCAGATACAGGTAATTCTCGTTATCTCGTTAAAGTTTGTGGGTTATCTCCTCATAAATGGATTGAATATTAATTTGACGTTAAGAAATGCGAAGTTCAATTGACTAGACTGCCACGCCGTAAAAAATAATTTATTTTTATGTTAAAGTAGTCGATGTTGCATTGATTAATTGATCAATTAAGGTTTAAGTGAATCTCTTTAACGCATGTGATCGGCGGCGTTTTTGATTTCTATAGATGTGTCAAAACTTACACTTGGCAGGGTCGGGCTCAGGTTTTCACATGATCAGAATACATACCGTATTTCGCTGTGTATTGCGCGCACTGGTGTACAACGCGCATCTATATTTTGGGGGGGAAAAATCAGGAAAAAAAATTGTTCGCGTCTATAGAGCAAAACAAATTTTTCAAAAATAAATAATAAAAAAAAAATATACACTGTAGCTCCATTATAACGCGGTGGTCGGGGTCCAAGATTTCAAACCGCGATCGAATCAGACCGCGTTATAAAATTTCGGGACATGCACGGGTACTGGTACTGCACGGGTTACTGGTATCATTCGCATTTCGGTTACCAACTATTGCGGGAATTCCATTAGCAACGGACCCATATAAAATCATGTCATTTGAACAGAAGTTAAAGTAATTATTAATAATGCCTATGACATACAAACTTGTATGTATTAATGTATTAAACATATGAGTTATTTATAAAATCATGCTTATTACGTTGTATAGTGCTCGCGATAGACAGACGCTTATTACAATGTATACTACTCGCGATCAACAGACGCTTAAACGGATTAATTGATAATAAATAATGCCTATGGTCAAGTGTCCTGCCTATTCATGCGGTTGATACGTGCATAATCTCAGGATGTGGGGTCACGTGATCTATTGTTTACGCTGCAAGTCTTATTGATGAATGAAATTTACGATTTAAGAGAGATTGCCGTGGGCTGCAGTGTAAACAATAGATCACGTGATCCCATACCCAGATAATGCTGAAATACCAGTCTATTTATAGAACGCTAAATATTACACCTGGGAGTAAAGAAAAAGAAAGGCGATCGAATACGCAACCATTTATTAGCGACAATTATGTGTAATTGAATTGATTAATAAATATGCCTATTAACATGATTACCTGATTAAAGGTACATGTATTACATTTGCTAAAATACTAATAATAATCCTTTCATGGACTTTGAACTTCGTTGTTTGAATAAACTTGCAGAAATCACGAATCAAATAATTACACGATGACTACGACGTCCGACGATTTTTTTCTTCTTTTTTTTCTTTTTTTTTTTTTTCTCGATTTTTAAAATATTTTTTTGGGATCCACGAGAGACCCGCGTTATAATGGAGATCGCGCTATACGCGACCGCGTTATAATGGAGCCGCAGTGTATATAAAAAATCGTCGGAAATTCCGTCGCGAGTATAAGAAAATTGCAAGAAAATTGCATTCCGCGTTCACATCCACAATGCTGAACGTGTGCTGTTAGGCTCTGTCGAAGTTGCTAATCGGTGAGAAAAAGATCGCCAAAGGTCCGCTTGCGCGCACTGGTGTACAACGCGCATCTATATTTTGGGGGGGAAAAATCAGGAAAAAAAATTGTTCGCGTCTATAGAGCGAAACAAATTTTTCAAAAATAAATAATAAAAAAAAAATATATATAAAAAATCGTCGGAAATTCCGTCGCGAGTATAAGAAAATTGCATTCCGCGTTCACATCCACAATGCTGAACGTGTGCTGTTAGGCTCTCTCGAAGTTGCTAATCGGTGAGAAAAAGATCGCCAAAGGTCCGCTTTACTAATTAAGGCATAAATTAGACTTTATATTGTCTAAAATTATGTTGTATTTATTTTTATTTACTGATTAATATGCTTATTAAAAATTCAAGATGCATGTAATAAACTTATTGAGCCTACTCGCGAAGAAACTTGTATATAATTCCACCATATTTGCCATTTGTGTATAACATATTACCCGTACTCGCAAACACATGTACAGCAGCCATGTGTAAACTGCTTCTACAAGGTGATAATAATTCAGACTAGTGACCTGCACATGAGAAATGGGCCATCAACAATTCCCCCCAGCCAAATATTGACACATACTGTGGACCACCGTGGATATACGTTGGACCACCGTGGATATACGTAGGTACAGATAGTGTGTATTCACTGTTTATTGATTAGGTTTAACAATAGACATAGGTACTACCTGAATACATGACATTCCAGCATAGCCCCATATCAGTGTATTCGCAGGCGAATCAGGGGCTATATGCTGGTCGCACATGTCATAAGGTATTGATGCGTGAATACTTGTCAATACTTTACAAAAATAGTAAGTCAGTCGGCAACCTAGCAATGAAAACGACCATTACCGAGTGTTACCGAGTGCGATCTGAATGTGCGCAACGCTTGATTTAGCATCTAAAATCTTACATCAAGCGCTTATGGGATTGAGATAATCGGTCCTCATTAATTATTCACAGGATGGCAGGCATGTGACGTCACTTTGAAAATTTACAACCAAACAATACCCGACAGGCAACATTTGACCGATATGAGATCGGGACACCAGTGTAAATACAGAAAACATGTAAATTTCCTCTAATACACGTAGCCTCTTGTGTTATGAGCCTGGCTATATTAAATCAACTTCAAGACGGAAATAAACAATGTCAATGGAATTGAATTGGTGTTTAACGCCAATGTGAATAAATGGGTCTTTGGATGGAGAAATGGGGTTTATGGCATTTGCGGCTTGTGTATATCCAGATCATCTTGCTTATTAGTACAGGAGCATTAGCTATAACCTGGAAAAAACATGCAGAAAGCTGAATTTTTCAGCAAAGTTACCTGGAGCCATACTGAGATCATAGACAAAAGTTATCATCTGGAAAATGTGAGCTTGATGTGTAATCCAAGATGGCGTCCAAGATGGCTGCCAATAATATGAAGTCCTATATCTTTAATGTTTTTATCATAAACTAATATAAAGTAACCCAGTTTCATTTCATGTTAAAGGATGTGAAGAATCTAAATCTGATGTCATATCGGTTAAATGTCAAGGTCATCTGAAAAGTTCAAGGTCTTCTATACTAATAATTACAAACAATCATGAGTAATCTGCGCAATTTTATTATATTTCTGTATTTATTTTAAGTGCTTCAGCTTATATAATTATCCTAATATGACCTTGATATGACCTTGAATATCGCACAAAACAAGTTTCAGTGTTGCGGATGCTTACAGTCTACACTTTTATGTCAAACTGGTGACAAATTTAATTACTGCTCATTGTCACCATCAAGAGGATAGGAATTTGTACATGTTTGGCCACCAATGCATGACAAGCACATTGTTGTGCAATACAATCCAGCTTTGCAACACATACATCCATACATCGCTTGCCATTTTTTCTTGCAGCCACATGATACAACCTCGAGTACACTGTGCTACAGATACAGCTGTCAGAACGGGTTTCAGCATATTGCCACTGAGCTCCCAGCCCAGTCAGTGGGATCTAGATCTCCAATATTACCAAGTCATCCTTGTACATTGAAGTATGTTCTGTACCAGTGATATCTTGCAGCTGCCGATGTTGGTGGGAGGCTCTCCAGTTTGAAGCTGCTGTTGCTCTTCTTGCCCACCTGTTGCATGTATTGTACATAACGCAGCTTGTTAAGAGATGTAGGCTACTTTGTCATTATATAGCTCTAAGAGTATTGTCTCCCTCACACCGTGCAACATCATCCTGACTGGAGTCGGACTTTTGAAATACATTCCGCTACGGTACTACTGTCAGTCTTACTGACAACAGTAAGTGCCTTCTACTTCCAAAGCCGAAGGGGGCAGAGACCATATCACACCCTGTGATTGTATGACCGAGAAGAATTTTTGTTCATTCATTGAGTAACGCAAGTAGAAGTTTGTGGTGGTGACTATCAACCAGCATGACAAGCAAATCGGTGTCCGTGCTGTCCAGCACCACGGGACGACATGGCGAGCATTGGCGTAAAGTTATGGTTGAACTTGTCAACATGTATTCAGCGTGTACGGTAGTCTGAATACATTTCACACCTTCGACGGTGAGCTTCTGTTTGACGTTTTCTCAGCCGGGATTTGTTAGTGCGATTGGCTAAGAAGAACGAGCGTTGATTTGTAGAAATGACTAAGAAAGATCGTTGATTTGTAGATATTGGTTGGTGAAGATCAACAGTTATGTCTGCAGATATGGTGTGATGGAGACTGCATTATCTGTTATGCAACTTTAATTGACATTGGCATAACCATCAAAAGAAAATGTACACTTGTCATAACTATTTAGCACATTAGACACATAGTTGTCGCAGACGTTACCATATGTACAAGTATCCAGATCTGTTAGTCATGGCACACTCTGCAAAACTGGCCGCCATCAAAAATGTAGTACGGGTTTTCGAGTTCATCACGTGTTGTGAGGGTAACTGGGGCTTTTAGCTGATTAGCCAGAACACTTTATTGTTCTTCTGCATCACTCCATTGTCAAATAATGCCGGTGGATCCTTTCTGAACTCGTGCCGAAGGTGATCTTCTATGTCTGATGGTTTCTTCATGACACATGTAACACGCATGAACAGTAGGTTGGGATCTATCTAAACTTCATGATTACGGACTGTCACACTATTGTTCATTCCTTTTCAATTTAGTGTCGGCATAATTCTCACCTGTATGTAAGGCGTTCCGAAGCTTCCCTCCAGAGCTCGAAAGCACAATCTGCATTAACAGATTAATTTGCGTGCAACTCACGGTAGTTCAGTTGAGACAGGGACGAGACTGTCACAATGATGGCCTGTGTAACGGAAAGGCGAGTGATCACCAAACCAATTCCGAAATATGACATAAAACTGTCCATCACGCGCTGTTTGGAGACTCGCATGCTATTGTGCTGGTCACTTGTTTACAAATGAATGCCACAGAAGTGACTCGCAGACAGGAACAGTCCTTGGCAGAACGTTCACCAACCTCTGTGTGCTACATGTGATGCCACGACCATGTTTCCAGCCTCCTCATGCGCATCAGCACCTGCGCAATGGTCTGGCAGTGGTATATGTAGTACGCTGATTTTCATCCATGATAATTGTGGGTTTCATCATCTGGTATGGTAAATACGTGCACATTTTGCATATTCCACATGACCACCAGTCTGAGAGTGAAATAGTTGGATAATTGTATTAATGCAGAACAAGGGCAATTCCCAATCGCCAGTTCTTTCGGCATGCAGGAATAAGAGTATCAGCCGCACCATTTCAGCTAGACAATCTACAATTTTCCGGTCCTTGATTCTGCGGCAAGGTCACTTTCTAGACCATCAAGAACGTCTATGAGTTGTGTTACAACCGACTCCATTTGAACTGCACCTGGTTCCAATTCATGTTTGAGCCACATCTCGTGAATATAGCCTTTATACGCCCTATGTTTACTGCAGACCAACACTCCTCTGTATCAAGCATGTTCCCAACAAGAGAAGAGGCGCTCAGCATGTGTTCCAGGAGTGCACGGGCATATGTGTGCCCTGTCATCATGCTCTTTGACTGTCTTTGGGGCATATACAATTTTCCATAGATTAGATGAACCACTTTCAGCCATGACATGCCCGATTGCGCCCATGTATGAAATCAACAGATGAAATCCACCTAATCTCACTAACAGCCTGTTCATTCAGTTCTGGGATGCCTGTATGATTTCGGCTGCTTTCTTGTACAATGGTTGGTCGAATGTAACGATTGTATGGTATATTGTCTTTGGCAGATTCAAGTGGTCCGATGAATACATTTATTTGAGAGCAGGTACATGGTGTTTTCTAAATTTTCTGATAGGGATCTCCGCGAATCGGCCAGCAATATCAACTGATTGAACTTGTGTTGAACGAGGCAGCTGCTCTTACCCACTCTGTCCAGCTGGAGTGAACCAGCAATGCCACCTAGCACAGGCCATGTTCCATGTCCGGTCCGTGTGCGGTATCAATATCTACGTTGTCAAAGACAAAGATCTGTTCACAAGGGTATTTTCTTACAGCGCAACTTCTATACGGTTATTGATGGTAGATAAACCACTTATTAGAACCCAATTGTCATTGGGTGAAGTTCGTCGGCTATGAAGTGACTGAGGAATGCAAATGGCAATTTAGGTATCAGGGGACGTAACTATGTATTTATTGGAATAAATATATGGTACGACATCAATATGGATTCAACAATAACAAAAAAAAACTTCAATATACTCGCAAACATTGTTCTAGTAGTTGTCCTCCGATTGTTGCTATTGTATCACACCTTCGCTGGAGAGTGCCTCACCATCATGAGTAGGGTTAACTTATTGTTGTGCCTCGATACATGGTGAATAACTAGCTTAATACCATTATAGGTATCGTACATTAACAATGGATCTGTATATATAAATACAGTATTCATGTTCCAAAACTGACATTCTTTGAAATTTTCAGCAGCGAAAAGGAACAGGTGCATGCGATACTCTACATTTGACCTTGACCTTGGTCTCATTAGCTGACCTTGAAGCATTTGAACAATAATGCAGTCACCAAAGTACTACCTTACATCCCAAAACCAGATATTAGAGGTAAATTATGCTTTGTTTTATGAATATACATTAATACGTGATTTGTATTTTTTTTTTGGTGCCTATCTTGGATTTCTCAGCGAGCTCACATTTTTCAGATGATGACTTTTGCCAATCAATTAAAAAATATTCAAGCTACCACTGGTGAAAAAATCAGCTTTCTGCATTTTTTTCCCAGGTTTGTGTGTTTTGGAGCGGATTGCTCCTGAGCTATATTATTCAGCACATTTGATGCGTATCTTTACTAAGCTTAGTGTATCCCAGAAATCCCAAAAGATACCAACTTACCATCAATCTATACTTACCGCACCCATTCATATCGATCGAATCCTTTTGTTTCATACTAAAATCAGAAATCAGTTGGAAAAAATGTTTGAAATTTATCTACCTACCTATAACGCGCAGGTTGACTTCTGGATTAAAAATGCGGGTGAAAAAGTTTTACCCAAACATAAAAATCCCATTCTTTTCGGAAGACACATTTACGGGTATTTATTTTTGTTATTTCTCAATGAAAGTATATGTTGTGACGAGACTGTTCAAATGGTTGTCGCGACATACTTCTGAGCGCATAGAAGGAAAATATTCAGGATTTTCTGCAAACATACATAATGGCGTATCCTCAACATGAAAAGTGTCAACATGAAAAGTGTTGATACAGAGAATTTTGAGCAGTAACCTATCATTGGATTCCAAAAAGTGGTACATGCAAAAAAATCGCATGACATCTCTCATATGTAAATGCTGTAATAAATGTAATAAATGTGTTGTTAACCCTTTCACCCCTAAGCAACTGAAATGGATTTTGAAATGTTAATTATGCAACCAATCCAATTGTCACAAAATGATTTTCAGACTAGTCCATTTATGAAAAGGGGTTCTCAAAAATATTAAAATTACTTACTCAGCACGAGCCGGCTCATCTGGATCTACACTGTTTGCCTATTCCACTATACAGGCCTGTGGTGTTGAAAGTGTCAATGAACCGCTATAGAATGACAGCTCAAACTCGAGTTGTGTAATGTTGAATTGCTGTGCATACTCACCGACCGAGGCTGTGCAGGACTAGGATTTGGTCCACTCGGCTGAGGCAGTATGGGACTAGGATTTGGTCCACTCGGCTGAGGCAGTGTGGGACTAGGATTTGGTCCACTCGGCTGAGGCAGTATGGGACTAGGATTTGGTCCACTCGGCTGAGGCAGTATGTGACTAGGATTTGGTCCACTCGGCTGAGGCAGTATGGGACTAGGATTTGGTCCACTCGGCTGAGGCAGTATGGGACTAGGATTTGGTCCACTCGGCTGAGGCTGTGTGGGACTAGGATTTGGTCCACTCGGCTGAGGCAGTGTGGGACTAGGATTTTGTCCACTCGGCTGAGGCAGTGTGGGACTTGGATTTGGATTAGGCTGAAGTAGACAGTTGTTGGCATCTCGGTTGCGTGCTGGCTTGTATTCGCAGGCGTTCACATGACCCTGTAATATTTAATGGCATATTTGTGGCAGTCTCAGATTTTAACTTGATCCATAACATGTAACATAAGCACACTAAATTAATTTATCGTCCAATCGCTCTTTTCCTTACTGGATACCTCCGCTTATGAATACTAATATATCTAACGCATACTCACTATATCCTATGCTGACCCAATATCATCTTATAGTCTCTTCCCGGTCTCGTCGTGGTCACCAAATGTCACAGGGTGAGAAAGATACATATCCTGCCCGAGGCTCGAACCGGGGACCTCTGGATTACCATACCATCGCTCTACCTGACTGAGCTAGCCGGGCACGAATACACAACTTCTCCCCATAGGGAGTTACGTACCATGACATATTAACCTTTACAATGCTGAATTAAATGTTGTCGTCTGCTGTTTATTTTTATGCCACAACACGATAGTGGAGGGGGCATTTAGTGTTACCCTTGTCCGCCCGTCCATTCCGTCCGTCTTTCCGTCACCAACCTTGTAACTCGTAAAACTTTTGCACCGTACTAGCTACAGACCTGAAATTTGGTATGTTGCTTCCTTATGATGAGTAGGTATGCAGAGTTTATCTCCCCATTTTCAACCTAAGATTTCCCAATTTTGCCTTGTTAACTCGTAAAGCTTTTAAACCATACTAGATACAGACCTGAAACATGGTATGTAGCTTCCTTTTGATGAGTAGATGCGCACATTTTATTTCAATTTTTTATTCGACCCCTGGTAATGGATTATCTCCCCATTTTAGACTTAGAATTTTGCCTTTTAGCTCGTAAAACTTAACAGTAATAGCTACAGACCTGAAACTTGGTATGTAGTTTCCTTATGATGAGTAGATGTGCAAAGTTTATTACATATCGATTTTTTGTTTTACACCCGGGTCATTGATTATCTCGCACTTTTCGACTTATAATTTCACCATTTTGTCTTGTAACTTGTAAAACTTCTAAACCGTAATAGCTGGAGGCTTGATGCTAGGTATGTAGCTTCTTTATAGTGTCATGATTGACACTGAGCCACGGATTGTCTCCCCCTTTTGGACTTTGAATTTTGCCTCGTTTAATAGCAAAGCGATATCTGGGGCATCCTTCTTCTATGAACACATTTTCTAGTTTATATTCCATTTTCTCATCAAAAACATGATACAATGGAAATGATTTTCAAGTGCTGTCCAAGTGTATCCGTCTGTCCCCGGTCTCTGTAGAGCCGGAGGGTAGATATATAGTGTTTGGTCTGTGTATCCATCTGTTCCTGGTCTCTGTAGAGCCGGAGGGGAGATATATAGTGTTTGGTCTGTGTATCCATCTGTCCCGGTCTCTGTAGAGCCGGAGGGGAGATATATAGTGTTTGGTCTGTGTATCCGTCTGTTCCTGGTCTCTGTAGAGCCGGAGGGGAGATATAGTGTTTGGTCTGTGTATCCGTCTGTCCCTGGTCTCTGTAGAGCCGGAGGGGAGATATATAGTGTTTGGTCTGTGTATCCGTCTGTTCCTGGTCTCTGTAGAGCCGGAGGGGAGATATATAGTGTTTGGTCTGTGTATCCGTCTGTTCCTGGTCTCTGTACAGCCGGAGGGGAGATATATAGTGTTTGGTCTGTGTATCCGTCTGTTCCTGGTCTCTGTAGAGCCGGAGGGGAGATATATAGTGTTTGTAGAGACGGAGGGGAGATATATAGTGTTTGGTCTGTGTATCCGTCTGTCCCGGTCTCTGTAGAGCCGGAGGGGAGATATATAGTGTTTCGTGTGTATCCGTCTGTTCCTGGTCTCTGTAGAGCCGGAGGGGAGATATATAGTGTTTGGTCTGTGTATCCGTCTGTTCCTGGTTTTTATTCGACCCCTGGTAATGGATTATCTCCCCATTTTAGACTTAGAATTTTGCCTTTTAACTCGTAAAACTTAACAGTAATAGCTACAGACATGAAACTTGGTATGTAGTTTCCTTATGATGAGTAGATGTGCAAAGTTTATTACATATCGATTTTTTGTTTTACACCCGGGTCATTGATTATCTCGCACTTTTCGACTTATAATTTCACCATTTTGTCTTGTAACTTGTAAAACTTCTAAACCGTAATAGCTGGAGGCTTGATGCTTGGTATGTAGCTTCTGACACTGAGCCACGGATTGTCTCCCCCTTTTGGACTTTGAATTTTGCCTCGTTTAATATCAAAGCGATATCTTGGGCTTCCTTCTTCTATGAACACATTTTCTAGTTTATATTCCATTTTCTCATCAAAAACATGATACAATGGAAATGATTTTCAAGTGCTGTCCAAGTGTATCCGTCTGTCCCCGGTCTCTGTAGAGCCGGAGGGTAGATATATAGTGTTTGGTCTGTGTATCCATCTGTTCCTGGTCTCTGTAGAGCCGGAGGGGAGATATAGTGTTTGGTCTGTGTATCCATCTGTCCCGGTCTCTGTAGAGCCGGAGGGGAGATATATAGTGTTTGGTCTGTGTATCCGTCTGTTCCTGGTCTCTGTAGAGCCGGAGGGGAGATATAGTGTTTGGTCTGTGTATCCGTCTGTTCCTGGTCTCTGTACAGCCGGAGGGGAGATATATAGTGTTTGGTCTGTGTATCCGTCTGTCCCTGGTCTCTGTAGAGCCGGAGGGGAGATATATAGTGTTTGGTCTGTGTATCCGTCTGTTCCTGGTCTCTGTAGAGCCGGAGGGGAGATATATAGTGTTTGGTCTGTGTATCCGTCTGTCCCTGGTCTCTGTAGAGCCGGAGGGGAGATATATTGTTTGGTCTGTGTATCCGTCTGTTCCTGGTCTCTGTAGAGCCGGAGGGGAGATATATAGTGTTTGGTCTGTGTATCCGTCTGTCCCTGGTCTCTGTAGAGCCGGAGGGGAGATATATAGTGTTTGGTCTGTGTACCGTCTGTCCCTGGTCTCTGTAGAGCCGGAGGGGAGATATATAGTGTTTGGTCTGTGTATCCGTCTGTTCCTGGTCTCTGTAGAGCCGGAGGGGAGATATATAGTGTTTGGTCTGTGTATCCGTCTGTCCCTGGTCTCTGTAGAGCCGGAGGGGAGATATATAGTGTTTGGTCTGTGTATCCGTCTGTCCCTGGTCTCTGTAGAGCCGGAGGGGAGATATATAGTGTTTGGTCTGTGTATCCATCTGTCCCTGGTCTCTGTAGAGCCGGAGGGGAGATATATAGTGTTTGGTCTGTGTATCCGTCTGTTCCTGGTCTCTGTAGAGCCGGAGGGGAGATATATAGTGTTTGGTCTGTGTATCCGTCTGTTCCTGGTAGCCCCGTGCAGGCACCGGGGCGGGATCAACTGATCCTGAGAATAGTGCTGCAGTAGCCATTGCTTGTCGTAAAAGGCGACTAAACTGGCTTAACGATTGTGTTCATACTTTCCGGAACCCACTATACCGGATTTGGCCCTTATGTACATTTTTGGCTTTCTTGTATGTGAGAGTTGAGTCAGGCTATGCCCCATATATAAAAGTAAGATTAGCGCTAATCCTATTACTTTTAGGGGATGGGATAAATGATGCTGGTGTGGCGAGGGCCTGGCACCAGATCAGGTTGTTCTAATTTCAGGACTGAATATATATATTTTGATTGTAAATATTGAGTTCTGAATTTGGGATTTACCCCCCTCGGACAGGTGGATACGGGACTCGACCCTGTTGACCCGTCTGCGTGTAGACTCCCTGAGGCTTGTACCTCTATGTCAGAAAAGCGGACGTTAAACCCTATTCACTCACTCACTCACTCTGTAGAGCCGGAGGGGAGATATATAGTGTTTGGTCTGTGTATCCGTCTGTTCCTGGTCTCTGTAGAGCCGGAGGGGAAATAAATAGTGTTTGAGATATATAGTGTTTGGTCTGTATCTGTCTGTTCCTGGTCTCTGTAGAGCCGGAGGGGAGATATATATCCTTATGATGAGTAGATGTGCAAAGTTTATTACATATCGATTTTTTGTTTTACACCCGGGTCATTGATTATCTCGCACTTTTCGACTTATAATTTCACCATTTTGTCTTGTAACTTGTAAAACTTCTAAACCGTAATAGCTGGAGGCTTGATGCTTGGTATGTAGCTTCTTTATAGTGTCATGATTGACACTGAGCCACGGATTGTCTCCCCCTTTTGGACTTTGAATTTTGCCTCGTTTAATATCAAAGCGATATCTTGGGCTTCCTTCTTCTATGAACACATTTTCTAGTTTATATTCCATTTTCTCATCAAAAACATGATACAATGGAAATGATTTTCAAGTGCTGTCCAAGTGTATCCGTCTGTCGGTCTCTGTAGAGCCGGAGGGTAGATATATAGTGTTTGGTCTGTGTATCCATCTGTTCCTGGTCTCTGTAGAGCCGGAGGGGAGATATAGTGTTTGGTCTGTGTATCCATCTGTCCCGGTCTCTGTAGAGCCGGAGGGGAGATATATAGTGTTTGGTCTGTGTATCCATCTGTTCCTGGTCTCTGTAGAGCCGGAGGGGAGATATAGTGTTTGGTCTGTGTATCCGTCTGTTCCTGGTCTCTGTACAGCCGGAGGGGAGATATATAGTGTTTGGTCTGTGTATCCGTCTGTCCCTGGTCTCTGTAGAGCCGGAGGGGAGATATATAGTGTTTGGTCTGTGTATCCGTCTGTTCCTGGTCTCTGTAGAGCCGGAGGGAGATATATAGTGTTTGGTCTGTGTATCCGTCTGTCCCTGGTCTCTGTAGAGCCGGAGGGGAGATATATAGTGTTTGGTCTGTGTATCCGTCTGTTCCTGGTCTCTGTAGAGCCGGAGGGGAGATATATAGTGTTTGGTCTGTGTATCCGTCTGTCCCTGGTCTCTGTAGAGCCGGAGGGAGATATATAGTGTTTGGTCTGTGTATCCGTCTGTCCCGGTCTCTGTAGAGCCGGAGGGGAGATATATAGTGTTTGGTCTGTGTATCCGTCTGTTCCTGGTCTCTGTAGAGCTGGAGGGGAGATATATAGTGTTTGATCTGTGTATCCGTCTGTCCCCGGTCTCTGTAGAGCCGGAGGGGAGATATATAGTGTTTGGTCTGTGTATCCGTCTGTCCCTGGTCTCTGTAGAGCCGGAGGGAGATATATAGTGTTTGGTCTGTGTATCCGTCTGTCCCTGGTCTCTGTAGAGCCGGAGGGGAGATATATAGTGTTTGGTCTGTGTATCCGTCTGTTCCTGGTCTCTGTAGAGCCGGAGGGGAGATATATAGTGTTTGGTCTGTGTATCCGTCTGTTCCTGGTAGCCCCAGTGCAGGCACCGGGGCGGGATCAACTGATCCTGAGAATAGTGCTGCAGTAGCCATTGCTTGTCGTAAAAGGCGACTAAACTGCTTAACGATTGTGTTCATACTTTCCGAACCCACTATAACCGGATTTGGCCCTTATGTACATTTTTGGCTTTCTTGTATGTAGAGAGTTGAGTCAGGCTATGCCCCATATATAAAAGTAAGATTAGCGCTAATCCTATTACTTTTAGGGGATGGGATAAATGATGCTGGTGTGGCGAGGGCCTGGCACCTCAGATCAGGTTGTTCTAATTTCAGGACTGAATATATATATTTTGATTGTAAATATTGAGTTCTGAATTTGGGATTTACCCCCCTCGGACAGGTGGATACGGGACTCGACCCTGTTGACCCGTCTGCGTGTAGACTCCCTGAGGCTTGTACCTCTATGTCAGAAAAGCGGACGTTAAACCCTATTCACTCACTCACTCACTCTGTAGAGCCGGAGGGGAGATATATAGTGTTTGGTCTGTGTATCCGTCTGTTCCTGGTCTCTGTAGAGCCGGAGGGGAAATAAATAGTGTTTGAGATATATAGTGTTTGGTCTGTATCTGTCTGTTCCTGGTCTCTGTAGAGCCGGAGGGGAGATATATAGTGTTTGGTCTGTGTATCCGTCTGTTCCTGGTCTCTGTAGAGCCGGAGGGGAGGTATATAGTGTTTGGTCTGTGTATCCGTCTGTCCCTGGTCTCTGTAGAGCCGGAGGGGAGATATATAGTGTTTGGTCTGTGTATCCGTCTGTTCCTGGTCTCTGTAGAGCCGGAGGGGAGATATATAGTGTTTGGTCTGTGTATCCGTCTGTTCCTGGTCTCTGTAGAGCCGGAGGGGAGATATATAGTGTTTGGTCTGTGTATCCGTCTGTCCCGGTCTCTGCAGAGCCGGAGGGGAGATATATAGTGTTTGGTCTGTGTATCCGTCTGTTCCTGGTCTCTGTAGAGCCGGAGGGGAGATATATAGTGTTTGGTCTGTGTATCCGTCTGTCCCGGTCTCTGCAGAGCCGGAGGGGAGATATATAGTGTTTGGTCTGTGTATCCGTCTGTTCCTGGTCTCTGTAGAGCCGGAGGGGAGGTATATAGTGTTTGGTCTGTGTATCCGTCTGTTCCTGGTCTCTGTACAGCTGGAGGGGATATATATAGTGTTTGGTCTGTGTATCCGTCTGTCCCTGTCTCTGTAGAGCCGGAGGGGAGATATATAGTGTTTGGTCTGTGTATCCGTCTGTCCCGGTCTCTGTAGAGCCGGAGGGGAGATATATAGTGTTTGGTCTGTGTATCCGTCTGTTCCTGGTCTCTGTAGACCCGGAGGGGAGGTATATAGTGTTTGGTCTGTGTATCCGTCTGTTCCTGGTCTCTGTAGAGCCGGAGGCGAGATATATAGTGTTTGGTCTGTGTATCCATCTGGGTCTCTGTAGAGCCGGAGGGAGATATATAGGGTTTGGTCTGTGTATCCGTCTGTGTCTCTGTAGAGCCGGAGGGGAGATATATAGTGTTTGGTCTGTGTATCCGTCTGTCCCCGGTCTCTGTAGAGCCGGAGGGGAGATATATAGTGTCTGAGAAATTATAACTTCTATTTCATTCATCGAAAATTCTTTATATTTCACGCATGTATTCATCTAAGGGTCTACATCATGCTGTGACAATTCCATGACCGTCCAACCCGCACTGATCCAAGAGTCAAGGTCACATACTTGGTGCATTCGATACCTTAACGCTTGAATATATGGCTTACAATTTCCTTGCTGGGATCAGGGGGTATTCTGTAAGCCTCGCTTACTGACAAATCTAGTTGCATTTTCTGTACCGATTGGCTTTAAACTTCTTGTACATGTTTATTATCATCAATGGGTGGTTCTCGTGCGAATGAGACGGCGTAAATTAACGGTATGGGTTCCTCCTTTTAGGAATTACGATTTGCCTGGTTTGGCCCTCAGGTAAGTTTTTTTATCTTTGGCTCTTTAGTTACCTGGGAGTTGAATTGGGTTATTGCCCATTATAAAAGTAGTAAGATTATTACTGATCCTACTGCTTTTACGGGCCTTAAATGACCTTAGCTGTTGATAGGAGCTCTGATTGTATAATAATGTATGTAAATCTATGTATGAATATAGACTGCACTTCAAACCATTTTTTTTTACAATTTCCCATTGACAGGGCTGTTGTAATTTTCATGTTGACTGGAACTGACTGTGGCCTGTGTAGCTCTGTAATTGGATGTGTCTAATCTTGGGCTGTATTTCTGACCCATGGGTCAGTTGTGGTGAGGTATGGTTAAACAATTAGGAGATATGATTACACAATTATCCACAATGAAGTGAATAGATGATTTTGCTGGTGTAATTTACTAAGTTAATTTGGCCAGCTTCTGAGAAAACAAACCAAATTGAAATGTAGGAGATTAGCGGTGGCCTAAATTGTCTTGTACATTTAGTTTAGCCCTTACTATGCTGAATTAAATTTTGTCGTCTGCTGGAAATGTTTCCACTGGAGACGATTCTCATGTGCTGTCAAAACAGGTTTTTTTTAAAGAATTAACGCAAAAATGAAAAACAGCAGATGACCATTTTCGTCTCGCGCGTAGTGAGGGTTAGTATGTACCTGATATAATTTGAGCTGGTCGCGCCACTGGCATCCTTCGTCTTTATAGGCGCACACTGTCTGTAGACAAGAGATTTCCCGCTTTGCTACATAATCCATGCTTGCCTACAATACAGAACATAATAGGGGTTGATCTAGGATTTAGGTCTAGAGGGGTGTGGATTCTCGATTGTAAATGATCGTCAATATTCCTGAAATAGAAATAATTTTTTTCTGCAATTTTTTTTCATTTCTCCTCCAAACTATATGTTGTTACCACTCCATTGAACCATGTCGATGAGACGGTTCAACTGAGTGGTAACAACATACATTTTGGATGAGAAATGAGAAAATTACTCGGACCTCTCCACGTAAAAATGAGTTAAAATCTAAATTTGTCAGTGCCTCGTACATGCCCCTGCCTGGATTGAGCCGGCATATGGGCCCCTGAGGAAACGGATGTGACCATCACAGAGCCAGATCAGGGGACATAATTTAACCCTATCACCCCTAAGTAACTGGAATGGGTTTTGATATGGCTTAATGGTGCATTATTATGCTATTATTGTACCAGGGGAAATCGTGTATCAACATTCGACGTCATTTACTGAAACTATCATGCCTGGTTTGTGTAGGTTAGAAGACACCAATTGCAAATGGTGCGAAATCGCCCAGGGTGTATGCAAAAGTAGTCCGGTATAAAAAAATAGTGCGGGTGTTTTGAGGTCACAGACACCGTTTGCTTGCAAATCTTGATCCATTATTACCCAGTTTCACTTCAGGAACATTTTGGGGGTGCCTTCAACACCAGTTTTCAGCATATTTGTAGCATTTAAAAGAAAACACTGAACCTGTTGGTCACTTCATGTAAACGGACTTTCCGTGGCCAAAAAATATACGCTATTGGAGGATATGACAAGGTTGGATTTTTCTTTCTTAGGAGTAAGTGAACCTATTGTTTATTTCATGCAGAACCAATACAGACTGGCTGCAGGTCATGTACAAGTGAGTCCCACACCATCCATACGAATAGTGAAAGTAGGAGAGACCGGCCTTATTGGATGGCATTCGGTTAAATTATATAGTAAAACTATTTGGTGGTGTCTAACCTGTATATATTTTTCATGAGAAATTTCACGTACTCTTGGGTACAAAATCAAACGTGTATTCAGCATGAAAGGTGGCTGTGTCTGGAGAAATGGGGATTATAAGGTGCGACAATGTCCAGCCGTGAGTAAGAGGATTGCCTTGGCATGAGGGAACTTTTTGAACTCCAAGGCTGCAGACCGCGGGTTCAAACAGTTCCCGAGTGCCACGGTAAATGTTTACCCACGGCTAGACATGGTCGAACGTTATTGTTACATTTCCGTCGGAAATATCATGCAATTTAAGCATATATGTAGTACTTTCGGTACTTTGATAACCTGCTCCATTCAAACAGCTGATTTACACATGCATATTCCGGGGCAGCAGTACACGTCGCGTGATGCAGCCACGCCAATTGCAATAGTTCAGTGCGACCGTTGTTAACTGGTCTATTGACGTAATGGCGCGTTCTAGTAACGTCACGATACACATGCATTGCGTAGGTGATGTCATGGCCCCGAAATGAGCATTGTCTACAGCCATGGTCAAACAGCATGCGATGTACGTTTGAAGACGGCTGTGAGCGGTGTGAAACAACGGCAGTCATGTGTTATAGCGAGTGGTGGTTTTATTTAAAAATATCATTTCTAAACTGTTACTTTTGAATTTGGGAATTACGGCTCAATTTGATCGAAAGATTAAAAGACAAAGACACATGTTGATTCTATAATGCAATATTTCCAAGAGCTCCCTGGCAACCCAAACAATGCCCTTTATACTCAGCAACGTGGACGCTATAGAAAGCATCTCTGACCACTGCATCAAATGCTCACAATGCAGACTTTTTCTGAGAACTGTGTTTGTTCAATACAGTTCAAATTGCTATAATTAATTACTAATTGAATGCAAACCTTAGATATTTTACATGTACATTTCATCCATTCATTAACATACACACAGCAAATGTCAATGACGAAATGAAATTAGAACTCTGTCTAAATTGGCTTTTAATACGAATATCAGTCAATTTAGACATCGTCTTCTGAATCATATTTGGAACCATCTGTAATATGCAAATGACTGTAAACAACTACATGTTATAGTATTATGTTTTGACTTGGTGTAGCTCAAACACTAGTCATCTATGTTCAGTCTCAAGAGTTATTACATGATTTATTAAATTGCACAATAACTTGCAGACAACAATTCAGCATTGCAAAAGGGTATGGTTATTATGACCCCAAGCTATTCGACATGTCATGTAATCTATTAAGGGGTTTGGTTTCTGCAGACGAGTTACTCAGAGGTCATGACCTGATTCCATATGAACAAAGAATGGTATAGTTCAAATGACTATTCAAAACATTCACAGCCCTAACTTGTAATTATTACATAACCTCATGTATCTGCAGCAATGTTATATTTCATCTCAGCACCATTAATATAGTGACCAGTGTAGGTTCTGACCATTAACCTATTCAACCAATGTGTTCTCAATGCATAAACAAATCAACTACATTTGCAACCAGTCTAGTCCGAGATTGGTCAATGCATCTGCATGGTTCAGTCAGGGTTTATACTGTTTGCCATTCAGTCCATCAAATTGGTACACTATAACACATGTAACAATATTAGTTTTATAATTACTATTAGTGCAGATCCAGATCAGCCTGTGCATCTGCATAGTCTGATCAGCATCTGCACTGTTCGCCATTCCACCCAAGAAACACTTGTCAGGATCAAACATCATATAGATCATTATCGGGCTACAGGAGTGTGCTATTACTGGTCACAAATCACACAAGCCCCATTTCTCCAGTCATAGCCGTGGATGGCAGGTGGGAGCATGCGATGGATAATTTAACGATCAGGGTTTATCCTTGCCGGAATCCCGACTGAAGACCTTGTTTGACACTCTCATACGTCTTGGGCATTTTTGCATGTGACCGTTGAATCTGGTTATACCCCTTATGTGAGTATTACGAAATACTATTACTTTTAGGGGAAGGGTCCAAGTGACTTTGGTGTGGTATGGACCTGGCACCAGGCCAGGTTATTCTAATTTCAGGGCTGACTGTATTTTTGTTTTCAATGTAAATATTCAGTTCTGATTTTGGGTTGGGTTTTCTCTCCCCTATGCAGCAGGTTACATACGGGATCGAATGATGCCTTAAATGATGTTAGCTGTGAATAGGCCGGCATTAAACACTAATCATTATACCCCCCGCAACGAGTTGTGGGGGGGTATACTGGAGTCGGGTTGTCCGTCCGTCCGTAAACTTAACATCAGAGAAATATTGTTATAACTTCTATTTCCTTCATCCAAAATGCTTAATATTTCACACATGCATTCCTGTAAGGCTCTACTACCATGCTGTGCCAAATCCACGACCGTCCAACCCCCGCTGATCCCAATGTCACGGTCAAATACTTAGTCTCTTTACAAAACTTAACATCAGAGAAATATTGTTATAGCTTCTATTTCTTTCATCCAAAATGCTTAATATTTCACACATGCATTCCTGTAAGGCTCTACTACCATGCTGTGCCATATCCATGACCGTCCAACCCCCGCTGATCCCAATGTCAAGGTCAAATACTTGGGTCTCTTTACAAAACTTAACATCAGAGAAATATTGTTATAACTTCTATTTCCTTCATCTAAAATGCTTCATATTTCGCACATGCATTCCTGTAAGGCTCTACTACCATGCTGTGCCAAATCCACGACCGTCCAACCCCGGCTGATCCCAAGGTCAAGGTCAAATACTTAGTCTCTTTACAAAACTTAACATGGGAGAAATATTGTTATACTTCTATTTCCTTCATCTAAAATGCTTAATATTTCACACATGCATTCCTGTAAGGCTCTACTACCATGCTGTGCCAAATCCACGACCGTCCAGCCCCCGCTGATCCCATGGTCAAGGTCAAATACTTAGTCGCTTTACAAAACTTAACATCAGAGAAATATGTTGTAACTTCTATTTCTTTCATCGAAAATTCTTAATATTTCATGCATGCATTCCTCTAAGGCTCTACTACCATGCTGTGACAAATTCCCGCTGATCTCGAGGTCAAGCTCACATACTTACCGGTAGTCTCTTTACAAAACTTAACATCAGAGAAATTGGTTATAACTTCTATTTCCTTGCTCGGATCTGCTTCACATTTCACACACGCATTGCTCCAATGGACCTCTACCACCCTGTGACAAATTCACGTTCATGCCACTCCCGCTAAGCCCAGAGTCAAGGTCACAAGCCCTACACTTGGAAATTTTTACATATTTTAGGGGTACCTGGGCCCACGCGTGGTGTATTCCGTAAGCCTCGCTTACTGACCAATCTAGTTCAATCAATTAATCCAGTCATAGCCACAAATGGGCTATGAGTAAATGAAAATGGAAGTGAATGAGTTTAACATCCCAGCAACAGCTAAGGTCATAATTATAGACAGAACACAGTTTAAAATTTATCTGACAGACCAGTGGGATGGAAATACTATGTAAGTATTTTTCACACCTAGGGTGAGGATTGAACTCGCAATCTCCAGTATTGAAGTCCAATGCCATATCCCCTAGGCCATGGCCCATCCTTAGGGTGAGGATTGAACTCGAAACCTCCAGTATTGAAGTCCAATGTCCTATCCCCTAGGCCACGGCCCATCCCTAGGGTGAGAATTGAACACACAATCTCCAGTATTGAAGTCCCAATGTTATATCCCCTAGGCTACGGCCCATCCGTAGGGTGAGGATCGAACTCGCAACATCTAGTAATGGGTGGCAAGTGGGAGCATGCGATTGGTAATTTAACAATTGGGATTCATCCTTACCGATATCTCGACAGACACCTGGTTTGGCCCTCAGGTACGTATTTGGCATTCTTGTATGTGAGGGTTTAATCTGGTTATACCCCTTGTATGAGTAATATGATTATTCTTAATCGTATTACTTTTAAGGGAAGGGGCCAAGTGACTTTGGTGTTGTATGGACCTGTCGCCAGGTCAGGTTATTCTGATTTCAGGGCGGAATATATATTTATCTTGATGTAAATATTCCGTTCTGATTTTGGGATTTCTTCCCAATGCAGCAGGTTAAATGCGGGATCGAACCCGTTGGCCTGGCCTTAAAATACCTTACCTGTTAATAGGCCGTTAAACACCAATAAACAAACAAACACAACCTCCAGTATTGAAGTCCCAATGTCATATCCCCATGACCACGGCCTAGAGTGAGGATTGAACTTGCAACCTCTGGTATTCAAGTCCAATGCCATATCCTCAAGGCCACGACCCATCCTTAGGATGAAGATTTAATGCACAACCTCCAGTATTAATGTCCAATGCAATTATCACCTAGGCCAACAGTTTAAAGTCTCATCCGACAGACCAGTGGATGGATATACGATGTAAGTATTCTTCACACCTACATGTAGGTGGATGACTGAACTCAAAACCTCTGGTATTCAAGTCCAATGCCATATCCCCTAGGCCACGGCCCATCCTTAGGGTGAGGATCGAACACACAACCTCCGGTGTTGAGTTTCAATGCTATATTCCCTAGGTCACGGCCCATCCCTAGGGTGAGGATTGAGGTCACAACCTCCGGTATTGAAGTCCCAATGCCATATCCCCTAGGCCACGGCCCATCCCTAAGGTGAAATTTGAACTCCCAATCTCCAGTATTGAAGTCCAATGTCATATCCCCTAGGCCACAGCCCATCCCTAGGGTGAGGATTGAACTCACAATCTCCAGTATTGAAGTCACGATGCCATATCCCCTAGTCCACGCCCCATCCCTGGGGTGAGGATTGAGCTCACAACCTCAAGTATTGACGTCCAATGGCACATCTCCTAGGCCGCGGCCCATCCCTAGGGGGAGGAGATTGAAAACACAACCTCCAGTATTGAAGTCCCGATGCCATATCCCCTAGGCCACGGCCCATCCCTGGGGTGAGGAATGAACTCAAAGCCTCCGGTATTGAAGTCCCAATGCCATATCATCCCCTAGGCCATGGCCCATCCTAGGGTGAGGATTGAACTCACAATCTCCCGTATTGAAGTACAATGCCATATCCCCTAGGCCACGGCCCATCCCTAGGGTAAAGATTGAACTCACAACCTCCAGTATCGAAGTCCAATGCCATATCCCTAGGCCACTGCCAATCCCCCCTCCTAAGGGAGAATAAGGAATAATCGTTGATAGGGGTTGCTCACCTCCTCTCGTTTTAGCAGCGTGTACTCGCCTGTCTCGCCCTCGGCCTCGCATTTAGAGCAGACTATCCTCTCTACCAGCCTGCAATTGTGTAAACATGGCTTGATAGGCTTGAGATCAAGGATGGTATCTTAAAGGCCCTGAACGGCTCAGTATTACAATTTTCCGATTTTTTCAAACTCATTTTTGTACCAAAATGAATGCAAACAGTTTCAAAGTGTGTGTAAATAGAAACCTGTTGGATTTATGTGTGGGAAAACCCAATAGGAGGCCAAATTCGGCAACTTGAGCCGTATAGGGGCTTTAACCCTTTTGCCCCAAAATAACTAGAATGGATTTTGATGTTAATTGTGACCAATCCAATTGTCACAAAAGGATAATCAGACTAATCCATTTATGAAAAGGTTTTTTTTAGTTCTCAAAAATATTGAAAATTACTTGCAAAAAAGTGCAGATGCTGATGAGACGGCTCGTGTCGAGCCAACTCATCTGGATCTACACTGTTTGCGACCACTCTATAGAGGGCTGTAGTGTTGAAAGGGTTAACGATCATCAGTCCAACCTAAGTCCTTCCCACCCCACACAAACTGTTGTAATTGCGGCTGGGCCTGTAAAAGGTGTAAACCAGGGGCGGGCGGGTTTCACTTAAAGTTACGAACAGGAACTCTTGTAATCTGCTCCCGTACCGTCCGTAGCAGAGTTAACCTGCAGTATAGCGAATCAGATTTTGTACTGAAATGAGTGTCAACGTTTTGAAAATAACATATTCCAGTACTGTACAAAAGGAATAATTCTGCAGTGTTTTTATTCTGAGTTTTTCATAATAATTATTTGCGGTGCTTTGAATTCACGGCCATTCGATTCTTGAAAAATAACATTTCTGGTGCATTGAATTCGCGGTCTATGGTTCGTTACGCCATATTTGGATATAGGATGTCACTTTCTCCATGAGTGATTACTACATTGAATTAACTCCTGGTCGCTTAGCACATGAGAAATCAAAGTACTGCAAGTACTGAAACTAGGTTAGCTCCACAAGATTACGAATAAGTATTATTTATTTATATAATGATGTTTAAAGGTACATGCCCACCCATTAGGCACAAAATCTTCTTTATAGGAATTAAATAAGTGTATAATTGTGTCACTATTCCATCAGTTCTAAAAGTTACGAGTGCCCGCTATACACAATTACCCCACATATTTTATATCAGATGTAAATTTCGCTCTTATATCAGGGCGTGATAACGTGTTTCCTTAAAATGTTAACAAACATTACTGTTTATTCTCTGTTTATGTTTTGATGTGCAATGATCATACCTTATAGTGTCGTAAATATTAGTTTTTCAGGTGACGCATTTAATTAGTATACGGTAAATAATTAACAAATATCATGCCTCATTTACATATGAAAATAGCCTGATACCACCGCAAGTCACTTATCAGTAAAATAAATAGTTTGTTTCTACCGAGTGGGCATGTATGTACAGTCAAACCTGTGTTAACGACCACATGGGAATAGCAACCACCTGTCCACAACGGCCACTTAAAAATCCCAATCCCAAAAATCGTCCAGTTTTGTTCTTTATAAGACCTTGAAATAACGACCACCAGCTATTTTCAATCCCACACTGCATTTTTGTATGTGAACAGCTGCCATGTCAAGTTTTTGTCGGCAAAAAAAAATAGCACCACAATCGCCAATCTCTAATTAAAAACATCAGTAATTATACCCCCACAAAAAAAGTGTGTTGGGGGTATATAGGAGTCAGCTTGTCGGTCGGTCGGTCGGTCGGTCGGTCGGTCGGAAATTCCCTTCCGCTCTATATCTTCTGCACCGATGCATGGATTATCAAATGGCTTGGCACAAATGTTTCTCATGATGAGAAGGTGTGTCGCGATCAATAACCACACACCTACATCCAAGGTCAAAGGTCACAGTTGAAGGTCAAAGGTCAAACCTATCGAAATTCCCTTCCGCTCTATCTTCTACACCGATGCATGGATTATTAAATGGCTTGGCACAAATGTTTCTCATGATGAGGTGTGTTGAGATCAATAACCACGCACCTATGTCCAAGGTCAAGGTCAGTTGAAGGTCAAAGGTCAAACCTATCGAAATTCCCTTCCGCTCTATCTTCTACACCGATGCATGGATTATCAAATGGCTTGGCACAAATGTTTCTCATGATGAGGTGTGTTGCGATCAATAACCACGCACCTACGTCCAAGGTCAAGGTCACAGTTGAAGGTCAAAGGTCAAACCTATTGAAATTCCCTTCCGCTCTATATCTTCTACACCGATGCATGGATTATCAAATGACTTGGCACAAATGTTTCTCATGATGAGAAGGTGTGTTGCGATCAATAACCACGCACCTACGTCCAAGGTCAAGGTCACAGTTGAAGGTCAAACCTATTGAAATTCCCTTCTGCTCTATATCTTCTACACCGATGCATGGATTATCAAATGCCTTGGCACAAATGTTTCTCGGGATGAGAAGGTGTGTCGCGATCAATAACCACGCACCTACATCCAAGGTCAAGGTCATAGTTGAAGGTCAAAGGTCAAACCTATTAAAATTCCCTTCCGCTCTATATCTTCTACACCGATGCATGGATTATCACACTATGCCCAGGGTCAAGGTCACAGACTTGATGTGTTTGAAACCTTACCGCTCGGCTAAATGGCTTATAATAAAAAATGCCTCGTTTTCTTTGGCTGCCTGTGGGGGTATTCGTGTGCCGACAGGCCACATTTCTAGCTATGTCAGCGAACATTGCCAATTCGTCATAGGCTGCTGAAATATTCGGGCTTGATCGGGATACATTGGACAGAAAGCAAATAAGCCTGGTGTTCTCTGCCGATTTGGACACCTATCTCGCGTGGGTTACTCGACTTAACACATTCAATGAAATATTTTTGTAACAAAAAAAAAAAACTCGCGATTTTCACAGGCCGCGCCACATATCGTATATGACCGTTATTAATTTCAACTGATGGTGTGAAATTTAGAATAAGAAAACAAAATAGTAATGGTCATGCTAATTAAACCGCTTACATGTAATTACGACAAGCTATTAAATGGTGCACCAAAGCAAGCCGCGGGATATACTTATCATGAAGATAATTACTCCCCTTTGTATATTAATTTCCAAAGCGAGGCTGGGTTCAGAACAATAACAAGATGACATAACAAAATAAATTTGACTATTTTTGCCATTTTCATGTAATTTTTAATTGATAAAAAGCAGATACACTCCACGATCGTGCAATAGCGAATCGTCAGGTGGAAGTATATACAGCCATATGCATGCATATAGATTACAATAGAATGCTAAATACATGGCCGACTTTGTTGTGAAACCTGGAAAATGTTTAGACCCTTGAAACAAACGACCACCTGTCAACAATGGGGCCACTTTGGGCCACTTCCCTTTGCCGTCGTTGTTCAACAGCTTCGACAGAACCTGCATGCTTTATCATCAGCTAAAGTCATTTTAAGTCCGGTTAACAGGGCCAAATCCCATATTTCAAGTTAGTGGGAAGAAGGAAAATCCCAAAAATCAGAACAGTAGCCTATTTCACCAACATTGCAAAGCAATACTTATCTAGCAAAGTATACTTTGAGGGAGAAATTTTTCCATTTTAGTATAAATTTATTATTATTAATTACTGAATTTATTACATTATCACAGCCAGTAATAATTAATTTTGCATACTTTTAATCAATATATGCAGTCATTAGTTTCTACATGACATAATGCATTTCGGGGAAAATTAAATGATTACTTCCCCCTCCCTCAAAGTAGTAACTTGTAGCGAAGAGCATTAGGGTTGAGATCGAAAAAAATAGGTCAAAGCTGAATTTTTTCAAATATTGTTCAGAAAATCATTAGAAATAACCTATAAAAACTACCCATGAATCCGAGTGAGCTTAATCAAGAATTCAAGATGGCGTCCAAAATGGCGACCAAAAATTACCAAAACTACAACTAGTGCAATTTTCGCCAAACCAATTCGAATGAAATGTGCCAAAAACAAGTAGAATATAATGCATAGCTACTTTAAACAGAAATTTTGAGAATTTAGTATTAACATTACGTCCAAACCGATGGCCGCCCAATTGCATCATACATAGCTCGCAGAACGTGAGGAAACGAGCGTTAATAATAATCGAATGGCACTTGGGTTGAAAATCGGAAAAAAATGCAAAAGCTGAAATATTCATGCAACATATTCAAAGAATACCATCAAACCCAACCCAATATCAAAGCTCTCCATGAATCCCACAGTAGTTTATGTAGAATTCAAGATGGCCACCAAAACTGATATAATCAAGATGGTCGCCAAGATGGCCGACTAAATTAATGAATTTCCTGTAATATGCAAAAATGTTTTCCAAAGCAATGATATCAGAATTCAATAAAATATATAACTACACCATGAAGAACGCACTTCACATTTATTGTGAATATCATCGTCAAGTGCGTCAGGAGAAATTTGCATTACCAGCAAGTCCATTGTCCTGTTCCAACAACCACACTACGTCCTTTGTCTGGATCGTGCAATCGATATAACTGTGGCAACAATTAGACTAACTCTTGCGTCAGCCTCAGCCTGCATTTATGACTACATCGTGAAGTTTCAGCAAGCAGCTCTTTCAATCTTGATCTGTTTTGTTCCATTAGTCAGGAATGCTTACTTGGGTAATCACTGTTTTCATGTCTGCATCAAATAATATATCATGGGATGTGGTTTTTTGATGCTCTTGTCGTTGCTGCCTCCGCTAATTTCGTAGATGCCTGGCTGCCGTAACCATCAAACACCACGACGACCTCACTGCCACCAAAAAGTTATATGTAATGTATGATACATAGGACTTACAAACCTCCTTGTAAGTTGCATTTGTCGGCCACACGACTGTGAAGGAGGTAACCTCCATCAATGACAAATGTTGCCTCATCAGGAAACATGGATTGCGGATCAGCTTTCGATTTCAACAATGTGCCAAGTGCACTTTTGGCAGTTCTCGTCATTCCAACATCACGAAAGAGACGCAGGCTGAGGTGCCAGCTCATACGTTAAGAACTGTTCCATTTCAGATCGACTTTGCATGACGCAAGTGATTCTGTTGAAGAGCAAAGTAGCATTCACGACAACTTGCTGACCACGGACTGTGACTGTGTTAATCGATGCGTTGATTGTTTTCACTCTTGTCATTCCTTTTCAGCTTTACATCTGTAAATGTTTTATCCGTCATGGAATTTGCTGCACTTTTTGGCCTATTTCAAACGCCATGTCACAGTTCACCGACTTGTCGGCAACTAAACCAGTTGCTATTGCATCAACTGACTTAGAATGACTGTGGGAAAATGGCGAATGTGCTCATAACCATCGCAAAAATGTATCGTAGTCCTTATGATCATCACGTGATAGCGAGCTTGCATGTAAATCCCCGTGCTGGTCTGATGTACTGGCATGGACGCATGTGAATGTTTCAAGACTCGCACATATGGGTACACAGCGGGGTGATGCATGAACCCACTTTGTTAATGAGCTGGCTGTGATGCCACGGCCATGGGTCATCCCACCTGACGATTTCAACAAGCGCATCAGCTCTTGCTCGATTGTCTGATCGGTAAAATTACCGCCCCAAAAGCAGCCATGATAGATTTCTAGTTGTGCCATTTGCTGTAGTAGAAGTCTGGCAGATTTTGCGTAGGCAATGTGGCTAGCAGCATGGAACAGCGGTATCATTGTGAAATGCGTTTGTGCCCATTTTGGCTGGATAAATGGGGCTTAATGCGTTTTGTGATCGGTGTAGAACAAGATCAGCCTGCACATTCCGCGCAGTCTGATCAGGGTCTGCACTGCTCGCTTGTTACTTGGTGAATGATCCATCATGCCTAATTGAACAAGATGTTTCATTGTCAACTTATAAATCTACGCTTTAAGACCCGGAGCTAGACATGCCACAAATACACAATTATATTATTATTTCTACGGTCAGCATCAGATTATTATTATTATTATTACGTTTTATAGATTTTTTGTCCGTTCAAACTAATATTTTATGTCGAGTTCCAATTTTGTTTATTGTAATACCATAATATGTGCATAATATTCTATTTGTGATGATATGCTGACATATCACGCAAAAAAAATACAGTTTGCACTATTTCTTTGTGACATTTATAACACTGGACGATTACGGGGTGCAGCCATCTTGGACGCCATCTTACCATCTTGAATTCTGAGTTGAGTTAAGCTCCAGTCGGATTCATGGGGAGTTTTGATATGTTTCAGCTGATGATATTTACGAACTAAACAGAAAAATTCAGCTTTGACCTATTTTTTTTCGAACTTCGTCATTTTTTTATCTAATACGCTTCCACTATTTGCTAGATAAGTATACTTTGCAATTTTGATGAAATCGGCTACTGAATACTTACATAACAAAAAATATGCAGTCCGTGTACGTGGCTTCGCACACTTTACATATATTTTGATAATTATCAGAAACAAGTACAGTCAAACCTCTGCTAACGACCACCTGGGAACAGCGGCCACCTGTCCACAACGGCCTGTTAAAAATCCCCCGTTCCAATTTTGTTCTTTATAAGACCTTGGAATAACGACCACCCCTGAACTTGCGACCAGCGGCCAGCTATTTTTATTCCCACGTGGAATTTTTGTCTCGCCCGCGAAGCGGAAAGCGAGACATAGGTTTTGCTTTTCCGGAGTCGGCGGCGTCGGCGGCGGCGTCGGCGTCGTCGGCGTCGTCGGCGTCGTCGGCGTCGTCGGCGTCGTCGGCGTCGTCGTCATCATTCAATGTAAGTTTTCGTGTTACGGTCATTACTTCAACACCTTATCAGCTACAGTCATCAAACTTTATACATACCTTTACTATGATAGTAGATGAATATAGGACTATTAAAAAAAATTCCGGCTCCAGGGTCAAGGTCAAACTCTATTTCTTTCTATTCTACAAACTGAACATTAATGCATGAAGACCCGTTTTCCCCCCCCCCCCCCCCTCGTGCGCTCTTGTACACCTTACCTGTAGAGAGAACAATAGCCTTCTCCAGTTGAACACTTCTGCATGTGCAAGCATGTGCAAATTCCAGCTTGACCACTAAATTGTCCAGCTAAATTATTACAGGTAATTTATACAGGTAAATTATTATACCAATGGGTATTACATTTCCGTAAACTGTGTTGACAATATTAGTGGCAATATGTGGACCTGTGCAGATATGATATGTAGATAAATATAGGACTATTATAAAAATTCGGGTGGGCTCCAGCAGCGAGCTTTATTATTTTTTTGTTAATTTTTAAACATTTTTTTTTAACTTTTTTTCCATTTTTAGCCAGGTTTTTTTGGGGGTGGAAAAAATCCACGCTATTGGATTGACGAAAGCCAGGCGGGCGGCGGCGTCCACAATCAATGTTAAGTTTTTTCGTGTTTCAGGTCCATTTCTTTGGTACTGTACCACCTAGGACCAACCAAACAAACTTTCACAGCTTCATAACCAAGGGGTGCCCACCACATACAACTATCCAACATGTGACCATTTTTTTTTACCTTTCACCTATTATTTCTACGTAATTGACTTAAACGTTAAATTTTTAACGTACGTCTGGTTAAAGTTTTTTTGGATTAAAGTTTTTCGTTATACTATATCTCTGCAACTGCTTCGCCCATTACCTTGAAACTTTACATGGGTGTTTATCATCATCCATATTTTCATTCTACCAACCCCAACCTGCGGCCCCTGTGCCCAATGTCAAGGTCAAATTACTTTGATTTTTTTTGTGTGGTACTATATCTCTGCAACTGCTTCACCCATTACCTTGATACTTCACATGGGTGTTTATCATCATTGTCCGCGCCCGCTTGCGGAAAGCGCGATATAGTCGGCATTTTGGCATACGTCCGGGCACACATTAGGGTACTTATGTGGCTAGCCCCACAGGGTTATGGACTTGGTAAAGGATAGGGTTGGTTACAATTAGCCACCTAAAAAATTGTTTTATGTGGCTAAAAATCGTTTTATGTGGCTAATATTTAACATGTGATAAGCCACATAAGTATAGTAATGTAAGAACGTCCGTCCGTCCGTCCATCCGTCCGTCCGTCCGTCTGTACAGACGAGAGCTACATTGTGAGGTTAACCACACAGTGATGGACTTGTTAAGAGATGCATCCTTCCGTTTTAACCCCGTTATAAATTGCTCTTGTGGGGTTATTTTGTCTTGTGGGGTTGTTTTTTTCTGTACGATTGATTTTTACGGGGTTTGATTTAGGATGGGTTAGGGTTAGTAACCTCACAATGTACGTCTTGTCCGTCCGTCCGTCCGTCCGTCCGTCCGTCCGTGTGTCCGGTTAAAGTTTTTCCATCTACTATATCTCTTTTTTTAGTGTCCATGCCTCGCCCCAAGGCGCGACATGCAGGCCACGGCCAAGGCGCGACATGCAGGCCACGGCCATCTAGTCTACAAAAAGTGGCCTCGTTTCTTGTTTTTTTTTCTTCAAATTCTTTTTTTCCATTTTTGTCTAGTTTGTCTAGTAGCATAAGGTCGTAAGTGCTATATACCGACTATTATCATATACTAAAACAATTATTGACTAGTGAGCCATAGAATATAATCTGATATTCTATGGCTCACTAGTCAATAATTGTATAATATGTTTCGGAAAGCCAGTGAAAAATTAAGCTTTCTGGCCCAGGCTCGAGGTCAAGGCGGCGGGACAAGGCGAGACATTTGATTCCGCGGAATTCTTGTTGTATGTGAACAGCGGCCATGTCATGTTTTTGTCAGCAAAGAAAATACATCACAATCGCTATTTTCCATTCATCACAATCTGGCCGCCAACATTTGAATTGCAACTGATCGTATCCAATTAGTCATCAATTACATTCGCATACATTGGCAGAAAGCCCTTTTGAAAACATTTTCCTTGCCCATATTGGTCGGTGTCATTTTGGCGACATTAACATTTTTCCATGAAAATATAAACAATGCAAAAACAATCTTTTTAGATAATATTAAATTATATCAGAAGTTATTAATGAGCCTTTTTATTTCGTGAAATTTGGTCAAAGATTTTATTACAAAAAGATTATTTGTCTATGGAAATTTAACATGGGGGAAAATTTAAAGGAGGTAGCGAACCCATGGGAGGAGTAAAAAAACAAACAAAATTGGAAATCGATTCCGAAACCTGGCTAGGTAGCTTGGAAGTGATCTAACTAAGAAAACAAAAGTTAAGTTTTTAAAATCTGTCCACTATTTCTGAAAATAGAAAATCTGTGAAGATGTCTATGGGGATTTAAAAACTTTTTTATTCACAATAAAATCAACTTTGGAGCAAATTTGACAAAACAAAAAGGCTCTGCTCTTAAATTTTAATAATATCGATAAAAATGTTGTTTTTGCATTGTTTATACAGTCGAACCTGTGTTAACGACCACCTGTGAATAGCGACCACCTGTCCACAACGGCCAGTTAAAACCCCCCCGTCCAATTTGTTCTTTAAAAGACCTTGGAATAACGACCACCTCCGAACAACGACCAGCGACCAGCGATTTTCGTTCCCATGCGGCATTTTTTACTGCAAATAGCGACCATTAGCGACCATTAGCGACCAAGTCATGTTTTGTCGGCAAAATAAAATAAACATCGCAATCGCCGTTTTTTTCCTTTCATCACAAAACTTCGGCGACATTTTTCAATGAAAAATATTGCATAACTCCATTAACGGTAATTCCCGATATGTATTCCGTGTCGTGTATTCCAATAGGCATAATGCAATTCTGCGCAAGTCATAAAACTCTATCATTAGCTGGCAAACTGTGTTTACACGATGCTGATTCGATCGTCTACAGTGACAACTAACAAGACTTCAAACACACGGCGTGTGTCAAGTGTAAATTTCACACATCGCGGCACAAGGCCATATCAAAGATCAATACACGTAGTCCACACTAGACTGGTACCCTGTCTGATGCGCAGCTTATATAGCGTTATTCCTAGCGACCGGAACCAGTCTAAAGTGACACGACAAACGTGTTTATTATGAATTGGTCTCGATCTCCGACAAATCGCGGCTTATTGCATTAGCGACCAGACCAGGCAGTGGATTCGCGTAGTCTGCCCGTGGTTTACATGGTTTACAATGCTCGCGAATCTCTAATTAAAAACATCAGTAATTACGTCAGCGGACATGCCAATTCGTCATAGGCTGCTTAAATATTCGGTCGGGCTTGACCAGGATAGTATACAGTTACATTGGAACGGAAATGCAAATAAGCCTGGTGTTCTCTCCTGATTTGGACACCTAGCTCGTGGGTTGGGTTACTGGACTTGACGCATTCAATGAAATCTCTTTTGTTGTTACAAAAAAACTCGCGGTTTTCACAGGCCCGCGCCACATAGGCTATTGTTTTTAATACAGACTATATGACCGTTATTAATTTCAACTGTGGTGTGAAATACTAATTGGTCATGCTAAATTAAACCACTTACATGTAATTACGACAAGCTATTAAATGGTGCACCAAAGCGGGCCGTCGATATACTTATCGTGAAGATAATTACTCCCCTTTGTATAAATATTTCCAAAGCGAGGCTGGGTTCAGAACACTAACAACAAGATGACAAAACAAAATAAATCGACTATTTTAGCCATTTTCGTGCAATTTTTAATTGATGAAAAGCATGCATATATATTACAATAGAATGCTAAAAACATGGCCGACTTTGTTGTGAAACTGGGTAAATGTTCGACCCTTGGAACAACGACCACCTGTCAACATCGACCACATTGGCCACTTCCCTTTGCCGGTCGTTGTTCACAGGTTCGACTATATTTCCGAATTTGGGCAGGTTTCGTGAAACAGACAGTAATAGTTTTACCCATGTTGGTGGAAAGCGAGACAATTCCAGTCACATTTCTGTTGTCGACGCTGTCTACTTCAACAATGTTGAACATACATCAAATTGTGAATATCTTGTCAGTAACCTCCTCACATTGATGGCTATATATCAAGTGACCTTAACCTTCATGGGTGAATAACGCCAGCAGTGGCTTTCTTTGATTTTTGTCCGTCTGTCCATCCATGTGTCCGTCTGCCAGTTCAGTTAAGGTTACCTGACTTCCTCGCATCTGCCATCGGTGGCATTTTTTTTCCCTTATGTTTTTGTCCTTGGACACTCACCTTACGTTGTTGTCTAAACAGGCTTTGCAGTAACGGTGGCCGCAGCCTGCCTGCATTGGAACCTGCAGTACATTCTCGCAGATAGTGCATCTATAGCAGTTGGACACGTTACCGGCGAAGATTGGTCCGGACCCTGGGTTCTGTCCACCTCTTGCCATGGTAGCTGGCCCTGAAAACGAAAGTCGAGAATGATTAACCATTTCACCCCTAAGTAACTTGAATGGATTTTGATATGTTAATTTTGCAACCAATCCAATCACCACATTCAAAGATAGAACATTACTTGCAAACAGTGCAGATCCTGATGAGACGCTCGTCACATGCCGGCTCATCTGGATCTACACTGTTTGCCAATACCACTATACAGGCCTGTGGTGTTGATCATCCTTTAATTCAAAGATAATTGCTTCGTAAATGTGATGGAATATAATATGTGTAACATATAAGTGAACATTGCCCCGTTTCTGTATCCTATACAGTACATGGGAGTGGCCAATTCGGCCATCTTTGTGTGTTTCAGCCATCAGCAAGTTTCACCTCTTCTGGTATTTGACAATGAGGCAATGTTGACATATACGTGGGGTTACCAGAAAATTTGAGAACTAATGTCATACCATGAAAACTACAGTTAAGCCACACATGAAAATCGTATACGAGGGGTGATAAAAAAGTATGTGGACTTTTGCTATAGTTTATTACAAGGTGCAGAATACTGATGTGTAATGTGTAATATTTGGCAAACATCTTCCTTTCTCCTGTTGATAGTGTTTGTGTGATGAAATGGGGGTGGGATAATACTCGGTGAATATCTCCCCCCTCCCCTGTTGAGCGTTTGTGTTGTTGCATGTGGGGGGGGGGGTGTGGTGTAATATTTGGCAAACATCTTCCCCTCCCCTGGCGCTGGTGTTTGTATGATGACATGGGAGTGGTAATATTCGGCAAACATCTCCCCCTGTTGATAGCGTTTGTGTGACAAGATGGGGGGGGGGGGGGGGGGGGGGGGGTGGGGGGGGGGGGGGGTAATATTCAGCAAAACATCTGCCTCTGTAATATTCGGCAAACATCTTCCTCTCCTCTGTTGATGGTGTTTTGTGTGATGAGATTGGGGTGGGCGGAGGATAACTTCCCTTTGTTCCCAAGTTGATGGCTCATTTAGATCTACACTGTTTGTAAGCAGTTATTGCCGTCTATAATGTTGAAAGTGTTAAACAATGTATCAGTACAATGTATTTCTATCAATATGAACAGTATAGTATTGTATAGTAGTTGCAATTTTTATCATAATTTTCATAATTTATTGTATATTAATGAAATATTTCCCACCTAACTTCATTCAAGTAGAAAACAACGTTGACCTCGATCCATCGTTGACGTTCAATGTCAGCCAATGTCAAAGCCAGTGTGTACGTGTTTCGGTGGATTTGAGAGAATGAATTGCATTGGTTAATTCATATTGTTGTGAATAATGGGAAATTCCAGAAATTCAACCAATCAGATTTTGGCTTACATACAGAGGGGACATGACCTTAGTATTTAAATATTGTGTGGTCTGTGTAAATGAAAAATGTATCGACCGTAGAATGTTTTTGCTAATTGACAAATACGTTGCATAAATAACATGATGAATATAATTGATGTCGTATATAAACATATATCACAGGATAACAAAAATAACATTTACAAATAACAGTTAACAAAACAATTTTGTCACAAAATGATTTTCAGACTCGTCCATTTGTTCTAAAAAACATATGAAAATTATTTGCAAAAAGTGCAGATCCTGATGAGACGGCTTGTCACTTGTCACTAGCTGGCTCATCTGGATCTACACTGTTAGCAAACACTGCTAAAAACATCTCTAGCGTTGAAAGTGTTTTTAGATTACTCGTAGTGTATATGAGACACGCCATGTGATTTTGTACCTTCGGACATCTGTGTAATTTCATGAAATACGTATACACCATTTACAATATTTTCCGTAAATGACGTCAAAAGTTGACAAAAGATATTCCACATGTACTCCGAAAACTTTGTCAACTTATGACTTTATTTATGAATAATATTCTAAATTGTGTAAACGTATTTAATTAAATTACGCATATGGTAGAAGGTACAAAATCACATGGCGTGTCTCGTATAGGTTAAAGTAATATTCTCAATTCTCATCCAAAGTATATCCTGTTATCACCATTTGACCGGTCTAGGTGAGATTGGTGGAAATATTCTTCTAATAACATGAGACCACTTACCCGATGTGATGAGGAATTTGTAGATTGCGAAACCTTGCCCAGTGGCAAGTACCTTATATTTATATATCCGGTCATTATGACCAACTTTATACTGTGAATCTGGAGAGGTACCATCTTTGTTCCTTTACGGTTGATTTGTCGTTTGTACGACTGGTAATTCCGATTTGTCTGACAGAAAACAATTGAAGCAGTTTTAGCTTGTCTATTCGAAGAATAGGGAGAGGATATGTCGTCGCATTGGCGTCGAGGTCTGTGTCTGGTTAGTTTTTGGTCCAGTTTGTATCTTCAATACTATTGTGCCTACTGCCACCATGCTGGCACATTATTATGACCGAGAACAGGTTTTGTTTATGTAGTCCTCACTAATACACTGCCATGTCAATACTATGGTGTGATTTGATTTTACCTTTGGAGTACGGCTATAACTTTATGTTCACTTGTTGCATATTTTTTCTTAATTTACTGATTAGGTTGTAGAACCTGAACTGACTGCTCATCTCCTACTGAACGTCAACCATGTAGAACCTGAACTTACTGCTCATCTCCTACTGAACGTTAACCATGTAGAACCTGAACTGACTGCTCATCTCCTACTGAATGTCAACCATGTAGAACCTGAACTGACTGCTCATCTCCTAGGTTGCTGCTACCACAGTGGAACCTCTCTAAACCGGACACCAAGAAAACACATGTGATCTTATTTCTGATGAGTTTCTTGGTCATTTAACTCAGGTGATATTGTCTGTTCGTGGTCGCAAAGCACACAACTATGGCTCAGAATGATCAAATGCCTGATTGACAGTGAACACCTCTCTAAGCCGGACACCCTGGGGACCTCCGAGGCATTCCGGTTTTAGAGAGGTTACACTGTATTTTTGTTACAAAACTGAAACATAACGGACACCATTGGGGAACTGTCCGGTTTAGAGAGGTTTCACTATATTTCAGAAATGGACATTTTCGCTACTAAACATTTCTGAAATTATTTGAAAACAACTGTTTTTACAAATATTGGAGCAAATCAAAATTAGCATTGCTTTTTTTTCCCAATATCAGTTCTTTTTGGCTACTATTTTCAAAATCATAGCAACGACAACCATGATCTCGATCTTCATATATGTACATCTTGGCACAAGCTAAGTGTAGTAGATATTTTATAAAGCAATAAGACGAGTTTAATCAGTTAATTATGTTCAACAATATCGGCTGGCGAAAACTAAGTCCGTTAATCGGAAATAATTCCCACTTAAATTATTTTTCCCTTTGTTTATTAGGGCCCCGCCGAGACCTATATATAGTTTCGCCCTGTCTATCCATTATGTCCGTCCGTCCGTCTGTTTATTTGTTTAATGTTTTTGTTAAAGTTTCTCAAATCGCCTATTTTTTCTGTTTGCCTTCAGCTAATATCTTCATATAGATTGAACACCTGCATTTCTTAGTAACGATATATCATTCCACATTCATACAATTACCCTCGCTACTGATCGTATGTCTGTCCGTTTGTCTGTATTTATTTGAAAGTTTTTGTAAGAGTTTCTCAAATCACCTATAATTTTCTGTTTGCCTTCAGCTAATTTCTTCATATTGCACACGTGCTTTACTTAATTAGTAACAATACATCCTTCCACATTAATACAATTGTACTGATTGTTCGCCCGTCCGTCCGTCTGTCTGTTTATTTCATATTTCAAATTCATATCACATCCATAGGATCTATTCCATATCGCGTGTTATATACTTCCTTCAATGTATGTAACTAAGCCATAGAGGGTACACTTGTAATGTGACAAACCATGAGATTTTGTACCTAGGAAGATATGATATTTCATGAATTTACAAAATTTATATTTTCTCTAAATGTCGTCTGAAGTTGACGAAATTTTCAGACCAAATGCGGTAAATTTCATTAACATTCAACATGTACAGAAAATATCAATTTCTGTAAATATTTTTCCAGAAAAATCGCATCTTTTTACAAAATTGCATGGCATGTCATCAGTAGCTGATTTCATCAAAATTGCAAAGTATACTTATCTAGCAAAGTATACTTTGAGGGAGTAATCATTTATTTTTCCAGAAATACATTATTTTATATAGAATATAGAACTAACGACTGCATATATTTGATGATTAAAAGTATGCAGTATTATTATACTGAATGTATTACATTATCACAGCCAAAATGTAATAAAATGGCTGTGATAATGTAATAAATTAAGTATAATAAAAATTAATAAATTTATCTTTAAATTGAAAATTTCTCCCTCAAAGTATACTTTGCTAGATAAGTATACTTTGCAATTTTTGTGAAATAGGCTACAAATCTATGACAAGACTGGTGTCATCCGCTGAATATATTTTTAAAAAAATGTAAACATTAGCAGAGATTATTCAAAACAAACTATTTATGACATGTTACGTTGTAATAGAATATTTGTTAAAGGCATTGGGTCGCAGATCTGTCCAGGATGTGATAAAACAAGATTAAAAAAAAAACATTAATCGAGTTGTATCGTATTTCTGGACCCAATTATCGCATGAAAAAATATGGGATTAGGTAACATAATTGTATCCCCCGGACAAAAGTGTATGGGGGTGGGGATACTATGGATTATACACCAACATTGTCCTCCGCAGACACTTCTTGTCCGTAGCACAACTCGAATACCCTTTGGAATATTTTCATGACCAGATGTGTGTCAAGCATAAGAATGACAACTCTTGCCACTCTATTTTAGAGTTATCTCCTTTTTTTTTTTTTTTGCCCATTTGACTTCTTGTCCGGAGCATAACTCGAACACCCTTTGGTATATTTTCATGAAACTTCACACATCACATGCATAGACCATGACACAAAGGTGTGATGTACATACGGGTGAGAACTCTTTGTCTCACTACTTTCTTAGTTATCTCCCTTTGTTATTTTTGCCCACTGATTTCTTGTCCAGAGCATAATTCGTCAGCCTTTGGAATATTTTCATGAAACTTCACATATGCATACATCACAACACAAAAATGACAACTCTTACGACGCTAATTTTTTAGTTATTCTCCCTTTGTTTTGTTTTGTGCACTGATTTATTGTCCAGAGCATGGGGTTATGACCAGTATCTACTTCAAGTAGCACACTCCTGTAGCCTGTTAGCGATCTATATCGCTTGTTAGAACCATACTGTGTGTTTGATTGATGGAATGGTGAACAGTGCACATCCTGATCAGATTGTGCGAATGCACAGTCTGATCTGGATCTACACCGGTTGAAAAACCCATAAGCCCCATTTCTCCAGTCACTGCCATGTACCAAACTCCTTGGAATTATCAAATAAAATGAAGTATTTGATTTATACATGCAATTTTGCAGTTCGTAAAGTAAAATCAAAAACATATTTATTATTGAGACTTCATCTGAGACGGTGCGTTTAAACGAAATATTGATCACACAATGCATATATGAATGTAAAGACTTTGTAAAGTTCTTTTGAATTTTATTGTATTACGATAAGTAATTATATCTTCCTGTATATTGACATTTACTTATGTCAGTGACTGGTCCTTGAAAACAACCTTAAATTACTGACATAAAGAATTTTAGGAAAACCACCTTAACTGCGGTTTTTATTTTTCGGGAATTGACTACATATTTATGATTGATACCAACTAATAATTACTATTCATTCGTACAAATACCATTTTATTATTATGGCGGACATTTTTAGTTGGTTATACTCTCCACAAAACGAATATCCTACGATTTTGTACTGTCTCAGATGACTGATAGCATTGTACGGTAATTAGTATTGTATTGTCCTTAGTTTTGTATGGTACTCTTTAGAACATGACGAAGGTTGTTTTATAATAAAAATATTACAAACCCAATGTATTTCCTTGCCTGGTCACTCAAGTTTCTGATGTTGAATGTTTGCCGATCATAACTGTTTGAAAGATACTATATTTAGTTTCTGATTTGAGTCTTGCATCATGTTTGTCCTATGTCGTGGAAAATTATTTTAATCAAGATGCTATAATTCTATGCTGGTATAATGTTATTTTTTGTGGCGCCAAAATGGTTGCTTTTTCTAGTCTCTGGGGTTAGGGGGAACTACCTGTAGTTTATTATGGGCGTTATTAGTTTTTGATTTATTACGACATGTGCCAGATTGCTTGTTGACAATTTGTCGCACCTGCTTTAGCAGAAGACGTGACTAAGGTTGCTGTCAAGGTCATTACCAAGGTCAGGAATGATCGAGACAAATTGTCTCCCCTATTATCATATGAACCAAGTATACTTCAATTGTTATGACGTTATGGCCAATATAGCTTGATCTGACGAACGAAAAGTGGTAACAATGCAGTTGAAGTGTAAGGGATAGGCCAGAGTAGATAAGTACACGTAGTCACTTAATCACTTATAATGTACACTATATTACATGGGGAACACACAGGAATACATGATACATTGATATGCGAACATCACTGTACTGTGCATGATACTATTCAATTACTACAAGGTTGTAAGCCAATCGACTGTTATACTTTAACGCAACTTAAAAGCTATAGACGAATAAACTCAGTATGTGGTATCTCAATGGTCCCGTAGTGGACAATAGTATGAATGCACAAGTACTTTGATGATCGCTAATCAAAGTGAAATAACATACAAGTATAACATGGCATAACGAACATTGGAGGACAAATGACAATCATCTGAGCTACCCCAGTGCTGGCGTATCTCAATAGATAGTGGTAACCTCTGAGTATCAAGGTCCCAAGGTCTGCCTCACCCGCAATATGAGGTCTAGTCAACAATATGGCTATAATCCAACTTCAAGTGGATTAATCCATAAACAATATATGTAGTCTTACTACAATCCTTTAGCCATGATATGCCATGATAGGAGTATTACCATACACTATCAAAGTATACATATGTATTGCCTATGCAATATATTTCCAAAGTATGACGTTCCAAAGTATGAATGTCAAAGTCAAAGCCGGATGTGGTTACATCACATGATAGTCAATAACGATAATGTTCCGGAAGCTGGTACCGGAAGTAAAGTTCCAAAGGTAGTATTATTTCCGGAAATGGTGGACCAGATGTAAAGTTCCTATGGTATCACTCGACTGTAGCAACCCGGATGTGGTAGACCGGATGTAAAGTATCCATGGTGAATCAATGGGTTGTAATACCGAAGTGGTAGACCGGATGTAAAATTCCGATATAATACAAAATGGCGATTATCACGATGGCTAAGACGCCGGGAAAAGTTTCACTTAGGTGACATTCAACTCGGTGGTAGTATAATGATATGATATGTGTGTATGGCGTTTCACTTCACTAAACTATGGCTGTGACTGTCTGCTGAACGCAATGTAGCTATCACACACTGCTCTATACAGGCCTGTACCCGAGCTGCTACACACACTGCGCCAGACAGACGTACGGACTCTCGGACGACCTGACACTCTGCACTGACTGGGGTCTGCCCTCAACGAGTGGACCAAAACGTCCAATGTTGCCCGCTGGAGCGATCTCAAGAGGCTACAAAAATGAAATGTGTCTCCAATTACTGGACGAATACGCACAGACAGACAGACAGCCAGAATGCACAACGGACTAGAACGGGAATCGAACAACGGCAAATCACAGCTGAAATAAAATGTTGTAGGTACATACCAAAATCCTCCGTGTCACTGGTGAATACAGTACTAGTCTTCTGTAACCAGAAAATATGTGTCCCGCCAACACATAGCGAGACATCGCTTATATACGCACCAGTGAAACCATGCACGGAATAATGAATATGCCTACCCCTCGTACGACATCTCACATAAATATTACAAAACCATGGCTTTTGCCATTTCACCCGTGGGTTATATTTGGCATAAATATATTTTCCCATGCCATAAATTCAACCAAACTAGTGTACAGCCCTCGTGGAATAAATACTATCCAACATGGTATACCCCACACTACCATAAATCTGCACACCATAGACCCAGATCTCATAATCCGAAATCTACTTGACTGGTCTCGACAATGCGAAGGTCGCTTCTTGGCCCCGCCAAACCCCTCCATATCGGTCCTACGGCTATACACTCAAATGAGAGTGTAGCACATACTAAACTCAAATATCGTGGTCATTTACGGAAATATCACGACACAAAGCATCACCAGTATGGGATCTGATATATCCGTGTTGGCCAGTACCAGGCTATGCTGAAACACTAACCCGTAGCATACATAACAGGGCAGATCATGGTATAGTCTGCACTATATACTGGCTTCACCTACAGAAGGTCCCTTATATGGTGAACAACTGACACGCGGACAAACTCGGCTGGCACGGACAGTGGACATCCGTAATACTAAAAGGTCTTCTCCCTAGCGAAACCAGCACACGCAGTAAACAAGTTCTCTACCACACACATGCATAGTCTGTGGCAAATATGGCGTGACATCAGTAAAACATTGCTCATAAAATAGACGTATATTTAAATCCGCAAAAATGACACGCATAAACGTATTTCCACCAATACAACATAAGCCCCCTTATTACACGCACATTGTACATGGCAAA
>CM055271.1:84463216-84539323 GCA_029237695.1 Conchocele bisecta
TACACCACACCCCACAAGTAGCACACCATATTGCAAAATTAAATTGATTCTGATACACCCCATTTGATTATTCAACCAATTGTTATATGCTTTGTTGTTGTTTGAGACATTACCAGTTATTGAGGGGTTTGGATACCCCGCTAATGCGTTGGAATATGTAGCTTTGAAACTTTTATCTTTTGTAACATAAACATCAACATTGTAAAACATTGGAACCGTTTTCAAAGCAGTATATATGGTTGACATTGTAGTTTGCATCTTTATTAAATTTGAATGCCATTGTTGTTTTTTTTAATATATATATATATATTATATATATTAAAAAAAAAAAATGTATATAACTTTAACTGACATTACAAAACCAATTCCATTACAAGAATATATTGATAATACGGATTCTAAGCGAGAAATTGGTTTGAAAAGTCTTACATACTGGGTTGGTTGGTACAATATTTTGCAGGATGAAACATACGATGGTCTACTGTTAGAGCTAAACCAACTGCAGTGACAATTCCCGCTGGTTTATATTCATTTGATAGATTAAGTAATTTATTAAGTAATGCCGCTTTGTCACTTAGTGTAAATAAATCTAAGGTCGGGAAATGTACTTTTACAGTTACAACGGGACACGAGGTTAATATTCCTGAAAATATACTTAAATTACTAGGTTTTGTTGACATATATCCACAGTTGGATAGTGATACTTATACAAGCGTCAATCCAGTTGATTTTGCTACCAAATCTGTTTATATTTATCTGAATCAAGTCAGTTCATCTCACAATCTATTAGATGGAAACATAAGTAACATTATTTGTACTGTACCCATCAGCAAAACTACGTTTGGGGAATCGGATACAATATCATTTCAATCTCCGGAATATAGAAAATTACAAAGTGGTATCATAGACGAGTTGGAAATTGAAGTCAGAGACAATAGTAATAATTTATTAAATAATCACGGACTGCCAATTTTTATTGTATTTGAAATAAGATAAACAATAAAGTAAAATGTCTATATATGGAGATACAAACTATCATGCAACGAAATCATATAGTGATACAGGCGATGAGTTGATTACAAAAAAAATGAATGAGTTTGCTACTCTTGTAAGAGATAAAATGTATGTCCCAAACCTAAAACAAACAATACATGACCTTAAGCAAGGTAAACCTATAATAACTGTATGGGCAGAAGAATCTGGGCCATTACGTGATAGCTCTTATGAATTTGCATTTGGAAATGGTGTTTCTGGTTCAGCGCATGAAAATTGTGGTTATACTATGATGTGCAGTGGGAGGGTTTTACGAATGGGTTTATGCAGTGTCACAAAAAATGGATTTGCAACCGATGAAGTTAAAATTGGGATTAGTATTAATGGCACTCCAAATGTGAATGCAACTTTAACAAAACATAAAGGAAAGCGTTCGGCATATACAATATTTCAAACTCCAATCGAGCTTGCTTCTGGAAGTGTATTAAATTTCGTTTCACTTACAACATATAGTAGAGCTTCCATTTCAATTGTAAATGTATTGATTGAATTAGATATTTAAATTATAAAAAAATAAAATGAGTAATAAACTGTATCCACCGCTACCAGTTGAGGAGAATAGAACAGAACATTATAGGCTTAGTGAAATAAGTGCTTTAAAACATAAGCTAGAAAATCAGGTTGAGACAAGAAAAACAATACGAAATAAATATAAAAGAGCTCTGAACATATTAAATGGTGTTCAGTCTGGATTAACTACTGTTGGTCTGGTAATGGGTGGGACGAGTGCCGGGCTATTATTAACTGTTGTAGGAGTGCCCATTTCCTTGGGCCTTGGTATTGCGGGTAGTATATGTGGTGCATTTGCATTAACAAGCAAATTTGTTAATAATAAACTACTGAAAAAGGCTGAAAAACATGATGAAATATGTATACTTGCAATGGCAAAACTTAATTCTATTACAAATAAAGTTTCCACTGCATTGCAAGATGGTAATGTATCTGATGAAGAATTTAAATTGATCATGGGAGAGATGGATAAATATGAACAAATGAAAGCAGATGTTAGAAAACTTATAAAGTTTGAGATTTCTGTTGAAGAAAAAAAAATACTACGAGAGCAAATCAAAACAGACATGTCAAAAAATATAAATGGGCACTAAATTTTGACTTTCATTTGAGTGCGGTCGGGTAAAAAAAAAAAAAAATAGGTTTTAAAAGTTTTTCAACAGACAAAATCAAAAGCATGATACTTATTTTTCGTATTGTTTTTACTTGGCTTCAACCCTAATGGTCTTACATAGTATGGCAACTCCTTATTTTTAGATTTAGCTTGTTCAATTTTAGATTTAAGAGAGAGTGTTGTCCATGCTTCAGTGTCATCATTTAATGTTAAAATCATAGCTTCACCATTAATAGTATCCACACATCTGTAATCTGTAATAGTATAGATTTCATTCTGTTTTAAATCTGCCCATTTAATTGTGTTATATTCATTTTGTTCCTTGTGCCTTTCTTCAAACTTGGCTAGTGTGATTTGTTGATTCATTTTTGTGTTTTATGTTATAGAAATGTATCTTAAATAGAAATAAAAAAAAATGGAGAAAATTTATTACAGTCCTAAAGGATTTTGGAAAGGTCTAACAGCTGTTTAGAAATTAGCAAAAGCAGCTAAAGTAAGTGATAAAGAAGCATTGAATTTCTTAAAGAAACAAGCGGTATGGCAGATTTATTTACCTGCACCAAAGAAAATAGTGAGGCCAAAGTTTGATGTTTCTAATAAGAATGAAGTTCATCAAGCGGATTTATTATTCCTACCACATGACACTGTTGGTCGAAAAACATATAAGTATGCATTGACTGTTGTTGATATTGCTAGTAGATATAAAGAGGCAGAACCACTGACTTCAAAGGACAGCAAAGGAAGTTGCTAAAGCTTTTGAAAATATTTATAAAAGAAAACTAACATATCCAAAATTATTACAAGTAGATCCAGGTAGAGAATTTTATGGGTGCTGTTGCACAGTTCATGGATAAACATAATGTAAAATATAAGACGCGGTAGAAGAGAAATTCATAGAGACCAAGCCATTGTTGAAAGATTTAATAGGACACTAGCTGAACGATTGTTTGGTTATCAGTATGCTAAGGAGTTGGACAATCCTCATAAACGAAATAGGGAATGGGTTAAGAGACTACCAGCGGTAATCGCTGCAATAAATTCGGAGACGAAAAAACCCTCTCCAATTGAAATTAAAACATTAAAAGACGACCCCATCTGTCCTACTGTAAATTTAAGATATTTATACCAACCTGGAGAACAAGAAGGCGGAGGCAGACGTAGAGCTACTGACCCGATATGGAGTGTTGATATTCACAAGATTGATTATCATTTTATTACCCAAGGTATAAGAGTGTATTATTTGAAGGCACCGGCACCAAAGAGAGGCTTTGTAAAGGAAGAGCTTCTTATTGTTCCGGCTGATACCCAAACGCGTATGTTCATGATTCCATCGGGTGCAATGTATCGTTTTGTGTCGAGTGGTGAGAGTTGTTTTGTTCATTGTTAGTCCGTATATTTTATGGTGTATGGAGCGTAGCATATTCATGTTATGAGTGTATGTTTTTCTTGTTGAAAAGTGCATCTTTGTAATTTTCAAATTTATTATTTTTTTTTTTGTTTTTTTATTACATATTTTTTTACTACCCTTTGCTTTCTTGATGATTTGTTCGCTGCTCGTAATATAGAGTATAGCTTTGGGCGTAGACCAATATATTCTGCTATTAAAGTGCCAATACATTCATCTTTCATTTTGCCTATTACTTTTTTGTTTGTTTCATCATAAAGTGGATGGTCTTTTGGATAATCAGAGAAGTCATATTCATCTTTCATCGTAGACATATCTTTGTATACATCTTCTGTTTTGATGTCAACTAATAAACTGTCGGTGTCTGTATACAACAAGGTGCAATTTTCATTATACGTCTTTTTCAGTTTGTTATAGTACCAGTCGTACATTAGATGTTTTGATAAGTCTAAGACAGACATGCCAACATAGATTGGCTTGTTAAGCGTTAGTTTAGTTTTGTTTACATGTATAGCAGATAATTCATCTGAGAATTTGACACGTCTATTGAAATTAGGTTTAGCTATGATTTTTCTTAGTCTTTCGTTTTCGGTTCCATCTGTTCTTACTAGTTTGATATCTGATCTTTTTCGTAGGTTCTCCATCGTTTTTCCGAAAACAGCATTGTTCATTAGTTTATAGAAATCTTTTTCAAATGCAGACTTTGCTTTTTTACGTAATTCGGTGTTTAGACGAATGTATGGTTCCATCCATGGTTTTTCATTGAATTCTAAGGCTCGATGTACTTTAGTGAGTTTTAGACCAAGAGATATGTACAATTGTAGGTTTCTGTAGTGTAATACATATTTATTTTTTTGGTTTAGATTTGGGACAAGTTTCTCTATGTTTATCATATTGCTATTGTTAAGAAGTTCTGTTTGATATTCTGATAACCATTCTTTTTTTACTGCTAGTTTCTCAGGTGCAAGTGGATAATCGTTGTGTAATTTATGTAGACTTTTTGGGTATTCTAGGTCTACTTCAAGGATTAAACCTTTGCCTGGTTTTGGTTGATCAACTGTGTTTCTACTGTTTAAGGGTTTCCACTTGAAACCGGAGTACGGTAAAGGTTGACTCATTGCCCATCCGTATAGGTTATTTGCGTCGTAATACATGATGTGATTGTTTTCTTCAGTTGGATTGTAATCAGCTACAAGAGGATTGTTTGCTTTTGCATGTCTTTTGGATACCATACTTATACCGCCACGCATACCTTTTTCTATGAATAAATGCATATCAATATCTGTTAGTAGTTCTAGGTTTATTTGAGTGTTTTTTAGTAGAGCATCCCATGATAGACCTGGAGCTGTATAGTAGTGTAATGGGTCAAGTTTGTATGCATTTATACATGTTTTTCTAAATGTTTGGAATACATCAGCAAGTAGAACAACATCAGTTTTAAGGTATAAATCATGATAATCTCCAAGGGTTTTACAGTTGAACTCTTTCCATACCTTTTGTGCGTGTTCATAGTCTTTTTGGTTGATACTTTCATCTGTAAGACTGCTGTAAAATGTATCTATAGGTGGTAATTGTGTTTCATTGAATCTTTCTTTGTTGTTCATATATTCATAAGGGTAAACTCCTTTACGTAAAAGTAGATTTGTTTTATTGTTGAAGACATTGTTGGTGATTTTGAAATCTGATTTATCTGTTGCATCTACTAACTTTTCAAGTGATGAAGACATGAATTGGAAACTGTCTAAGAACTTGAGTTGTCCAATGCTAAATGAGATGTACTTTTCAGCGTTGATTGGAATACAAGTTATGTTGCGGTTTGCTGTGTGTATTTTTTGCATTATAAGATGACTATCATATCCTTTTAGGTTGTGGAATACTACAGGGATTTTAGTTGTGCCTGGTTTTATTTTGAGTTTTAGGTTGCAGTTTTTGTGTGCGGCTCCTCTGTATTTACCTGTGAAATGGCAGTGGTCTCTTACTTTTGTATCGTTTAGTTCTGTTTCACATATCCAACAATGGGTTGCACTTTCATAATATTTGGTGTTTTGTTCTGTCATTCTTATTTGAGCTGGATGGGTAAAAGTGTTGTTGATGTTGCTTGTTTCACATTTCAAATGGTTTAAGAATGTTTCAACTACATCTTCACCTCTGTATATTACTGGTTGTTCTGCTTTGGGGGTTTGCCATCATACCGCACAACTTGATATCCAAAACCACAAGCTTCATGTTCACTTGTTATTTCTGATTTGTCACCAGCAGGTTTGTTTTCAGGGGTTATTATGCTTTCAAAGTCCGCATAGATTACATATGGAACTGGTAGTTGGTTTTGATGGTTTTTGAATTTTATATGGTTTTTATCTTTTGAGGGCATTTCTATTTTGGTTGCAGTTTTATTGATTCCTTCACAGTCTTCTTTATGCTTGAGTAGTAAGTCTTCTTGTGAGAAGCCATATAGACAACGTTCACAGAAGTATGTTTTGTTTTTGTGTTTGTTTTGATCTACGAGTAGTCTGTTTAGGTTTTTAATCCAACAATAATGATATTGCGTTTCTATATTTTGTTCTTCATCTTCTTCATCAACTTCATCGTCTTGTGATATTAATAGTAAATTAATTCTATTCAATTCTGTTGGTTGATCTGATATGTAATATGGGAATATGCTTATTTTCTCTGTCTTTTTTGTTATTGTGTATCTATAAACATTTATTGCAAGATTGTTTTGTTTTTCCACTTTTGGTATTTGGGTTATGGGGGTTGGAAAATCGATGTCCTTCAAGTTCAAATTGTCTTTAAATTTTGTATAACTGTAAATATTATTAAGGTTACTTTTTGCGGGGTATATAGCGGATGCCAGAGCCCATCTCAAACATTCATTATCATTATTCTTTACATTGATTATTGCTTTTTTATTTAACAATGGTTTGGGTAAAGGGATATATGAAGAGCCATTGAGTGGTTCATATTTTGCAATGTTTAAGTACAGTTTAATACAGTGTTCGATCTCTAGGCCTGATGCTGTATTTGTAAATTTTTCAATCCAAGTTTGCAGATAAGAAGTTTGATTATTATAAAATTCAACTACTTTAGATCCATCAAGAACAGCACTTTGTTCTCCATGGGCTTGTCCGATGACATACTTTCTTCCTCCGCCGTTTTCATCTTTGAAGAATTTTAAAGAAATGCCAATTGAAAATTTTATTCCATTGTATTCTTTTATATCTTGATTGATTTGTTTTATTATAGCAGATTGATTTTCATCGAATAGAACAGAAGGATCTTTATATTTCTTTGCATTGATTTCATATGACTTGTTGAAATAAGCACACAATGGCTTGCAATCTTTTAATTCTCACGATTTATATTCTTTTTCACGATTTATGGATCGTGGGGCTGGGATTGGTTTTTCACGATTTATGGATCGTGGGGCTGGGATTGTTTTTTTTGATCTGGGGGCTGGAATTGGCTTTTCAATCTTTGTTTGGTTAAGTTTCTCTTTCCTTCTTTGCTTCTTTTTTCTACGTCTTTCCCTACGGTTTTCTTCCACAGATGGTTTAGTCTCTGCTTTGGTCTCTGAAGATTTCAAAGCATCAACCATCTTTCGCAATTGCTCATCATTAATAACTCTATCACGATACAGTTTCAGAATATCTTGTACATCTGTAGCACTCATTTTCTTTTTAGTCTTTGGTTTATTATAATATTATTTTTTATTTAATAGAAAAATTATTGTATATATAACGTAAAAAATGGGAGAAATAAACATAAACATGTGCCAATACAAAAATATCCATTCAGATAAACCATGCACGATAAAATCAGTGAAAAACTCAATATACTGTGCAACCCATAAATTTAGAGTAAAAAAGAATACCCCCCTTGAAACCATGCGTAGTGTGTGGAAAGGGTACTTGTGCTATGTATCAAGTGTGTGGAAAGTGTGGGGCAAATAGAGTTTGGGCCTTAAAGAGATATAATAAAATAGAGAAACCATTCAGACAAGAGTCTGCCAGACTTAGGGGGATTGTGATATAGCGGTTTCGTGGTTCATTGCATATATTTTTGCTGAAGATTATGGTTTTCGTACAAAACAACTATATAGTTTGGTATAGTAAGCATTATTTTGGTAAATTCCTAGTCTCAAAGGCTGAGAAGTTTACAATTGAGATTATATTGTAAGATTTTCATACAAAAGTACAAAAATACCAAACTATATAGTAGTTTTGTACTTTTGTATATTTAAACTTCTCAGCTCATGGTCTGAGAACGATACAATATAGATTATATCGCTGGCGCCTCATAATCTATATATATATGGAGCTGGTCAAAACGGCCCGGGTCAAAGCGCGATCCCCAGTAAAAGCGGCACATATTTGACCAAAACATCCCCCAAGTTTTAATTAGTATATAATCAGATTAATAAACTAACAAAATCGACCTCGTAATACGTATGTTGATAAAATCGAAATATTCCATTTCTGTATATATCTTGTCCACAAGTCAACACTTGTTGTTCACACCTTTATCCAGACGCGTGTTACATGTCTACCATTAATAGTTAATCTAACTAAGCAATGCTTATTGCGCTTACAATCTGTGTAGACCCAGACTAGTCTGCACCCTGTGCTGTCTGATCAGCGTATGCACGGTTAGCCATCCAGTCAAACAATCATTACAATCTGCAGTATAGTACATTGCCCACGAATTGAAACAACCATATCCATGATTATACGGATGGTATAATGCACTGGTGTATTTTCTTATGTACCATAATGAAATTTTAGTAACAATTTTGAGGGAGATTTCCACCTAAATTTGTTTTACCTATACTGTTTCATTACAAAACAGAGAGGATCATGTTTGCAACCAGCAACATTCGAAGTCTACAGTACGATACCGTACCATACCAATGTCAAATGAATGATGTAGCCCCTAATCAGATTTTATTTTATTTATTTGCTGAATATAACTGAAATTAAAGTAAAAATTAAATTTTGCCAAACCCAGAAGCAGGATCTACCTAATGAAATATCTCATTCTTTTGACACAGCACCAAGTGGTGTTTTCTCATGTGCTGTGTAAATATGTTTTACGACCAGCAGAAACATCCCTGGGGCTAACCAGGGGACTACAATATCTTTGAAATTCACATGGCAGTATACAGGCCCGTACGCAGAGGGGGTGCGACGGGTGCGTACGCACCCCTTAACCCTTTCAACACAACAGGCCTATATATAGTGGTATTGGCAAAAACAAAAAAAAGTGTAGATCCAGATGAGCCGGCTCGTGACGAACCATCTCATCAGGATCTGCACTTTTTGCAAGTAATTTTGAAAATTTGAGAACAAAAACACCCTATGTTAATAAATGGACTGGTCTGAAAATCATTTTGTGATGATTACATTGGGTTGAAAAGTTATCTTATCAAAATCCATTCCAGTTACTTAGGGGTGAAAGGGTTAATCTGCCGAGGTATGTCCGTCGATGTGCAAAACAAGATGTTTAGCCCATCGCGCCGTCGATAACGCACCCCCTAAATTAATTCCTTCGTACGGGTCTGGTGTATGACACTGTTTGATGTGAAATTATATGGTTCATTATCTTACTAAACCTGGAATATTGTCTCTGTCACCAATATAGAGCTGGATCGGTTTTGTAAAAGCAGCAGTCTGATAATTGTATGCACAATTTGCACAGTCTGATCAGGATCTGGATTGTTTACCTTTCCATCAATGAAAGACATGTCCTGCTTCTACACGTTCTAAGCAATACATATCGTTACCAGGCTACAGAAGTGTGATATTTGATTAGGAGCTATACTGGTTACAAATCCCAAAACCCCATTTCTCCAATCACAGCCACAAATGTGTAGCCCCCGTTAAACACCTCGGGGGACAGACACCTTTTCAACTACGTCACGGCGCGGTTGCGTATCACGTGATTTTAATGGAGGCAGCCTAAAATCCCCACGGAGTGGAGAGCGCATAAATAATGGAAATTTAAAACCAAATATCTGTGGGATTATAATAAATACAAGTCAAGTAAAGCACGCTATGTCTTTAATATAGCTATATAATGCAAATGTATCGGTTTTGGGGAATGTGTTATTCTCCTTTAAGCAAATACGCAGCTTATCTGGAGCTCTGAGGTTGGTGCTACTGGTAGGCACAGCAGCCATTTGGCTACTAAATTATTTGAACAAGAAATGTGGCCTGTCGCACAATTATGCCCCCGGTGGCAGATTGGAGAACTGGCAAAATTAAGTAAGCAAAAGTGATAAATATTCATAAGCACAGGTATTATTTAATGTTCAAAATCATGTTACGGGCAGCATGGATGTGTGGCATTTGTTAAAATATTAAAGTAATACATCAAGGGATATAGAAGTTATTACACAATTGAGAAACCCTGTCGAACTTTTTAATGTGGGAAAAAGTTCAAAGTTGTGAAGGTCAAAGGGTCAAATTAAGGGCAGCATGAGCAGCTGAGAAACTCAGGGGAACTACTTAATGTGTGAAAAAGTTCAAATTTGTGAATGGTTAAAAGGTCAAGGTCATATTGAAATATTAAAGTAATACACCAAGGGATATAAAAGTTATTACACAATTGAGAAACCCCGGCGAACTTTTTAATGTGGGGAAAAAGTTCAAAGTTGTGAAGGTCAAAAGGTCAAATTAAGGACAGCATGGATGTGTGTCATTTGTCCACAGGTATACTGTGTTGACATGTAAGTAATCCTGCTAGGAATTTAGAAGTTATGACATAATTGAGAAACTCCGGCGAACTTAATGTGCCGAATACACGGACGGACACCAGTCCAAACACTAAATGCTTCCGGCTCTATCGAGACTGGGGGCATAAAAAGTACATTGTACTATATTTATACAAATATTGGAGCAAATGTAAAACTTTTCTTTTCTGTTGTCAGTTCATTTTGGCGACTAATTTCAAATTGCTAGCATCAACCTAACACTATATGTAGCAACTTGCTGAATAGAAGTCTCAGAGCTTCATATAAGGTGCATATTGGCGTATTTTACGCACTTATTTCAGCAGAATATACATTTGTTATATCAAATGTGGGAGTACAAAATATTCAAAGCAATATGAAAATACATATACGCATTGATTTTCAAATTGAGCACAGTCTGTAGTGAAAATACTGTAACAAGAACGAAGCTAATCCCCTCGCTGGCAGCCTTAATACAAAAATAAAAATTCAATTCCTTAGTGACATTGACCTTGGGCGGTCGGACGTGGGTAGTATGCAAAACAAAGCAGCATCCCTAGAGTAGACACACATTGTGGCCAAATATTATCAAAATCTGTGAAGGGGTTCATGAGTTACTGAAAAATGAAAGGCGTTACAAACGTACATACGTACATACATACATAGACCAACGCTATATCTCCTATTGCCTATATGCGAGGGCCTCTTATCTCTTACTCTAACAACCTCGCTAACTCGCTGCGGTAGATCCCTGATATCATATATCTGCCTGCGTAATTTGAGCAGTAGTATATGAGAGTCAAAATTATACAAGTTTCTATGGAAGTCACCCACTACGCGCGGCGACTCCCACAGGAAACTTGTATCACTGTTGACTTTCATATACTACTTGGATTTCCCCCCACTGTTATCACGGTATGGATGAGAAGAGTGGGAATTATTTTTCGGCAACCATTATACTTTCTCGACCGTATGAGAAGTTATCTACGAGATTACACCCTATTAGAGATACTAATTTCTATGTTATACTCAGTATAATACAGCAATCTGTCATACCTAGCATCAATTTACACCCTATTAGAGATAAGAATCCATTGGTTATACTCAGTATCAGTATAATGCCTACCATAAAGCAAATGAGAGAGCAAGCTAAGAGTTGGGGAATTTCCCAAAGAGGTTTGAGACTCAAGAAAGCTATATTAGATAGGATAAGTGAAGCGCGAGCCACCGTTCGCGAGGAGAGGATGCGGCGTGCGGTTTTGACCGGACGACTGCCTGCCGACCCCGAAAAACGCTCCGAGAAATTGGAGAACGAGACGACGGCCAGGCTGCGTGCCACTGCTTACGCACAGCGTGTAAAAGAAGATCCCAGTGCACGCAGAAAACCACTATACAAGGCGTACTACAATAATATGTATCAAAGTCTGGTGGGGAGACCTCCTAAGAGTAGGAGAGAGCTCACCAGAGATTTGGTTGAGGAGGATCCAAGGATTCTCGCCGAATATGCCGAAGCTAGGGAAACTGTTGATAGGGGTAGGAGGAAGATAGTCTGGACCTTCGATAGGGGGGTAGACGGGGAGATTGCTAATCGCATAATGAATAAAATTCGTCCAGAGATGACCACGGCATGTTATCTGAGGTATTCGTGCTCGTATCCTATTAGGAACATCGAGACCGACGCTACTATCATCTTTCACACAAACTCCCTGGGTAGTTCGTGGATAAACGAGATCTCCAAAGCGGAGAGTTGGATATCCGATAGAGAGAAAGGTCGAATGACATCGACAAAGTCGATAGACCAAACACAAAATGGACCTTCGTTCGTTGGATATCGGTCGAGGTGAAGATGATCATCGACGCTTAACAACTTCTCATGGGAGCGGGAAAACTCCCCGATTGGTTAAGACAGAAAAAGGGAATGTATTCCGTCGACACGTACGATGACTACTTGTGTCTGTTTAGGTGCATAGCCATCCACCGTGGAGGAAGACCCGACGGGTGCTGTAGGAAGGCACGAGCTCTGGCTCACGAATACCTCGGTCACGATAACGGACCGGATAGCAACAAGGGAATCCCCCTGGACGATATTAAGAAGGGCGAAGAGCACTTCAAGCTGTGCATTCGTGTATCCGACGACGGAGTGTGGTACCTCATGAAGTCTCCGGCAAACTACGATGCGGTTGGGGAGAAGATCATGACGATAGGAATGTTTGGAGGTCACTCGTTCCTCATAACGAACCTCCGCAAGATGACGAATGAGTACGGATGCACCGGATGTCAACAACGGTTCACAAAGGCGTAACAAAGTGGTAACGCGAGATCTAGACGCCCGGTGGTCGCCGAAGGATGAGACTTACGCGATGATGAAGGAGGGGTTGGTCGGTGGTCCGTCCATAGTGTTCTCCAGATACGCAGAGGCTGGCAGGTCGACGATCAGGGGTCAGGTAGGTAGTCGGGAGGAGAAGATGTGCAAGGCGGTGCATGGGTACGACGCCAATGCACTGTACCTGTCTACCCTGTCGAAAGATATGCCGTGCGGCGAGGAGAAGATATGGACGTGTGACGACCCGGAAAGACAGTCGCATATAGACCGTTTCGTGAGGAAGGTCAGGCGTGACGAGTGGTTTGGATTTGCGGAGTTGGATATAGAGGTCCCGGAAACGCTGCGAGACAAGTTCTCGGAAATGTCACCATTATTTGTAAACAGAGTTGTCGAGGAAGCAGAAGTCCCGGAACTCATGTTAAACTATTTGAAGGACACGGACCGGAAACGAGGAGACGGTAAGAAGCTTGTTGGAGCCCTATCCGCCATGAAGATGATCATATACTCCCCGCTGCTAAAGTGGTATCTGGAGCACGGTCTGGAAGTCAAGGCGGTTCATAGGGTGATAGACTACACGCCCGGCAAACCGTTCCAATGGTTCGTTAAATAGGTCACCGCCGCCAGACGGACGGGCGACGTCGACAAGAGCAAGACGGTGTTGGCGGAGATATTCAAACTGGTTGGCAACGCGTGTTGTGGCAAGCTGATATAGGCACAAGAGAGACACCTGAACACCACATATACGAAGGATGAGAAGACTGTCGACCGGGCACTCAGGTCGGCGTGGTTCGAAGACCTGGAGGAGATTGGGGAGGCTTACGAGATATCGAGCAGGAAGACTGGAGTGATGATCAACATACCATTTCAGTGTGGCATAGCGGTCTACCAGTTGGCCAAGCTCCGGATGCTGGAGTTCTACTACGACTTCTTGGACAAGTACGTGGATCGCGGAGATTTCGAACTTATACAGATGGACACTGACAGCATGTACTTCGCGGTGTCGGAGAAGACGCTGGCGAAGGTGGTGAGAAAGAAGAGGAAGAGAAAGTTCAACAATGAGAAGGCCGAGTGGTTGGCGTGGGACGCGTGGAGCAACAGAACTCCGGGATTGTTCAAGCTGGAATTCGAGGGAGATAGAGCCATCGCGCTGTGCATCAAGTGTTACTACGTGAGCGGTGACGAACAAACTCAGCACTCGGCCAAGGAGATGTCGAGGAGATCTAACGATCTGACTTGGGGGAGGTACAAGAGCGCTCTCGAAGGGGGTAGGGACATGGCGGAGAACAGGGGATTCCGAATGGTTAAGACGTACAAGGAGGAGAAGTTGGGGTTGTCGTCGTACTACGACAAGAGGAGAGTGATGGAAGACGGGGTACACACCGAGCCTATAGATAGGTAAAAAAAAGGACTCTAAAAAAGGGGAGAATACTAAAGACTCTGACGAGAGCCTGACCGGCTATGACGACGGACGATCTGGGGGTAGCTGGGTGTCAGAAGGCACCGCAAGAAGTTCTTTGCGAACAAACCCACGCGATGGCCCATCATCCAAATAGTAGAGCACGGGCTCATCGGGTTTGGTAATAGATCGATCCAGATGATATACACGGGATCAGTCGCGCGGCGGCGACCACCTTCGAGCTCTCCTGGTTGATAGAGGTACCGGACATCAGCATCCGATGGAAGTCGTTTCTCCGCTAAACCAACTTGTCGCCCGCGCAAGACGGCGGATGGTTTGTGCAACACCTTTTTATACTTCATGGCATCTACGGGCTTCTTACCGATCAATCTGGTAACCTCGCCGTTCAGTGCAGAGACCACGGCGGGCAGCCTGGTCACCCACTCGGTCGATCACGTATGAGGGTCTACAAGTTCTTTGGCATATTGGTGCCCGAACAGCCTCTCAGCCAGGGCTCGATTGAACCGCTGCACGATCCCCTGGTCCCGGTGGATGTCGACGTGGCCGCGTCTAACAGAAACGTCGTGTTTAGCTAATAGATGAGAGACCGCGCACATGAACTCGCGTCCGTGATTGGCCTGGAGAAGATTCGGCCATTTGAGAGGACTCCTCTTATATATTTGGGAAGAGCCTCGGCCACCTCCTTAGACTATTTTGTGACCAGCGGCTCAGCCCCCTTATAGCGACTCGTTATGTCAACGATTGTCAGTGCGTACTTGTACATCTTGCGACCGACGCGATCGTGAGGGAGAAACAGGAGGTCTGCTCGGTGGACTTCGTTCGGCACCGGCACGTCGAATTTCGGCCGCGGAATATTGTCGAGGCGCGGGCAAATAGATCTGCCAGATGGCCTGCTTCTTGAGCCATTCATTGGCTGCGTTTTCGGAAACCTTGGTCGCCGCCGCGAGATTCTTGATGGCCGCGAGTCCCTTCCAGCAGCCGCGGGGGCTGTAGTATGCGCGCTAGGCGAACCGATAGTTTGGTATCAAGCTTGTGTGTGTCCATCATATGCGAGGTATTCTAGTAGTTCGAATAGTCTCTAACAGGCTTTTTTCAGATCAGATCGTTCGGTAACTGCGTCGTCGATACTAAACCTTTGTTGGAAGTTTCGCTGCAGCTGCCGGTTAAGTTCTGAAGGAACTCGGAGGAATCTAACATCAGTTTTGCGAAAAGGGTGGCCGCTTTTTCGTCCGAGTTCTCAAGGAACTCGGAGGAATCTAACATCCGCTTTGCGAAAAGGGAGGCCGAGAGTTCGTCCTCGCGCCACGTCTCGAGAGAATCTTGGGCCAGACGGATCAGACCCTTTGCGCCAGCTAAACGGTGTTTAAGGGCCGTGCAGCCTACATCGATCAAAGCGTAATAAAGCTTGTCAACTAACATCGTTCTATATATATATATATATTATAATATTTTATATTATTTAAATTAATTATTGCTTTTGCTTATTGCTTTTTGCTTATTGCTTTTTCAATATAGTAGCTGACGGAGACCTGTCGCAACCATCCCCACGACGATGAACGCGATCTCGCGGTCTTTTTGGGCCTCTGACGGTACATAGAAATCTGAAAGTTGTGGCTCGGGATCCAGCGGCGTGAGACTTTTCTGCGGATATGCCCACTCGTACTCGCTCATGGCGTTGTCAACGTTCTGGAAAGTTTGCACGGAGTGATTCTCGCGGCGAAGAGCTTCGTTGATCGCGTCTTGACGGCGGTTAGTTTTTTTTACCATGCTTCGTCTGCGATCTTAAGTTGTTCTACAGCTAAATCGTGATGCTTGCACTCCTCATCCACGAGTTTCCCAGTTTCTAGAATAAATAGTTGCTACCGCTGAACGCCAATGCGTTCATCACCGCACCAACTATGAGTATTGCGATCGAAGCCATTATTTCCATATATTAACAGGTAGAATTCCGGCTTTAACTAGAAAATCTCGGGTCCCAACTGCGGCCACTACATCTAAGGTCACGAGACCTACGTCTCGCGCGGTCATGTCCAATTTGGGAGCTGGCCATCCGAAGGCCATCTTTGATAGTCGAGCAAACCCGATACTGAGACCCGATATCACCACGGCGTGATAAACCGCATTCACTATCATTTTTCCATCGTATTCAGCCATTACATATAGTGATTATTGCATATAAAAGGGATCACGATCAATGTTTAAATGAGGCGCAATCGGTTTCGGAACTTCCTTCGGAACCGCGGCTGGTTGTTTTGAAAGGTAGTTCCACACACACACACGGTGCCCACAACTGCCAGACCACCACCAACAAACCACGGGATGATCCAGGTAGGAGCTACAGAAATCCACGATTCCACCGATCACGATTGCCAATCAACCCCGCGGTGTTTGGTATAGGGAGAAGTTGGTATAATCTTTGGTATAAACCACGCAGCCAATCATGAAGCCTGTCGCCGGGGTCGGTCCATATCCACGGGCGCCGCTGATAAGTCTCGTTGTGCCGCACAGTGGGACACAGGATCACAATGTGTCGAAAGACATGGCGATAGGACCCCTCGAGCAAGTCCAGGATGAAAACCGTTTTTCCGCATCCTGTCTGTCCACATATTATGGCAGAGTGCACAACCTTTATTTGATGTAAAACCCAGAGGTTTTAAATCTTTAGATTTAGATTCAGTAGAGTGCTGAGACGTATCGACCATCTTCGATGTTGAGTTGTGCGTCTGTCATTATATATAAGTACACGTTCAATGGCCCAGCTCCATCCGCCTCTTTGGCTATCTGGATCGTCACACCATCATTAACGTTCTCAACTTGGCGTCCACTACCGTGCATTTGGTCGTCGTCGCTCGCTCGCATGTCTAACCATAACGCGTACTTGGAAGTCAGGAACTGCGCGAGGGAGACGTCCGAGAGCTGCAGGTCTTTGGCAACCGCGGCAACCTCCGGGAAGCGCTTAGAGCCGGCAGCAAACTGCTTTCTGGCTTCGTCCCACTACTGGTGCGCGCTCAGGCCCGCGCTGTAGAGTTGTTTGGGTACTCCCTCAATCGTCACTGTAACAATCTAAAGGATGTTTCTATATGTTGCTACAGGAAGACAATTATACAACACAGTTCTGTTAGATGTCGTTTACATATTGTTTATGTATTTACATGTATATACAATTAAGCAAAATGTTTCATTTATACACAGACTATACTCGAAAATATAACAGTCCAAACAGTCATATTCTGCACTTAACTGGAATAAAATCTATTCCCACAAATACTCCACTATCAGTATATCCGCCAATTTGTTGTCCATGTAGTCTATGTTGCTTTGTTGAAAATTGTATCAATGTCAATAATGCATTCAATTCACAAACCTAATAAACTCAGACGTACAATTACTATATATCAACGACACACTATGATGATTACACAATATTTATCTTATAAATGAACATACATCCGACACTTGATTCAATTTTGTCACATAAGGAACTTCTTGTAAGCTGAATATCCAGTGTATAAATGATATGTGTAATTTCCTATTGGTTTAGACATATATTTCCACAAGCACTAATGAGTATTTTACACCAGCTATATGTGTATCAATTTCACACAAGACGTTTCAAATGGTGAACCATCTGTCTTTCTATCTGTGCACAAGACGGTTCAAATGGTGAACCACCAGGTATGGCACTGCACCCATTCTCGTCAACGGCCACCACGCATACACGCCTTCCTCGTATCTACCCTGTCGATTTACCAACACGTACACTGGGGAAAAAGGGGCTTGTTGAACCTGGAAAATACAAAGGGGCAGAAATCCCTTTACCCATGCTATATTCCCAAAGTCAACACGTTCACACCATATCATTTCACTCAATTTACCACACAAATCGACAGAATCGCTCCATCTATCTACAGTCTACTTACCCCTTATTCCATTTTCTCTCTACTGAACATATATCATCACAACATTTGTCCTTCTCACATATTCACACCAGCTTTGTCAACTATGTCTGGCTTCCAACTGCCCTATCCACAATCCCTACCTATACTGACCAAGTAAAAGTATACCCATTTTGTTTCACTGGACAATACACAGCCAGAGGAACAATGCCAAGCTTTCCCTCCAAACATTATCACTCATGCCCCCAAGGTATCATGTAATTCACCTGTGAAACCTACCTTTAAAGGTACTGTACACATCCATAGCAAGTAAATTTGTTACAGTCACCTCTACCTTTGTGATTTTGGGGTTATAGAATTTGTCGGTTTTTCTAACCCCGAGCGCGAACTGACCCTCCTCGAACACCATCACTATACCTTTCATCGAGCGGGCGGGTACGTTGACATTAATGTTCCACAATGTGTCGCTTTTGTCTTTCGTCATCTTGCGGTGACGAAGAACTCGGTCGTAAAGTATGACAACGCGCCCGGCGTACTGGGTTCTGATCAATCGCGCGAGTTCGGGCATCGTCACCATGTCGTACTCCAACAAAACATTGTCGATCGTATATGTCAATGCCATGTCAGTGGCTATGAGAACTCGGCCGTAGTCGTTGAACGTTAGTTTGTATTCGAGGCGGTCCGCCAAAGCACTCTGATAGTAGGGCATGTGACTCTCCAGCAACTTAAAGTCGAGCGGGATCTAGAAGCGGTTGCGATCGCGTTGTCACTCGCGTTGTTATCTACCGTGTTACCAGCCCCAATTCTAAGTCTGGTTACGTTCTTATTTTTGCTGGTGTCAATACCCTGATAGACCGCGTTTTCGCGCTCTTGCGCCGTCTTCCACAGGTCCTGGTAACAATGGTAGACGTCGCTGTCATCAATTGACATCACCTAATTACCAGAAATCTTTATCATGGTCTTCTTGACGATGGCGCGACCCAGGTTCTGAACGACGGTTCAGTCCACGTCTGTCGACGTCAGCGAAATAGTGAAAGCGAGGCGAACAGTACCCGACACAATGACGTCGCTAGCTCCGACGTTGCGGAAGCGGACCAAGAGCTGCTGGTTCTGGTCGATCGTCGATGGTTTGTTCGTAATAATGACGCTCTGTCTCACGCCTTTCCCCCCAAAGGGGCTACCGCAGTCTTCGGTATGGATTGAGTTTGCGGCCGTATTGACTTGAAGACATAATTCAGTGAAACTAAATAACTCTATTAAACCCGTATGGTTCTTTCTTTAATGCATCGTTAAAATGGCTGGTTACGATATTGGCATGGATGAAGTCGGCCGAGACGATTACCTCGATGATGATAACATCGATGATGACATCGATGATGATGACATCGATGATGATAACGAAATAGGTGGCGCTACCAACGCCATTAGTCTAAGCCAGGAATCAGTCAAGTCACCTTTAGACGACTACTACAACAGTTTGGCAGAAAAGGGTGTGGTCCCATCTATTGGCCGCGACTACTCCAAATTCAAATTGGATCTGTGTGGTAGGTTACGGCTACGATCAGCACCAAATGTCCGGCTCATTGATATAAGAAACGAAAACCCCTAGCGCTGAGCACCATTGCCGGAAAAAACCTGGGCGGTGGCCAAATCGTAAAGGACGAACTCGAATTCACGGATTGGAAGCATGGTAAAACAATTATGCCGGCCCGCGTTGTAGAGACCCTACATTCTACCGACGAAACGCTGGCGAAGACGGCCGGCGCGATAGAAACTGTCGAGCTCAGCGAGCTCCCTCGAGTAGCCACCGACGCTATTCGCACAATGGATATGGATGAATACTCAGAACGATGGATGACCCACCGTTACCTCTTTGCGACCTCCGGGGACTCGATAAGGCTCTGCAAACGGTCCGGGGCGAACTGGTCCTTAACCTCTCCAAACTCCCGGCGCTGGATGAACATATCGCGCTAGAAGAAAGAAAACTTGGGGAATGAAAGAGCAGCTCGCTTGGAGGCTGCATCGGCTTGCCGTGAGGCTCTCCGCACACAAATAAGTTGGATCCGCGAAACAATCTCGAGGGTTCTGCACGAGGATACGACACTCGGTGAGCGTCTTCACACTCTGTTCAGAGAGCAGGGCGTCACAATAGTAAGCATTCTCACAGCTCTCGGCATGACTATATCGACCATAGTTCTAGCTATCACTGGTGGTGGATGTGCGGCGGCTGCACCCGCACCAGCACCCGCGCCATCACCCACGCCATCCGGCGGAGACAAGGAGTGGGCAAAAAAGCATCTAAAAGCCCTCGCCAGTCTCCTGGCTAAATTAGCCGGAAAGGCGGCTGCCGCGCTGCCTGGACTGATCGAGGGTCTCGTCTCCTACTTGTTATCTATATTATCAAAAACGGCCGGATGGATCGCGAGAATGCTTGGGCTTTAATCGTGGCGATCGCCGGTCTCCTACTTTTAGCCTCCCGAGAGTTCCTAAAACCAAAGCGCGAATAGTCCGATCGCCACGAGGGCGACGATGAGCCCTAATTTCTCCTCCTCGTGGGTTGTGACACTAGTTCCTAAGGGACTTGATGGTGTGCTTCGTGGTGGGGTGGGTGCTTGTGTTTTTATTAAATCCACTCCCGAGCATCTTGGGGGGGGGGGGGGGGTTGATGATACCCGTGTTCACGTTCCCGTTGTGGCCGGTTTCTTGATTGACGGGGTGCTGATTATGATCTGATTATTGTAACCGTCAACCGGGCGTCTCGTAGTATCATATTGCTCGGCGCCATATAAAGATCTATTCCAAATAGATGGTCTACTGGGGTGTGGGCCTTCTTCAAAACGCTTTGATACCGCGTGATCGCCGCCGAGAGGTTCATCGAAGATGAGATGGTGGCCTCGACATATGCCAAGAACTGTTTTTGTGCGTCCAACGTCTTCCCGACTCCTATTATAGAACTGAGCGTTTGCGCATGTGCGCCGAGGATGGCCCAGACGTATGTGCGAATGGAGTCGTTGTGGCGAATAACCCCGGCCTGCGTGAACCCCAGACCCTTATCTAACATAAATGTACCCCACCCGTCCTGGACCTCAGCAGCCTGCTGTATGTAATCGACGTGAGCTCGTTTCCGAGGTAACCAATTGCAGGATGAGACGCCACAGTGCCGACCTCCAGACACGTCCGGCCCGAAGGTCATCGTCGCGGGGTCAAAATTCCCGGCGTTCCGACTGACGATGTGGTCGCCGGAGTAATCGTGTCTAAAATCAGTCTGCGTCCAATTCCCGGACTGGCCCCGAATGAGAACGTCCCCGAGGCCAGTACTGGTATGAAATGTTTTCTGGCGCCAGTCTGCGTCTTTTGGTACCCCAAATTCGTTACAGTCTTTCGAACGCCCTACGGTCGTATGCGCTGGAAATGGGATTCCAGCCGGCGTCCTATGGCAGAGAGATTATCTGTTCTTTGATAATCCTCCTAATAGTGTAATACGCGTGAAAGTTGTAAACGGCCCTCAAGAAAGGATCCTCCGCGGCCAGATGGTCCTGAGAGGAAACTCCACATCCGGCTGTTGCGCACCATACGGCGAAGTTGAGCTGATTCTGCCAAAAGTGCATCGGTGTTGCTTTCCACCCGTTCACGGCCTCCATGGTAGGAATCTTGGGCAGCCTATATTGTTCAAAGATGTCGGGAAAGTTGGTTTGAAAGCCTTTTTCGCCGCTAACTTGGATAGTGGGATGCACCAGCCGGGGAGCGCCAGCCTTAGTGTTATAGACACCCCCAGCCGCGTACTTTGCATTTGAATTGAAGCTAAATGCCTTGGTATCCATTGAAAGATATTATTATGTTTGCTATCATCACTAATGTTCAAAAAGAGAGATGTGAACTTCAGAAGTCAATCGACAACTGCTGCGGAAAACGGCGGGCCGGCCTCAGATCACGGTTGGGTGGGAGAATGTGGGGGAGAGCGAAGGGTTTTACTATGTGAAGGATGGACGCCAAGTAAGTGTAAAGCTGCCTCCCGGAATGTGGAGTTTTAGACAGCTCAAAGATGTTGTCACCTCAGAGCTTGACGGTAGAGTCAACCTCACTATCTCGAAGGCTACCGGGCTCACAACAATGACCATCGTCCCAGACAGCCGGATAAGGATCTCCCCGGCGTTGGGTACTCGACTCGGTTTTTAGAAAGACATACTCCGCAAATGAAGGATTGTTTGTCTCTGGTGAGCACATCGGTGAGGTTCCGGTGGATTTTGCCTTTACAAAAACTCTCAGGGTGCACCTGGATCGGGTGAACACATCGTACAACACGGTAGACGGATCTCCCAGCACATTACTGAAAACCGTGCAAAGCAGTGATTGTTTCTTTGGGGAGACTGTGACCTTAGACTTCCCACGCCCCAAGATGAAAGTTTTGGAATCGGGACATATCCACGAATTTACGGTCTCTATTATTGATGATCAAGCGAAAGAGTTGAAGAACTATTACCCGATTTCGGTCGTCCTAGAAATTTCAAATTAATTCAAAGAATTAAACTCATGTTCGTAATAGATTTATAACAACCAACATTATGAGTATATACGGACCAGATAGTTCTTCCAATTTATTGACTTTTTTTTTTTTTTCAGTTTTGAAAATATTTATTTTCCCCGTAATAGGTTTGTGGTGGGTCGGGGCCATCCCCCACAAACCGTACATAATATACATGTAATAGTCAGATACAAATACAAAATATACAATTACAGATATTCACCCTCTTTTGCTCTTGCAGTACTGGGTAGAAATCACTGTTCTATTAAGACTTCATGGTTGAGTGGTACATTAGAATCGTCATTAATGAGAGACCTGAATCTTCAATAAAAAACTTGCACGTGTTATTGAAAAAAGACAGTAATACTAATAATAAACCTGCAGATGACAATGTCACTCTCCAGCGCTGCAAGAGCCAAAGTTTGATTTAGCATATGTAATACATGTAATTGATTATATGTTATCATTCATATTACCCATGATCCAACTGAACCAGCCCCACTCTGTAAAAAGTGAAGTTCAATCCTACTATGCATCTACATTTTTAAATCGTGTATTAACCTTTCAACACTACAGCCGTTTATATAGGTGTTTTTAAACAGTGTAGATACAGACGAGCCGGCTCATCAGGATCTGCACTTTTTGAAAGTCATTTTCATATTTGTTAAAAAAAAAAAAATTATAAATCGATTATTTGAAAAGTATTTTGTGTTGAATGGAATTGACCGAAAATTAACATATTATATATAATCCATTCCAGTTATTTAGGGCTGAAAGGGTTAAATGTTAAAGTTGTTGGTAACATTATGTATTGACAATCCAATGTAAAATCTGTTCCGATCCCCACACTGGTTATAAAACAAAACGCGGTTGGCTCCGTCAGATCAAGGTCTTTGCTTGAACCTGTATTACTCTGTGTATATTATATTCTTCTACTAGATTCATATTTATAATGTCTTTATTTCCCAAACCTATAATATGAGGTGGAATGGGGGGTGGGGAGGGGGTTGGGTTAAAACAAAGAAAGGAAAAAAAACGAAAAAAACAAAACGCACAAAAGCAGAGATTTATTAGAGCACCCGCAACTAGCTCAGCTGAAGATGAAATCTTATTTTGGTATTTTTGTTACATAAAATTAAACAGGTGATTTTTCAACTAGCGGAAAACCCATATCACTGATCAATAGAACTATGTCGACGGCCGCGAACGAGATTCACAGGAATATAGCAAGCTTAGAGTAGACGTCCTGACGGCGACTGTACAAGTTCGCGAAGAGGCACATACAGGACTTAAGGATCTCGGCGGGAAAATAATCCAAGTTGGGGAAGAGGATCATGCAGCATTTACTGAACTAGGCGGGAAAATAACCGAATTTCGGGAAGAGGCCCATACACAGCTTATGGAAGTTTGCGATAAACTAAAACGAGTTCGTAAAGACGCTCATAAAGCCCTTGAGGAAGTCTCAGGGAGGGTTCGCTCTGAGGCCCATACAGCGATTGCGCAAGTTGGTGAAGGCCTGGGTGCAGTGGTTGCGCAGATAATGGACTGTTTGGACTGAGAAGCAGGGCCCATTGAATGAGGGGACCTTTGAATATTAATTTGGCGCCAAAGCGAGCAATATACATGGGGGATACGTCATGACAACTCCCGGTACGCTTCTACGAATGGCGGTCTGCTCGTTTAATTTCAAGGGTAAATCTGTGGGCGCGATCACCGTAAATCTCGTACTGGATGGGGAAGAACGGGCGATTGGAGTCACTAAACTCGCTGGACAGATTTCAGCGCTGGTTTTGTTTGTCGGTGATAATCCAATTAGACTTTCCGAAGGTAGTGTTATTAGCTTTGTTACGAAAATCGCTGACCCAGCGAGTTCTTCCACTGTTGTAATATTGTTAATTGAACTTGATTTATGACGAGTGAACATTTAATACCGTTGAACCTACAACCAAAACCTGCCGATCCTTTTCAACACCCAATCGAGCATTAGAATTGGGTGATAGGAGTTTGACCCCGTCAAATTTCAGGTTGAAAAATATCGTCGACACACAGCAGATTCTAAAACAAGAGGGGGAAACTCGGAGGGTAAATGCTAAAAAATATAGACGAGCTGCAAACATAGCGGATGGGGTGAGCACCTTGCTATCGTCCGTTTCTATAATGGGTGGGGCTGGAAGCGTGGCCTTGTTGTCCACAATCGTGGCTGTGCCTGTCGCTGGAGCTTTGAGCGGGGTAGCCACTGTGGCTGGGCTGCTCTGTATGCCTGCCAGATTAATGGATAGAAAACTAGACTAAGAGCAGAAAGCATGATCAAATAGCGGTTCTCGCGAGGTCTAAGAAAACAGCATCGACGTTATCGTGTCTAAAGCTTTAGCCGATAACAATATATCAGACGCTGAATTTGAATTGGTAGTGGAGGAGATGTCTAGATATCAGGATTTAAAAAATACCATTCGGACTAAGGCGCGCGCCCTCAACAAAGCTGAACCTCTCACAGACGAAGACATAAAAAAAACTCGTCTCGGAGGGGAGGGCCGACGAGAGAAAAAATCTCCTCGCCCATCTCGGGACGTGATATGCTTATTCGCGTGTTTGAGGCAACAGGAGATCCCTCCACCATACAGTCCAGCTGTTCCGACGGCCCAGCCATACGGAACATAAACCTTTTCGGGTCCCGTTACACCAGCGTGATTATGTCACCCACCGGCCCCCATACTTATCGATAACCGCAAACTGTCCGTACCGGGAAGTAATCGTGTTACCGTGTGCCGCAGTCACCTCTCTCATATATAGATCGCCTCGATACTTTGGTGCATATGGTTAAACCAATACACAAAACAAATACACAGGCGGTTTGTGAACAGGTAATGTTTATCTCCAGGTTTATGTTTCATAACTGTCTTGGTGGTTGTGTGTGAGGAGCGTTCCTATCCGACCGCCATTAAACTGTGTCATAAATCAGCCGAATGCCGATATAACGAGCGGTGGTGTAGTGACAATGCCCGACACATAACCTCGGCAAAATAGTTTTACGGGACTTATCAAAAACTACACATCAGATCGGTTCTATCATTCTAACTGACTTTCTGATTTGAATTATTACTAAACGATAATACTTGCGAGCACGTAATCCCTTGCTAGCCAGTCGATGTGTAACCTGAGTGCCACCGCATGGTGGACATAGCAGTGACTCGGATTTGGTACCTACCCCGCAATGCCGACATGGACAAGGCGAAACGGAACTTCTTCGCATCCATGCCCTATGATGTTTGCAATACTCGTAAAAACCGGTACGACGACACCTCTCGTGACTACCTGTCTTCAACCACGCACAATTAACTAGAACCGGCTTCTTCGGCGAGAATCCTGGGACCCCTCTTCTCATCCATGCCCGGTGATTCTTGCAATACTCGTAAATACCGGTACGATGACACCTCTCGTGACTACCTGTCTTCAACCACGCACAAATAAATAGAACCATTGTGTGAATACATATACTGTGTATAACCAATGGATTTCTTATCTCTAATAGGGGGTATTTCGCCTTATCGAGTATTGCGCAACACTAGGTAGTGTTTATCTTCAGGTTTATATTTCATAACATCCTTCGTGGTCGTGTGGGCTAAGGCGTCACTCTTTGGAGACGTGGGTTATGAGTTCGCACCGCGGCTGGACCTAAAACTTTGTTTAACTTCTATCCTTACAAACGAAATCGCTATGGTAAAGAACTGCATGACAACGGCGTTCCTACCCGACCGCTCGAGGAAGTATATTGTTTCGCGGTTGATGAAAAATAATTCCCACTCTTCTCATCCATACAGTGATAACAGTGGGGAAAAATCCAAGTAGTATATGAGAGTCAACAATGATACAAGTTTCATGTGGGATTCGCCGCGCGTAGTGGGTGACTTCCATAGAAACTTGTATCAGTTTGACTCTCATATACTACTTGAGCCCTTTCCTCCACCAGCGCTGCTGCATGTTCATCTGTTATTTATGGCGTCCGTGCCCGGGCCGACAGCTTCATCTGAATAATTGATCATACATGTCGATTGGATTTATGTTGGGGGAGCATGAGGGCCAGTACATTCCGTTGATTCCCACCGTTTCCAGTTACACATTAACAACATTGTCACGGTGTGCTCTGGCATTGTCGTCCATAAGGACAAACCCATCGCCTGTATCTCCAGCATATGGCAGTACAAAACGTTCATCCCTCATCACGATATCTGACAACCGTTAAATATCCATTATTTATAACGCACTAGTACATGCGTCCGAGATAGGCAATGCCGTCCCACACCACCATCACCATAGGCGTCGCCAGGGGGGGGGGATGCAAATATGACTATTGGTAAGGAAAGTACATAATACGTCTCTGCTATTGATATAGACTGTTTCTATTTCAGGAATACATGTTGAATATGTATGATCGCGATGTCAACTAGTCTAGAATCGGCTTCGCCCTCCAGTTTAACTCCAGTCTCTGTGGCTGTTGAGAGATTGTGGCGAAAAATAAGCGCCTGAATTATAGACATACAACAACAGCAACAACAACAACAATAATTTGTCTGCATCATGAAAAACTCTAAAGATAAAAGCCAACGGAAGTTGGACTCCTACTTTGTACCCGGGTAAACGCAAATATTCGAACCTGACGTCGTAACGCCATAAACATGGCCCCCATTCCAACGTTATTTACATTGCGCGAGTGTGCATAATTTTCTTTATATTTATGCGAATAACGTGAAGGTTAGAGATTTGGTTCATAAAAGATGAAACTTCGTTTTGTCCGATGTTCAAGGTTATATTCCAAACGATCCTTGAATTAGAGGAAAAGTCTCATTACTTCTGGAAAGCCCCTCGTACATCGTCGGTAAATTGTGCTCAGTTCATCATCATCATATAAATACATGCATCCAAATTGTTCTGCACGTACCGGTATGTTCTTGGCAACATGCATGTAATTTCATGGTGACAATATTCAAATGTATACTATTCTAAAATGTTGTGTTTTCATAATGTGCCTAAAATCAGAGTTTAAGCATCAGCAATACGACGAACTTGCGTTTCAGACAACTCCTATCACGATTCGTGATAAGAGTTGTCTGAGACGCAAGTTCGGGTCGATTTCCTTGGAAGAGTGTTGAAAGTCATTTTCTACGATTTATCTAAGATTTACAGATATTTTTCTTACGTAAATTCGGTGGTGCGATTGTGGAAATTATAGCTCTAAAATGAATTAGAACGTCGGAAATTGCACATAGAAATCAAAAAAAAATGCGGGGGGGGGGGGGGTGGACCCCGTACCCCCCGTCTAACGAGAGGGGACATCCCTCTCGTGCACTCCCTGTCTTACAACCTTCGGCTGTCGGCGTCTACCGTTGGTAGACGAACCCCCTGGAAAATTCCTGGCGACGCCTATGATCACCGACCTCCCTCCAAATCGATCCTGCTCTGCGAGCATTCACATGTTTCCACACTCGACGGCGTCCGTCATGAAAGTCCAGACAGAATTTATATTTGTCAGTGAACAAGATGTGCCTGAAATCATTCGGTCGCCACCATGTTCGCTCCTGAGCAAATTGTAGTCAGTCTCAGCGGTGTCCTACGGTCAAAGGTGGGTGGTCGCACTGATGGCCGGCGAGCATGTACATTGGCAGCATGCAATCGGTTTCTAAGTGTTTGAGCACTGCCAATTACTCAGGAAGCCTCAACAAAGTCTCTAATCAATGTTTTTGTCGAATCGAACCTCCTTCTTTTGGCCATTAACGCGATTGACCGATCTTTGCGATCCATTGCGACTCGTAGACGGTCACGCTGAGGTTTTCTCGCAGAGGTGCCAGTCTCTAGGTACCATTGCTACAGAAGACCCATCACACTTTGGCTCACTCCAAGATCTGTAGCCACACGACGCTGGGAGGTCCCACACACCAGAAAATGTAAGGCTCTGTCCACCTCCTGTTTAGGTAGATGTCTCCTGAGCATTGTAACTCATAAAGTATGCAAACACAAGTGAAACTGTACCACTTTCAATAACAAATATCCTTCATAACGAAAATTCAGTAATACCAGTTCCTTTGCAGGGGTGTCCTTGAAACAAGGCAAACCTCTCCAACCTCCCGTGCAGTCACTCAGATTACTACGCTTAATTCGTGTGGATATAACATACCGGTGTGTGCGCAAACATATTGACCAACCTACATAAACATGTCGATGTAAGTTTTAAATATATGACCTTTACTTTATTTTGTTGAGTACAGAACAACTGAACGTATGCGAATGATTTTGACCATAGGGTGAAGGTGGGATCGATATAGAATGATGGACTTGTGTTATAAGGACATGGGTCAACTATGAAATCATTCCATGTATGGTAACAAAAAGTTAAAAAATGCAAAAGATTAAAGTTATAATTATGTAATGGGTGATCATATACGATCATCGGGTCTAAAGTGTGCAGTTACTGCATCAGAAATTGTTTGTGCTACAGCAGCTGTCAGAATCACAATTCTTATCAGTATTATCATTGGCATTCTCTTCCTAATACTTTATAATCAAACTAAATATATCACAAGTTAGGCCCCTTGTAGATTCATCTTATACATTTTACAGAAATATGATGGACGACCTGCAAACAATATATATAATCTAGCAAGCAACACCCAGCATAACGGTCAGTCCGTGATGAGTTGATGGACAATTGAATGATACATATCAGTATAAGTTAGACCAACATGCAACACACCTTCTACTTTCATTAAGTTACTGGGACTCATGTAGTATCCTTAGAATTAATAATAACATAACACTAGTAGTAATTTGTATGCCTTTAAAGATGGAATAATGTCACCATTTCACAAAGCAAATTCCATCCAAATATATTGTTATTGTGATGAAACCAGTACTGCCTTGATAACCCTAAATTTTGGCACGCTCACTGTTGTAGGGAAAGCATATACGTTTATGTATTTCCCCAAATAAATGGTGTCCGAATATTTAGGGTTATTACAGTATTCAATAATATTATACTACCCATATCTTAAACTGTAGTCATCGACTGTATAAAGACTGTATACATACATTGTGTTTATTATGCCCCCCTATGCGATAGCTAGGGGGCATATTACGTTGTTCTTGAGGTTCCGTACGTCCGCCCGTATGCCCGTCTGTCCACCCGTACGTCCATCCGTGTACATTTACGTCGAAAAGTCAAATAGTTTGTAAGAGTTTTTCCATCATGTAATATCTTCAATATTACTTGATGTATTGCTTTAATATTCGGACAGTTCATTCACTTGAACATGTGTGACAGAATCACACCACCAATGACATGACGTTTACCCTTGTGCGTACCAAAATAACCCTAAATATTTTATCATAATTTGTTTTGTGAAACCCCTATTATTATCCCTTCGTTTCGTTTCTTAGCTCGCGTGCACAAAGTGCAGAAAGAGCTAATGGAATACCCCTGGCATCGTCGGCGTCCACAAACTTAACGTTGGGGGTAAATGTCTTATACTTCAGTTTCTTTTCATGGAACACCTGATGGACTTGTTTTATAAGGACATGGGTCAACTATCAAATCATTCCATGTATGGTAACAAAAAGTTAAAAAATGCAAAGGATTAAAGTTATAATTATGTAATGGGTGATCATATACGATCATCGGGTCTAAAGTGTGCAGTTACTGCATCAGAAATTGTTTGTGCTACAGCAGCTGTCAGAATCACAATTCTTATCAGTATTATCATTGGCATTCTCTTCCTAATAATTTATAATCAAACTAAATATATCTGGGGGGCCGGATCCAGGGGAGGGGGTGGGGGAGGGGGGGGTGGGGGGGGGGCGTGGGGGCATAACGCCCCCCCCCCCCTTCCCCCCCCCCCTATTTTTTGACGAAGCAATGATTGTTTTTTTTTAACCAGATTAGAAAAGGCTATCAGTAACATTTATGATTACATGAACTGTACAGTGAGTGGTAAATATAATTGTTAAAGTCTACGTAACAAATCCTACTTTATACATGTATGTCCAATCACCACTTTAAAAATAATAATACACAACAAAAAAATCTACAACTTAAAATAAATTAAGAATTTAGAAACTACCCAGATTATCATGGGGTGCGATGTATAATGGAGGGAAACTAACCAACAACAACAACAACAACAACAACATTACAAGTTACATGGCATCAAAACGTTTAAACCAGGCACCTCTGACTGCCTTCTTTTCACCTAAAATAAGTAAGTATTAGTTGTCGATGTCTTTCCCAATTCTTTAATATTTCTAGGTCGTCAGACCATAAATCGATCAAGCCATTTTTAAAAATTTACTTTAGATCCCTCTTTTCCCTTGCAATTATGGTGAATGATCCAGTAACCGGTGCATACCATTAACCGGTGTAGTCAGTGTAAGTTACACAGTTTGTTAACAAATATCGTTATAAAATGTTGCCTTATCATAAGGCAAATCTCAATGTGCCAAAGTAATGAGCAATTGGATCGTTGACAAATTTTGTAAACTAACTAGACAAAGTCGAGCGATCCTTGGTGACCGATGAACACAATGATCAAGGCTATTGCAAACCACGTAAACAATGTTTTTAGACCAAAATATTATGTGTCAAATTTTGACAGATATTCAGGAATAAAAAATGACAATGTTGCATTTACACCGTCCCTCTCTAAGTCTTTCTCTCCGTCTGTCTGCAGGTTTCTCTACAGTCTGTCTATCATTATTTGCCGGTCCAACCGCCCCTCTCTTTGACTGTCCATGTGTGCAGCTAAGTCGAACCGGCAGCTTTCGCCCGCAATCTTTCGTCCCAAAATTTTGGCCAAGTTGTCTGACGCAGACTCCCTATCCAATAATAATTGATTCGTCCATGTCTGTCTGTCCGTCCGTCTGTCATTTTTAGATCGCCTGCACGAAAGTGCAGGAAGAGCTATATGGCATACCCCCGGTCAAGTTTTATTTCCGTTCCAGTCCAGTGAATTTTAGCGGAGTTGTCACCCTTAGTATTGAGCTGTTGTTTTGGTTTTCCAGGGGCAGTAAATATAGCCAATGCAGAAACATCTGAAGGAATGGATACCGCAACGGAACAAGCGTCTGTGTCTACATCATCTAGTGGTCATGAACAAACAACAGCAGGTGGCTCTATGCAAGCAGTGTCACTAGCAACAGGTAGTGTACAGTTTCTTATATGGGCCACGCTTTGTGAAAATCACCCTCTTATGCATCGCCTCATGTTGCCGTAATTGACTTGGAAAAATAACTACAATTTCTGTAAATGATATCGAACGTTGGCGCAAATTTCAGAGCAAATGTGGAATAGTATTCCGCATTTTCTCTGAGATTTTGTCAACTTTTGACATCACTTACTTCAAGTAGCGTACCGTAGTGCTTCAAATTCAATTACGGTGACACATGGATATGCCGGACCACCGTAGTCATCTGTACCTTGGCTATCCGTAGTAGAACTGTAGTAGAACCGTATTGGCAATGTGTTCCTCAAATAATATTTAATCAGCTTCCCGGACGGCCCGGTGATGAACCCCGGACCCTCCGGGGGCATCCGTGGTCATCCATAGTTCATCCTTGTCATATACAACAAGGCATTATACTGATGTGTGGAGGGATTTCCAACGGTCAGAACCCCAACCCCCTCTCACCCCTAACCACCCCCACCCTCTCACATACACAAACACCTGTTAAACGACCATCACAATGTTAAATAAATGTTCCAGACATGTGTCAGATATATATTATATACATTTGAAGACTTCATTAAATAAAAAAAAAATGGGGAGGAGGGGGGATTTCTGACTGGTGGCGGGGGGGGGGGGGGGGGGACTGACTAGTTCAAAGCACCCTCGGGGGTTTTGGGTTTTGGCCGGCCTGAAACCCCCTGGGGGAATTTTGGGCCGGCCCAAAACAGCCCCCGGGGGATTTCAGGCCGGCCCAAAAAAAAATCGGGGGTGTTTCGGGAGGGAGGGGTGGATTTCTGACTTCTACACCGGTACTGGAATTGGTAGACACCAGTGATTTGAACTGGTTCCTAAGAAGTCAAAATTGTCCTACTGCAACACAGGGCAATTTATATACCCCTTCATCAGTAATCTTTCACTGGACTGAAACTCACTCTTTCCTTCTGCATTTCAGGAACAGAGTCACTGATGGGACAGCCAGATATTGCGTTGGTGGTTGACGGTACAATCAAAGAAACAACTGATGAAGAGAAGGTTTTCTTGATAAACAACAGACAGCCCAGTACGTCATTCCACTTTCCATCAAGAGAATACGTGGATAAACGGAATACCTTTTGGACACCTTTACATTTCTGGCCTATTCTAAATCACTCGACGGAGTATTTTGTATTTGCTGTGTGCTATTTCCAGTGAAAGCTCATCAGGGAAGTCGTGCCAAACATTTGATAAGAGCTCCATACAGAAATTGGAAGGACGCTTTACAAGATTTCCGAGACCATTCATGCCTGGAATATCATAAGGATTCATTTGAAAGGATGCAAGCATTCCAAGGGACAATGGCAAATCCATCAAGTAGAATCGAGCATTCAATTTCATCACATGCTGCAGAAACTGTGGAACGCAACAGGAAGTTCCTGAAATCAGTTTTACGGGCTATCCAATACTTGGGGAGGCAAGGGCCGGCACTCAGAGGGAATCACGATGATGGTAAATTAGATACACTGGATGATGATGTTATAAACAAAGGAAATTTTAGGGAATTACTATCAGTGTGTGTGAAACGGATGAAAATTTGCGTAGTTACCTTGAAACATGCCAGAGTAATGCCACATACATTTCAAAAATCACGCAGAACAATCTCCTGGACTGCATTCGTGATTTCATCCAGGGTGAAATTTTGAAGGAAGTCAAGCAGCAGGTCAGTGGGCCATACTTTGGCCTAATTGCCGATGAAGTAACTGACAGTGCCAATTGGGAGCAATTGGGAATTGTCATCCGCTATGAGAAAAACAATAAACCCATTGAAAGACTTCTTGAGTACATCAAGTGTGACGACATTAGGGGTGTGACAATTGCCGATCTTATCATTGAGTGCATCAAGAGTGTTGGACTTGACCCATCATATTGTCGTGCCCAGACATATGATGGCGCTGGTAATATGGCGGGAAAGCAGAAAGGAGCAGCCAGGAGCTTCCAAGTGAAAACCGGAAATGAGAGGGCTACATACTTCCACTGTGCATCACATGAATTTAATCTTGCTCTTTCAAAAGCTTCTAGGGTACCAGACGTATATAATATGGTTTGCCTTCTGCAATCGTTGGGAAAATATTTCATCAAATCGCCAAAACGTCAGGGCCGTCTTGAGATATACATGAAGGATAACATTCCAGAAAAAGAGTTCAACACCATGAAGAAAAAAATCAAACCATTGTGTGAAACGCGGTGGGTAGAGCGCCATAGTGCCTTTGAAGATCTGGAGGGCCTTTACAAGTTTGTCCTTCCATTCCTTGACAAGCTTTCAAACAATGAGGATCGCATTTGGAACCCAATTATAGGACACTGTTTATTAGAGTAACTACGGTACAGCGTTCGCACATTGCGCAAAATACAAGAAAAAATGTTCTGTGTTTCTACCAATAAAACGGTCTGCACAACAACGCAGTTTTACTTTATGAATCAGATATACTCACTGACTATCAATTCTCAGGGGCGGATGTATACTGTCCCCGCCGTGAGAATTGAAATCGAACCACACATAATGCATGTTTAAGTACAATAAGCACGGTGAGATGTGTGCGTATTGTGTAATACTTTGAATAAAGCATGCGTCGTGTTTTTACCAACAAGAGAGTGACAGAAACACGCGGGGTTACACTATACATGCCACATTAATGTTTGACTTGCAATTCTCACGGGTGAGTATTTATTGTCCCCGTAGTGAGGATTGAAATTCCGCCCTATATAATAGTCGTCATTGCTTTCTAGTGTAATGTAATGTTTTGTGCGGTAATCATGTCACATTCAGTGGGAAACGTCCCGGACCCGATATCACACTACTGAACACAATTAATTACCAGAAATATGAATAGTTCAACATTTGGTAACTACGGTACTACGTTCGCACATTGCGTAAATACAAGAAAAATGTCTACTGTGGTTCTATCAATAAAATGGCATGCATAACCACTTAGTATTACTGTATCAATCGGATATACTCACGGACTACGGGCGGATGTATAATGTCCCCGCCGTGAGAATTGAAATCCAACCACATATATTGCATGTTTAAATACGATAACTACGGTAAGAGGTGTGCGTATTGCGTAATAATTTTAATAAAGTATGCATGGTGTATTTACCAATAGGAAGGTGGCGGAAACACGCGCGGTTACACTATATAAGTCGAATTTAATATCTGACTTGCAATTCTTACGACTTGCGGGGCTCATACCGCAGCGTGAGCCCCGCAAGCCGCTATATCTTGTCTTACAATTCTTACGGACTAGCGGGGCTCACGTTACACCGGCCTATTGCGTTAGTTCATCTATTCCTGAAGCATTACTACATGGCAACGTAATTATATGCTTAAAATACATTCATATGACCATACAGCATGACGCATCCCGAAATACATTTATGTTGCCACTATATTCCCTGGTCCTTGGAAAGCATGCTTCAGATGATCACATTTTTAGGCTGGACATAATAGCCGTTTATTTGTCCTTGATACACGGTCATATGACAACACACTGTATTCTCTTTTATCAGGTAACCTCTCTTCTGCCCTGTATTGGCCGAATACGTACCGACTGATAACATATTGTTGTATCAGGCATTGACCTGATACAAACATCCGGGTTACAACGAAGTGAAAACTGACGTTCCATTGGTCGGATGACGTCACGTGACGTTACCGAATGACATCAGTGTAATGACGAAACGTAAACAAGTCCGCGTTCTGTCCATAGATAACGATGTCATCTGTGGTCATTTTCCACCATAAAACGTTACCTGATAAACAGAATACCAGACTAGTGTCTTTTGATATCAAGTTTATCAGGCTTGGCTCGGAAACGGTAGGAATTCTTCAGCAAGCTTCGGAATTCCTACGCGTTTCCTAGCCTTGCCTGATAAACTTGATACCAAAAGACACTAGCCTGGTATTCTCTATATCCATGGTGATAACACCATTTTCTGAGTCCCTGAAACACTGTAATACAGCTATGGATGCACAGCATACTGTTTAGTTCTTGGAATACTTTAACTCTTTGCATGCTGGGAAACTTGTGGGCTATAAATAGTTCAAAACTAGCGGACAAAAATTCATATTTTTTTTTATTTCTCCTTGTAAATATCATGAATATGTCTTGGGATTTCATTAGAATGGAGTCCTGAGGACTCAATTCTAATGAAATTCCAAGACATTTACAGAGAGAAATAAAAAATATACTCCTCATTTGTTTGGCAGATATTTTTGCAGCTAGCGTGCAAAGTGTTAATGACTATTTCATGCCAGAAACATATTGCTATTATCACATTTTTTATCCAACACAAAAAGATTGACCCAGATTGAACGAATATACAATCACATCATGCGTATCACAAGACACATTCAGCTAGTTAAAACACATGTAACATTCACTGTCTCACTAGCCGAGAAACTGAAGCCTAATTGTAAACATCCGTTTAACATAGAGACACGACATGATGGTAAATCGCCATCACTGTGAGGAAGTTTGGTAATGATCCGACTAACAGATCAGTTAATATTTTACATTTGGACATGCATTTGTTGACGCCTACTATGTATACTACTATGATGCCGCCGCCTAACCAGGAATTCTGGCCGTCATGTCTAACTTTCCACTAACGTGGTGAGACAAAAATTGCGCACCAACAAAAGGCGGTTGTAAATGCAAGTAAATAAACTTAATAAAGTGTATTTTCGTATGTACTGACAATATCTGTCAGAAGTATAGTATACACCAGTGAATGATACCTGGTATGATTATGATAAATCACAGTATCAAGTATGTTGAAAACATCTTTGAACTGTTAGAATTGTGGTACATACCAGGTAGTCTGTATGTAAACAATATCTATATTTATGACAATGTGATAAAAAACACTAAATCAAACTATTTCTCGCACATATTTAATCGGGTTGAATTATTTTTATACTTACACATGTACCGCACAAAGTGTATCCTGGTATTATGTCACACTGTTTGCAATGGGTTGTTGCATGAACAGTATACACCTATCAGAAGGCACAAATGTGTTTGCTGGGTGGCTGAAATTTCACTGATAACAATACAGCGTCAATATGCGCAATTTTGGCAGATCACGACCCAAATCAACTTGTCCATTTTCAACAAATTCTATGATGCTTCTGTAACAAGGTGTGGACCCTGCGGACCCTTAGGTTCCGAGACAACAACAAGTCACCAACTACTATAAGCCTCTCTTTATTCATAAACACGGCAAGACACGCGAGGGAGAGAGAAAGCTGAAATTAGACAAACACACACAAAATCTTGATTACTAACTATACATTAATACCATTTATTATATGTGCTGTCACTTAAAGTCACTATATCCATAGCTGAGCATTCAACAATGTGCATACCATGCAGAGCCGACTGTTGCTGATGACATCCGTTTGGCGAGTGTATATTGCAGTACCCACTTATTCATTGGTATGCACAGTTGAACATGCCAATCAACAATACAGCTGTTTGACAGACTTATGGGAAATATACTAGCGTGATATGTATTGAGTTACGGATATAGCCACTTTAATGGCATTTAATGGCATTTACCCATTTGCCTCAAGCAACTCGTCCAATTACAGACACCATCTTTCAACTGAATAATCCAACCTATTCCACTTGTTCATACTTTAAGAGAAACAAGTAAAATAGATAATCAATAATCTTGGCACCTCCTTGTAATCCATTCAACATTACCCGTCTGTGTACTTATAGTTCCTAGCAGTGTAGATACAGACAAGCCGGTTCATACCGAGCCGCCTCATCAGGATTTGCACTCCTCGCAAATAGTTTTACTCGCAGTTGCTTATGGTGAAGGGGTTAAGCACATCCATTACAATATACAAATTAGTTCACTAAATGAAACACAATCATATATTTCGAACACTATCATATCAAACTATGATTTGCCATTGTGACAAACACTGATCCTCAATCGGAGCATATTTAACTCTTTGCATGCTAGCGGTGAAAATAACATCCAACACATGACGAGTATGTTTCTTATTTCTCTGTAAATATGTCTTGGAATTTCATTAGAATTGTGTCCTGCGGACTCAATTCTAATGAAATTTCAAGACATATTCATGATATATATAGTGACAAATAAAATAAAATATAATGAATTGTCATCTGCTATTTTTGAACTATTAATAGCTCACAAATTTCCCAGCATGCAAATAGTTAAGTGTCTCAACAATTCATACAATCTACATGTAGCATACATGATTGTGATCCTTAAATAACGTTTCATGTCCACTCATCAGATGTATATGTTAACAAGTGTAACTAGAGCAAATAGTAATGGATAACTAATCTTTTCAACACATTTCGAGTATCTACATGTAGCATACATGATTGTGATCCTGAACTCTTAGCGTGCTAGCGGTGAAAATATCCGCCAAACAAATTAGGAGTATATGTTTTATTTCTTTTTGTAAATATGTCTTGAAATTTCATTACCAGATGGCCGCGGCCCGCATGTTGAGCCCGCCGAGACATTTGATGGTCTGAGTGTGTATTTATTTGAAGTTTGATGCCCAATAAGCATACAAAGTATCAAAACAAATCTGACTTAAGATTACACAGATAGTAGTTATGTGAAAACTTTAATGCAAATTTTGACAGAAACTTTAAAGCAAAGTTCCAAGTCATTTGACCTTAACCTTAGGCACAGGGGCCGCATGAGTGGGATACAGCATGAATATATGGATCATGACTAATAAGTATATGAAGTTTCAAGTCAATGTGACTTAGGACTGCAGAGATATAAGGTATTTAAAAACTTTAACACAGATTTCGGAATGCAAACTTCTAAGTCATTTCACCTTGACCTTGGGCACAGGGGCCGCATGAGTGGGATACAGCATGAATATATGGATCATGACTAATAAGTATATGAAGTTTCAAGTCAATGTGACTTAGGACTGCAGAGATATAAGGTATTTAAAAACTTTAACGCAGATTTCGGACGCACGCACGCAAGCACGCACGCACGCACGGATACCCGGACGTCATTGTGATCACTATGTCTCGCTTTCAAAAATTGAGTCCACAGAAATTCCAAGACATATTCATGATATTTACGGGGAGAAATACATAAAAATATGATGAATTTTTGTCCGCAAGTTTTGAACTATTTATAGCCCACAAGTTTCCCAACATGCAAAGAGTTAAATAACGTTTCATGTCGACTCCTCAGATGTATATCAGTGATTCTATATTTTATGTACATATTGGTGCCGTTTTTCTAGTTTAGATGTAGAACCAATAATTCATTAAACTGTTTATTCCATTGGGTGACAGTCTAGTTGTTACATTTATAATAGTACATGTATAGCCAATTGTTCTCGTCATTTTCTTCATTTTATTTCCACTTCAAAGGACCAGGGGTCTCAGAAATGTCATTTCCGTTACGTAAATTTACATGACGTAAATATAGCTTTACATTTACATTTTTTTCTTTTCAACGGCATAAAACATACAACTGAAGGGACATCTATTTAGAAAAGTGTCAATAATATGGTAAGCTAATTGTATTAGTTTGAAACAGAGAAATTTAGTAGCAAGTCGTGGAATTTCTCATTTATGGTAACCAACAACATGTATTTAATATGAATCAGTAAAGTTAAGCAAAACAAAATAGCTTGGCATGTAACAGAATGCCGTGTTTTACCACATGTACCAAACATCGTTATAAAGCTACATTTATTAATTAATGCACAGGCTCCCCCCAAAAATATGGGCGTAACGGCAATGATTATGTAACGGTAATGACAAAACGTAACGGTAATGACTTTTCATTTATTTAAAATACTAATACAGCATATATAACAAACATATTTATACTTTGAATATGCTGTACAATATAACTTGAAGTTAGTGTTTACTTTTAATGTGATTGCCAATAGAAACCCACACTTCTTGAAGCTGTGTCTGTTTTTTGTTGTTCCAGAGCTTTTACTAATTAAATTCTCATATAAATGTTGTAGGTCTGAATAAATGTGCCATTACTGACCGACAACTGATGGGACCTGGTTTATATCTAATTGACGCATCAACTGACTGGTTAGTATGGTAATTTATCATTGCCGTTACACGATCGCCGTTACACGATCGTCATTACCGTTACACAATTTTGTAACGGTAATGATTTTTCTTTAAAAACTCCCATTTTTCACCCCTCTGTGTACAACGCATCATGAAGGTAGAATATGCAAAGGCAACGTTGTAAGTGTGTCTATCTACCCATTTTGGTTTCAGTCGACCTACATACATATGGACGTGTATAAACCGTGAACGGTAATGATGCATGTAATGTGTAACCTTAAAATTCTGAATACAGACCGGCCTCGTTCTCGGCAATGACTTAAGTTGTATTACCACAGTGTTTATTTATAAATCGGGTGCCCATAAACAGTGTTCATTGCATTAGTAGCTGAGAGTAGGAAAGGGAGGTTACTCTGATTTTACACTTTTTGTTCAGATGCAATGTATAGTAAAGTACAAATGGACAAGATTTGAGAATTACGGGCTTGTGAACTGTGCTGATTGATGATCGGGACATGCCCATTTGGTGCACCATACGTATGCCAACAACAGAAAATAATAACTAAACACACATAACAAAAATTGTAAATACTGTTTTCTTAATGGATTGGTATTATACATAGTTTCTTTACTGGAAAAAAAAATTTTCCTTATAAATTGTGTGATTTGTCAGTAAATTACACCGGGACACCAGATGTACATAAACTATAGAATCACTGATATGCTAACAAGCGTAACTAGAGCAAATAGTAATGGATAACTCATCTTTTCAACACAACACACATTTGTATGTTACCCTGATGAACATGAACACATGTTTGAACACATACATGCATATAAATCAGCATATACCTTACCCATCTATGACTAATATCCATGTGGCTGTGACTGGAGAAATGGGGCTTATGGGTTTGGCCACCAGTGTAGATCCAGATCATCTGCAGTGTTCGCCATTCCACCAGTGACACACCTGTCATGCTTCGCACAAGCAATATAGATCGCTATCTACAGGAGTGTGCAGTTTGATCAGGAGCTACACTGGTCACAAAATGCATAAACCCCATTTCTCCATTTACAGTCACATGTTCTTGATGTGCTAATAAATAGAGAATAGTAGGTTAGTGCCATGAATGGGAAAAAATATCTAGCTTTCGAAGCGCTGTCCCCAAGCCAAATAAACTTTTTCATCGCAAATGCGCCGTTTAATTAAGAGATTTTTTTATTGTTCTGCAACTTGTTTCATTGTATGAAAGTATTTTCATCAAATGTTCTAATTAATTTCGACGGAGTGCCACTTACATAGTTGCTGTACTTAGCACATGTTTGGTTTCCTGTTATTTTTGTATATTATAATGTCATTCAACACAATGTCACAATGCTATCCATCATAGATTAAAAACCCATACAAATATCAGCATACATGTATGTTGCCACGGTATCAGAAAACACAAATCTCTGTTGAAATATCTATGTAGCCAAACAGGTAAATAACCTTTGTTTTGTTTGTTTGTTTATTGTTGTTTAACGGCCTATCAACAGCTAAGGTCATGTAAGGCCGGGCAAACGAGTTTGATCCCATTTTAACCTGCTGCATTGGGGGGAAAATCCCAAAATCAGAACGGAATATTTACATCGAGAACAAATATATTCAGCCCTGAAATTAGAATAACCTGACCTGGTGCCAGGTCCATACCACACCAAGTCACTTGGCCCCTTCCCCTAAAATAGGATTACGAATATCGTAATACTCTCATAAGGGGTATAACCAGATTCAACTGTCACATACAAAATGCCAAAGATGTATGTGAGTGCCAAACCAGGTCTCCAGTCGGGATTCCGGTAAGGATGAACCCCGATCGTTAAATTACCCATCACATGCTCCCACCTGCCACCCACTTTGAGTATTGCTCAGTCCATTGATGTGACGTCACAATTTGTTACTCCAAATTTCCTACACTACCTGCATCTGTGTTTTCAAACGAACTGGGCCAGTGCATAGAGCAGTGAGTGAGTGAGTGAATAGGGTTTAACGTCCGCTTTTCTGACATAGAGGTACAAGCCTCAGGGAGTCTACATGCAGACGGGTCAACGGGGTCGAGTCCCGTATCCACCTGTCCAAGGGGGGTAAATCCCAACTTCAGAACTCAATATTTACAATCAAAATATATATTCAGTCCTGAAATTAGAACAACCTGATCTAGTGCCAGGCCCTCGCCACACCAGCATCATTTATCCCATCCCCTAAAAGTAATAGGATTAGCGCTAATCTTACTTTTATATATGGGGCATAGCCCGACTCAACTCTCACATACAAGAAAGCCAAAAATGTACATGAGGGCCAAATCCGGTATAGTGGGTTCCGGAAAGTATGAACCCAATCGTTAAGCCAGTTTAGTCGCCTTTTACGACAAGCAATGGCTACTGCAGCACTATTCTCAGGATCAGTTGATCCCGCCCCGGTGCCTGCACGGGGCTGCATAGAGCAGATAATTTCTTTGGGTGGTTACTTTAATATGGTTACCTAATGACTATTTCATGCCAGAAACATATTCCTATTATCACATTTTTTATATCCAACACAAAAAGATTGACCCAGCTGTCGGAACGAATATACAATCACATCAGGCTTATCACAAGACACATTCAGCCAGTTAAAACTCATGTAACATTCACCGTCCCACTACCCGAGAAACTGAAGCCTAATTGTGGACATCCGTTTAACAGAGACATGACATGAGGGTAAATCGCCATCACTGTGAGGAAGTTTGGTAATGATCCGACTAACAGATCAGTTCATATTTTATATTCAGACATGCGTGGGTGGCAGGTGGGAGTATGCGATGTGTAATTTAACGAGCAGGGTTAATCCTTACTGGAATTTCGATTGAAGACCTGGTTTGACCCTCACATACGTCTTTGGCATTTTGTATGTGACAGTCATTGTTGGATCTGGTTATCCCCGAGTATTACAATTATTCGTAATCTTATATTAGGGGAGTGAGTGAGTGAATAGGGTTTAACGTCCGCTTTTCTGACATAGAGGTACAAGCCTCAGGGAGTCTACACGCAGACGGGTCAACGGGGTCGTGTCCCGTATCCACCTGTCCGAGGGGGGTAAATCCCAACTTCAGAACTCAATATTTACAATCAAAATATATATTCAGTCCTGAAATTAGAACAACCTGATCTGGTGCCAGGCCCTCGCCACACCAGCATCATTTATCCCATCCCCTAAAGTAATAGGATTAGCACTAATCTTACTTTTATATATGGGGCATAGACCGACTCAACTCTCACATACAAGAAAGCCAAAAATGTACATGAGGGCCAAATCCGGTATAGTGAGTTCCGGAAAGTATGAACCCAATCGTTAAGCCAGTTTAGTCGCCTTTTACAACAAGCAATGGCTACTGCAGCACTATTCTCAGGATCAGTTGATCCCGCCCCGGTGCCTGCACGGGGCTTTTATATTAGGGGAAGGGGCCAGGTGACTGGTGTGGTATGGACCTGGCACCAGGTCAGGTTATTCTAATTTCAGGGCTGAATATACTTTTTCTCGATGTAAATTATTGGTGTTTAACAGCCTATCAACAGCTAAGGTCACGTAAGGCCGGTCAAACGGGTTCGATCCCATTTTAACCTGCTGCATTGGGGGGAAAATCCCAAAATCAGAACGGAATATTTACAGAGAAAAAATATATTCAACCCTGAAATTAGAATAACCCGACCTGGTGTCAGGTCCATACCACACCAAAGTCACTTGGCCCCTACCGCTAAAATAGGATTACGAATAATCGTAATACTCACATAAGGGATATAACCAGATTCAACTGTCACATACAAAATGCCAGATGTATGTGAGGGCCAAACCAGGTCTCCAGTCGGGATTCCGGTAAGGATGAGTGAGTGAGTGAGTGAATAGGGTTTAACGTCCGCTTTTCTGACATAGAGGTACAAGCCTCAGGGAGTCTACACGCAGACGGGTCAACGGGGTCGTGTCCCGTATCCACCTGTCCGAGGGGGGTAAATCCCAACTTCAGAACTCAATATTTACAATCAAAATATATATTCAGTCCTGAAATTAGAACAACCTGATCTGGTGCCAGGCCCTCGCCACACCAGCATCATTTATCCCAACCCCTAAAAGTAATAGGATTAGCGCTAATCTTACTTTTATATATGGGGCATAGCCTGACTCGACTCTCACATACAAGAAAGCCAAAAATGTACATGAGGGCCAAATCCGGTATAGTGGGTTCCGGAAAGTATGAACCCAATCATTAAGCCAGTTTAGTCGCCTTTTACGACAAGCAATGGCTACTGCAGCACTATTCTCAGGATCAGTTGATCCCGCCCCGGTGCCTGCACGGGGCCGGTAAGGATGAACCCAGATCGTTAAATTACCCATCACATGCTCCCACCTGCCACCCACTTTGATTTGTTTGTTTGTTTATTGGTGTTTAACGGCCTATCAACAGCTAAGGTCATGTAAGGCCGGTCAAACGGGTTCGATCCCGTTTTAACCTGCTGCATTGGGGGGAAAATCCCAAAATCAGAACGGAATATTTACATCGAGAAAAAATATATTCAGCCCTGAAATTAGAATAACCCGACCTGGTGTCAGGTCCATACCACACCAACGTCACTTGGCCCCTTCCCCTAAAATAGGATTACGAATAATCGTAATACTCACATTAGGGATATAGCCAGATTCAACTGTCACATACAAAATGCCAGACGTATGTGAGGGCCAAACCAGGTCTCCAGTCGGGATTCCGGTAAGAATGAACCCCGATCGTTAAATTACCCATCGCATTCTCCCACCTGCCACCCACCTTTGAATTGTTTGAATTGTGATACATACCAGGTAGTCTGTATGTAAACAATATCTATATTTAATGTGTTTGCTGGGTGGCTGAAATTTCACTGATAACAATATAGCGTCAATATGCGCGATTTTGGCAGATCACGACCCAAATAATTTGTCCATTTCAACAAATTCAATGATGCTTCTGTAACAAGGTTAGGTTCGGAGACAACAAGTCACCAACTCATATAAGAGTGTCTTTATTCATGAAGATGGTAAGGCAGGAAGCGAGGGAGAGAGAGAGCTGAAATAACACACACACAAAATCTTTACTAACTATACAGTAATACCATTTATCATATGAACGAATGTGCTTGTGCTGTCACTTAAAGTCACTATATCCATAGCTGAGCATTCAACAATGTGCATACCATGCAGAGCCGACTGTTGCTAATGACATCCATTTGGCGAGTGTATATTGCAGTACCCACTTATTCGTTGGTATGCACAGTTGAACATGCCAATCAATAAAACAGCTGTTTGACAGACTTATGGGAAATATACTAGCGTGATATGTATTGAGTTACGGATATAGCCACTTTAATGGTATTTAATGGCATTTACCCAATCACCTCAAGCAACTCGTCCAATTACAGAGACACCATCTTTCAACTGAATAATTCAAACTATTCCACTTGTTTATACTTTAAGAGAAACAAGTAAAACAGATAATCAATAATCTTGGCCACCTCATTGTAATCCATTCAACGTTACCCGTCTGTGTACTTATAGTTCCTAGCAGTGTAGATACAGACAAGCCGGTTCATACCGAACCGCTTCATCAGGATCTGCACTCCTCGCAAATAGTATTACTCGCAGTCGCTTATGGTGAAAGGGATTAAGCACATCCATTACAATATACAAATTAGTTCACTACATGAAAAAGAAACATATATTTCGAACACTATCATATCAAACTATGATTTGCCATTGTGAGAAACATTGATCCTCTATCGGAGCATATTTAACTCTTTGCATGCTAGCGGTGAAAATAACATCCAACACATTACGAGCATGTTTCTTATTTCTCTGTAAATGTGTCTTGGAATTTCATTAGAATTGTGTCCTGTGGACTCAATTCTAATGAAATTTCAAGACATATTCATGATATATATATAGTGACAAATAAAAGAAAATATAATGAATTGTCATCTGCTATTTTTTAACTATTAATAGCTCACAAATTTCCCAGCATGCAACAATTCATACAATCTACATGTAGCATACATGATTGTGATCCTTAAATAACGTTTCATGTTGACTCATCAGATGTATATGTTAACAAGTGTAACTAGAGCAAATAGTATGGATAACTCATCTTTTCAACACAGTTCGAATATCTACATGTAGCATACATGATTGTGATCCTTAACTCTTTGCGTGCTAGCGGTGAAAATATCCGCCAAACGAATTAGGAGTACATGTACGAGTCATTATCAAAAAATGTGCGTATTTGTGTCCAAACGCTATAAAGTTAAACAAATAAAGTTTATCCTGCCAGTTTGTCAGCGGACTTATTAGCTATGAATGTATGAAGATATACTACCAGCCCAAGGTAGATACTGTGAAGGGTTAACCTTTTATTGATGTTGAAACTACCACATCCCTAGTACTTGGTGCTGTCCAATGATTACCCCTGTCTTGTTCATTAGACTACATTATTCTCAGTTGGTCATATTTGAATCAACTATGTGGTTCAGAAAGGAACATACATATCTAGATATATGTTTTAGGAAGGAAGTTGGCTAAGTTTCCATATAATTTGAAAATATCAGTATAAACATTGCTGTCACAATGTTTAGTGTCCCTCCTGTTACATCTACACTCTCAGATCTATGAATAGATTCTCCCTAAAGCTGCTGAAGCAATGATTGTATTATCTTCCTTTGGTACTTCCTGTCTTGTTGGAGAAAGTAGCATGTGCCATTCTGGAGCATCAAAAGGAAAATACATCAATCTGGTAAGTACAAGTTGCACAATATTTTTGAAATATGTCTTTCATGTTATGCACGTAAAACTACTGCTAAAGGATACTTGAATGTCAGCAGGTACTTGAGGTGGGAGAATGCTATCGTGGGCTTGTGAAAAACACCAGTCACTATTGTTGTTGTTTTTTATGATATGTTTCAAATCTGTCTTTCCTGTTACAGTCCGTCCTGTTGCAGTATAATTTGTTACAGGATATACACATTTCGTACCAGGAGAGACTTGTGACGGAATTATTTGTCCAAAACAAGCATCCAATATGGTATACTGTCAAGTGTTCATGATGACAATGACATCATATTGTAACAAAATTTGTTTTAAGAAGTTCAGGTTCACATGCGTTTAGCAGTGGTGTCATTTCAAAACTGTATTGTGCATTATTGTAACAGGAGTGACTAGTTACGTTACAGGACAGACATATTTCATAATTTCTCAAACTTTTGCAACAAGTTTCATCTTTGTCGTTATATTTTGCAATAGATATTTTTCCATATTAGATGTTTATTAGTGTTGAGTGCAGACAATAGCAATCAACGCATTCCGTTGTACATTATACTACATTGGTACATGATGGACATTTCAAGTTTGGCTGAGAGAAGTATATGGTGCAAACTCATAGCTCCGTGTCTGACTATGACAGACCATTGGTGCATTACAATATACATTCAAACACACATGTGTACATATTATCACAGCACAATTGACCAACTGACATTGAATTGCCAAACACAAGCATGGCTGTTACTGTAACGGGATGGACAACCTGACCATGTTCCACTGTATTTAACTTGATTGTCGAACTGTCTTATAGTTTAATAGTTTTGCTGATTGTAGAACATCTACGTCAGTGACTGCATAGCGAACAGTGTAGGCCCTGATCAGACCGCATGGATGGGCAGACTGATATCGGGCTATGAAGTTTGTAAACGTTGTAGGATCTACTTTGTTTGCTCTGCCGTTTTGATATGTATTACTATTTTGACACGAATGTGTGGCATCACCGATTTGAATGGTTATATCAACCATTCGAATATGTGATATACACATGTATATGGAAATACTGTTATTATCAAAATGAATTGTAGATCTATAGTAAACACACAGTATAATAATTCCCTGATTATCCATGGTGTGTTGTAGGCAACATGGCATTGACCAACACAGAGCGACAGAGGAAGTATAGACTAAATATAGATAGAGATCCACAGAAGAGAGCATCTTATTTACAAACTGAGAAGCAGAAATATGTTACGGACAAGACGGTTGGAAAGAAAAAGCTTGTAAAAGACATGACCGATAGAGAGAAACGGTCAGCAAGAAAGAAATGGAGACACACGAAAAAGAAGTACAGGACATTGCAAAAAGAACAGCAGAGGGCCCTGAAGATAACTCCACCGGATTCCTCTGACGGGGAGAATTCTCCAGGACCATCAAAACAACAAAAAGCTAGTACACGAAAGAGAAATAGGGAATTGGCAAAGTGCTACAGGGATAATAAACACTTGAAATCGGAAAATCAACAGATCGTAAGAAGGCAGAAATGTACAGAAAAAAGTGGAGTAGGGAACTCAATAGGCACAAGAAAGCAAGCAATGAGACAGAAGACACACCAAGATCGAGAACAAGAAAACTATTAAGATATTATCCAAATATATTATCACCACGCATTACTAGATCAAATCAAAACATCATACAAAACAGCTTCCAAAGTGAGTGAAAAGCGTTCTATTGCACAAGTGTTATCAAGTTCAGTTTTGAGAAAATACAAAGCAAAGTATAGTGCACTTAGATATTGTGGCATTTCAGCTAAGAAAACCTCAGTAAATCCACGTATGTACACGTGTCTTTCAGGACGAGCATTCAAGTGTGTTCGCGATTTTTATGAACGTGAAGATGTATAGAGAGTTACTACAGGTATGAAAAACACTGTTACATCGAAGAAGATAAAGAAGCAGCGAAGAATTCTGAATGATTCGCTAATAAATTTGTACGCCAGGTTCATGTCTGAAATCAATTTTAAAATGAGTACGCCACATTCTGTCGTCTCCGGCCATTCTGGGTGTTGTTTCCGACTGACAGCGATAGAAATACATGCCTATGCAAAATATGTGATAATGCACAGTTTATGGTTTCCTCGTTACAGAAAGCAGGTGCGACACATGCTAATGACATAGATAAACTAGTAGAAGCGAGTGTGTGTGACACAACTAAAAGAGAGTGTATGTATGGTGAATGCCTTGAATGTCGTGGTAAGGAAATAGGTATCAGTAGAGACAAGTTCAATGAGGAGACGCAATGGTCAGAGTGGACAATACAGAAAGAGAACAGAACAGTGAGAGCAGAGGAGAAAAAAGTTTCATATACTGTAAAGCAGTCAGTGTTGGGATCTGTTAGAGAATTGGTGGAACGATTTCAAGAACTTATGGAGAGTACAAACGACATGTGTTCAATGTAAGATCACAATTTAAATACTTTAAAACCTGGAAAGATAATATACAAGAGAGTGAAGCCATTATTCATGTTGATTATTCTGAGAATTATGTTTGTAAGCTAGCTACTGAGGTCCAAAGTATGCATTTCGGGCTTCAAAAAAAACTAAATCACACTGCATACAGGCATATATCATACACATGGCAATGACGGTCAAACATTTTGCACGGTTTCTGACGATCTACACCACGGTCCGGCAGCCATTTGGGCTCACCTACATCCGATACTTTCTGAGATAAAAGAGGCCAATCACAAAGTGAAACGAGTAGAAATATTTGGCGATGGTCCAAAAACGCAATACAAACAGAAAGCAAATTTTTATCTGTTTTCGACAGAGCTTTTCAAGATGGGATATTCAAATGCGTCTTGGAACTTCTGTGAGCCAGGACATGGTAAAGGTATACCAGATGCAGTGGTTGGGTCACTGAAGCGCAGCGCAGACCAGAAAGTAAAGTATGGCACATATATTACATCAGCTAAAGTATTTGTTGAAGCGGTCAAAAACAGCGCAACAGATGTACACGAAATATGCGACAAGGAAATTGCATTGCGTATTGCAGAACTAGAAAATATGGCATTACAAACTGTGACTGGAACAATGAAAATTCGCCAAGTTTTTACAAATAGGGCAGGTAGTATTTTACATAAGGAATTCAGTTGCACATGTGAACAGCCATGTGAATGTAACGGACATGAACTAAAACAGGTTGATTTTATTATTGAAAATAAAAACAAGGAAACCAAGAAAAGTAAACGAAAATGCACATCAGGAAAATCCAGGCAGAGCGTTAAAAAGAGAGGAGTTGCACCATCAAAAGCCAGGGAAAATACATGTCTGGGAAATAAAAGTGTTGAATGGGAGTAGAGGGTCTGAAGACTGTAGAGAAGTGATGTGTGAGGAAGGAAACCTTACGGTTGGTGATACGGTTATAATACGTGAACATGCTGATGTACAGATGACTGGTAACGGTGGGGCTGATATTATTGGTATTATGTTGGTAGTTGGTGGTAACAGTCATGTAGATGTGTGTGATGGATGTGAAATTATGAATGTTTGTCTGGAGATGGAAGCAAACAGCACCAGCGATATGGTAACGAGTGTGGTAGATGGCCATGCAACAGTTAGTACCAAGGTGGAAGTAGGCGGCACTAATGTTGTAACACAAGAAGGGGAAGTAGATATATATATTATGGCTGGCACAGGGGAAGAAGTAGGCAGCCCGTGTGATAATGTGGTGGGTGGGGAAGGCGAAATTCTGGTTGGCACAGTGGTGGATGCAGGTGGTACTGGTGAAGTAGCGAATGATGGTGGAGATGGGCTTGTGTCTAATGGTGCGGAGATGGATACATGTGGTATTGGTGAAGTAGTGATAGGTGATCAAGGTGTCCATGTGTCTGATTGTGCGGAGATGGATGCACGTGGAATTAGTGAGGTAATGATGGATGGTGAAGGCGGGCCTGTGTCTAATGGTGCGGAGATGGATACATGTGGTGTTGGTGAAGTAGTGATGGGTGATCAATGTGTGCATATGTCTGATGGTTCGGAGATGGATGCACGTGGTATTGGTGAAGTAGTGATGGATGGTGATGGTGAGCCTGTGATTGACGGTACAGAAAAGGAACTACATTGCACTAGTGAGGAAGTGGTGAGCAAAGAATCCATCCGTACATCAGTCGGCAAGGGAATGTACGTAATAGTTAATTACGAGGGAACCCCATATCCTGGATATGTGGAGATGTCTAATAACAACGATGTATTTGTTGAGTGCATGAAACGAGTTTGTAAAGATGTAAAAAGTAATCGTTTCTGTTGGCCAAAAAGAGTGAGTGAGTGAGTGAATAGGATTTAACGTCCGCTTTTCTGACATAGAGGTACAAGCCTCAGGGAGTCTACATGCAGACGGGTCAACGGGGTCGTGTCCCGTATCCACCTGTCCGAGGGGGGTAAATCCCAACTTCAGAACTCAATATTTACAATCAAAATATATATTCAGTCCTGACATTAGAACAACCTGATCTGGTGCCAGGCCCTCGCCACACCAGCATCATTTATCCCATCCCCTAAAAGTAATAGGATTAGCGCTAATCTTACTTTTATATATGGGGCATAGCCTGACTCAACTCTCACATACAAGAAAGCCAAAAATGTACATGAGGGCCAAATCCGGTATAGTGGGTTCCGGAAAGTATGAACCCAATCGTTAAGCCAGTTTAGTCGCCTTTTACGACAAGCAATGGCTACTGCAGCACTATTCTCAGGATCAGTTGATCCCGCCCCGGTGCCTGCACGGGGCTGGCCAAAAAGAAAGAAAGACACATGTTGGTATGAACGTAGTGACATTATAGCTATCATTGCAAGACCACAACCGATTGAGAATACTAGTCACTATACAGTTGAATCAGAAACATGGTCTGCAGCATTAAGCAAACTTAACGTCAGTGTTTGTTAATTAATTTGAAAGCCGTAGTTTCACCCAATCAACCACTCCAGAAGGTAGTTACGCATACAGTACATATAGTCATACATGATTTGCACTGCTTAAGCTTGACCTTGCCATAGATGTATTAATACATTTGATATGTCATGATCAAACTTAAACGACTATATTTAATAAATCCGACATATGGCTGTATAGATTGTTGCATATATCTCCTGTAACGTCATTCAACCCTTAGCCAGGAGTTATTAAATTGATCATTGCTTATTTCCATACCATGCAGTCCACATGTATTAGTTTATTGTATGAGGAGCATTGCGTTATGGGCAACAAAATGTAATATTTGTGTTAAAGAAGATCTAATGTCCATTCCGTAACAAAAATGTCTATCATGTAACACCAGAACATAAAAGCTTTGTATAACTACAGAGTAATTATAATTTCCTTATTCTAATTCGCTGGCTACCAATGTGCAATTGTTAAGTAGCATATACAACATTAACTTTCATTTTAAATTTAACAATTTATATAAAATTATGTTACGTTTATGCATTCTTGTCCGTCATGTAACAAAATAGGTATTTCCTGTTACAGGAATGTCCATCATGTAACACTCCAATATTTTAACTCTGACCATATGCATGTCGTATACATTATTTCATAGTGCCTACGTTTACATACACTAGGTTTAATGACATGCTAGTACATGTATAATGGTTTGTTGCCATATTACCCAGTCTAATACCATTAAAATTTAATGTTTATAATGAAAAAAGTGCATGAAAAGTTTTCAAGCAATTGTAATAATTTTTCATACTGGTCATTGATATTTTCGATAACTTTTTTTTTGTGTTCTTATATGATTGACATTCCTTTAGTATATGCTCAATACTAGTAGTTATTCTCTAATCTTTTATTGGAAAATTTGGGTTTTATCATGTGCTACAGGATGGACATTTTTTATTAACAGACAATATTGTGTTTCAAATATTGGTTCCAGTTTTAACCTTGTAGGTTGCATATTCTTGTTATAACATGTTCAATAGTTGTTTTTGATGGAAAAATAATTAAAAGGAAAATGCATTTCCGTTTATTGTTTATTTTTACAGATTTGAAATAAGCACTTTTTTTGATAATGACTCGTATATGTTTTTTGTTTTTTTGTAAATATGTCTTGACATTTCATTAGAATTGAGTCCTCAGGACTCAATTCTAATGAAATTCCAAGACATATTCATGATATTTACGGGGAGAAATACAAGAAAATATGATGAATTTTTGTCCGCAAGTTTTGAACTATTTATAGCCCACAAGTTTCCCAGCATGCAAAGAGTTAAATAACGTTTCATGTCGACTCGTCAGATGTACATGTTAACAAGGGTAACTAGAGCAAATAGTAATGGATAACTCATCTTTTCAATACAAAATATGTCCTCGACCTTGGGCACAAGTGCTATTTAATTTGAGTAGGGTTTTGCATCTGTTTAATAGCTAAGGTCATGTATAAACAGTTAATAGAGAAGAACCCCGTAACGCTCGTACTCTATTACCGTGCATTCAAAATGTTATGCAACAAAAATAAAAATGCAATATAAAGATACCATGTTGCACATGAACACATACATATTTTTGAACACATACATATAATAAATCAGCATCTCAACAATTCATACAATCTACATATAGCATACATGATTGTGATCCTTAAATAACGTTTCATGTGAACTCATCAGATGCACATGTTAACAAATGTAACTAGAGCAAATAGTAATGGATAACTCATCTTTTCAACACAAAATATGTCCTCGACCTTGGGCACAAGTGGTATTTGAATTGAGTAGGGTTTTGCGTCTGTTTAATAGCGAAGGTTATGTATAAACAGCTAACAGAGAAGAACCCCATATTATAATTGTACTAATGAGGAAAATCACAAAATTGATATTTACCGCTAAATTAAAAATGCGCAAGCTGATCTGGTACGTGTGTGGGCTCTGCTGAGAAAAAGTGACCTCGTGTTTGGTGCTGCCAGTGCAGTCCCAGATCAGCTTGCGCATTTTTAATTTAGCGGTAAATATCAATTTTGTGATTTTATTACCGTACTGTACATTCAAACCCCATTTTATGCAACAAAAATAAAAATGCAATATAAAGTTACCATGATGAACACATTTTTGAACATACATACATGCATATAATTGCAGCACAAAAATATTTACACAATTCCCTAACATTTGATTGGCCCTTAGCAAGTCTCTGTCCAAAATTTATATCCCAGTAAACTCCCACACCGAACTACTTTCCATAACCGTGAGGCACAGTTAAAATAATTCTTAAAGGTACATGCCCACGCAGCAGGTTACACTGTACTACTACTTTTCATTTTCTGTCATGCCTTATATGAGCCATTTGTCTACACACTAACGAGTTATTTTTAATTACGGCGCGTGTTAATTGGTGTTAAATCGCATTTTATATGCTAAGACCAGAAAGGGTATGTTCCGACCTCGTGCTATTTTTACCAACACGCGTCATGTGACACGGTCAATCATATCACATCTTTGACATGCGCAGTGAAGTATCGGAAGTTGAGAAGAAAAATCTCTGTTCGAGTCCAAATCTAAATCTCCACGTAATTAACTCTTTCCATTTGGTGATCTGGTCGCTAATATTAACCACTCTCTCTCTCTCTCTGTACTGCCTGTCCCTCAGATATTTCGCGTTTTTTTTTTTGGCCGATGCCGTTTCATAGAATTTCCGTCCTGGACGTTTCGACATGTTGATATTCTTGTTTACATATTGGGAAGCCTACTGGCACGCGTAGTATACTGCGCATGCGCACCGCAAGCCGTGATGTGAAAGTCGTCGTCCCCGCACATTATCAAAATAGACTGTTACCGCCGCGCGTCGCTAACAGTAAATTGATAATTAATAAATGATTATATTTGTATAGCGGGCACTCGTAATTTTTAGAACTGGTGGAATAGTGACATAATTATACACTTATTTAATTCCTATAAAGAACAATTTGTGCCTACTGCGTGGGCATGTACCTTTAAGAAAACAGAAAATAAACACATTTTCTTGATGAATTTATTTCAAATGCTGGAATTATAAGGAATGAATGGCCATTTTGTTGAATTTATCGGGGACATAAACTTGGAAAAGTCGCGGGAATACTGGACGAGGCGTTCCGGCCTTCGTCCAGTATACCCGCGACATTTCCAAGTTTATACCCCGATAAATTCCACAAAAAGGCCATTCATTCCTTATAATAAATCAGCAGATACCTTACCCATTTATGACTAGTATCCCTATATATGGCTATGACTGGAGAAATGGGGCTTATGGGTTTGGCCACCAGTGTAGATCCAGATCATCTGCAGTGTTCGCCATTCCACCAGTGACACACATGTCATGCTTCGCACAAGCAATATAGATCGCTATCAGACTACAGGAGTGTGCAGTTTGATCAGGAGCTACACTGGTCACAAAAACCATAAACCCCATTTCTCCAGTTAGTCACATGTTCTTGATGGGCTAATAATTCTAATTAACCCTGACACCGCTATCTTGACTTTTTGTCGTCTGCTGTTTATTTTCTATTTTTATCATCAAAAACATGCTTTGACAGCACTTTACATTGGAAATGATTCTGAAGTGCTGTCAAACCATGTTTTTATTGAGAAATAAGGCAAGATATAAAAGCAATAATTATTTGTAGTAAACGCATCTGGCAACCTGAAAAACAATCGAGAGACGAACATCTTAAACAAAAAAATATGTTCCATAAAGTTACTATAACCTTTTTAGACGTGAATAATCACAAGATTTTCGTCAGACATGATTGGATTTAACATATTTGTGCATGGTTTCTTTTATTGATCATGTCGCAAATTTACAGTACAAATTTGATTCCTCCAAAATTGCTCCATGCGCAGGGATTATTCAGACGCGACAATATCTGAGAACCAAAGTACTTTTTTATAGCCTTAAATCAGCATTCAAAGGGTTAAACAATTCACCCATATTCATTTGGGCTCGTTTCAATACACTGTGTTCATACAAGTAAAAAGTTTGCAAAGTGCAAAATTGAAATTTACAATAACATAAGTACAGACAGTTGATTTTAGGAAAATCGTTTGTGGTTGTGTTCACATTTAAAGATGTGTACAGGTAGGTAGAAAATGGCGACATTCGGAACCACATTAATATGCGAGACAAATTCATAAAATTTTTCGAAAAACATTTTTATTGTACAGAGTTTAGTGAAACGGGTCCTTGATATTTGTTGAATCACATTGAAAAATGATACCCTAGTCAGACATCTTGATTAACAGAAACTCACAACATTATCAATTACCAGGTTTTCCTCACCGAGAATTCTATATAGCGTACTAATTACAGGTTATTTGATTTGCATGTAGGTATATGCACGAGTTACACATCATATATATAGCAGTGTAAAAATGTAAATAAAATGAACAAATTAGTGGTGACTTAGAAGGAACTATTTTGCGATGTAAAGCATAGTTCCGGCACTTACCAATATGAACTCACGAGAGGTCAATATGCATACATACATGACTAAACTGATAAACATAATAATAAATGCAGACACACAATTGCTCCGTAGTGACGTTATTTTGTTGCTATAGTTATGCATTACGTGCAAAAGGATTATTTTTAAATCAATTCAATTTGACCAGATGTAAATGCCATATAAAAATGAGCACTGTGGCTATAATATACTAACTCAACTGTGTTTTTCTGTAGCGGACACCACATGCAATTTTTAGGAACACTCATATGGTATACAGACACCTTATTTACAAGTCTATGGAAATTAATGCATATACAAGCTTTTTATGAAACATTGTGTTCTCTTTTGTCTCTTTCAAAGGAAATATGCGCCATGTTTGCTGGTTAGCTATCTGCGGTGATGTTTTACAGTTCTTCGCTATTGTCGCCTCCGCTTCTGTAGCCACATCCGGTGGTGTGTCTGTTTGAAGGGAAAGAACGTAAGACTTTAAAATGTTGACTAAAATAATCTAATGACCATCCCAGAACAAGACACACTCAGGTAGATCAAATCACATGTAGGTATACGAGCTGCCTAGCTATACCAATTTAGACTAGACCAACGTGAGTACATAATGTATATTAAACATTTTCCACAGATGGAAAAACACTCCTGAGGATACAGAAGATTCATAAACCAGATGGCCGCGGCCCGCATGTCGAGCCCGCCGAGGCATTTGATGGTCTTGGAGTATATTTATTGGAAGTTTGAATTAAGGTATGTAAAAGCTTTTAACGCAAATTTGAAAGTCATTTGACCTTGATCTTGGGCATGTGGGTCGCATGGGTGAGCTATAGAATGAAAATATGGATGATAATAAATAATTATTTGAAGTTTGAAGCAAATCTGAGTAAGTCTTGTGGAGAAAGAAGGTATGTAAAAACTTTAACACAAATTTTCCAAAACATACTGACTGAAGTTGCTATATATACTATTTTTTGTAACAACCGAGTATTGAAATTTAACAATTAGCGATAATTTGAACAGGATAAGCTAAGAATTATTCACGGATATCCGGACCAACGGTGCTTAGCCTGAAACTAGAAATTGACGCTTGTCCACAAGCGCATGTGTATCCCCCTCCCTGCCTACACGCAGTCAACAACAAAATAGAGGGAGAAAACTAATATGTCAGGTATTAGAGTCAGGGCTCCAGATAAGGAACAAGAGTTGTCATTATTGTGCGCGACACACCTTTGGGTCGTTGTCTATGCATGTGTGAATTTTAATGAAAATATTCCAAAGGGTGTTCGAGTTATGCTCCGGATACGAAATCAGTGCATGAAACAACAAAGGGAGATAAGTAAAGAAGAATTCCGCAGAATCAAATGTCTCGCCTTGTCCCGCCTTGACCTCGAGCCTGGGCCCGAAAGCAATTTTCACTGGCCCGAACATATTATACAATTATTGACTAGTGAGCCATAGAATATCAGATTATATTCTATGGCTCACTAGTCAATAATTGTTTTATTATATGATAATAGTCCGTATATAGCACTTACGACCTTATGCTACTAGACAAAAATTGAAAAATAATTTTAAAAAAAAAATGGAAAAAAAAATAATAAAAAAGTTTAAAAATTAAAAAAAATAATGCTCGCTACTGAAGCCCAGAATTTTTTTTAATAGTCCTATATTTACCTACATATCATATCTGCACAGGTCCACATATTGCCACAATATTGTCAACACAGTTTACGGAAATGTAATATAACTAGATGGCCGCGGCCTGCATGTCGCGCCTTGTGGCGAGGCATGGACAGTAAAAAAAGAGATATAGTATAACGAAAAACTTTAACCAAAAAACTTAACCAAAAACTTTAACCGGCCCACACGTACCGTACGTACGTACGTACGTACGTACGCCAAAGTGCCGACTATATCGCGCTTTCCGCAAGCGGGCGCGACAAAAACTTTAAGCAAAAACTTCAAAGTAATTTGACCTTGACATTGGGCACAGGGGCCGCACGGGAGGGGGGTAGAATGAAAATATAGATGATGATAAACACCCATGTGAAGTTTCAAGGTAATGGGAAAAGTAGTTGCAGAGATATAGTATAAAGAAAAACTTTAACCAAAAAACTTAACCAAAAACTTTAACCAAAAAACTTAACCAAAAACTTCAAGTAATTTGACCTTGACATTGGGCACAGGGGCAGCGGACGGAAGGGGGGTAGAATGAAAATATAGATGATGATAAACACCCATGTGAAGTTTCAAGGTAATGGGCAAAGCAGTTGCAGAGATATAGTATAATGAAAAACTTTAACCAAAAAACTTAACCAAAAACTTTAACCAAAAAACTTAACCAAAAAACTTAACCAAAAAATTAACCAAAAACTTTAACCAAAAAACTTCAAAGTAATTTGACCTTGACATTGGGCACAGGGGCAGCACGGAAGGGGGGTAGAATGAAAATATAGATGATGATAAACACCCATGTGAAGTTTCAAGGTAATGGGCAAAGCAGTTGCAGAGATATAGTATAACAAAAAACTTTAACCAAAAAACTTAACCAAAAACTTTAACCAAAAAACTTAACCAAAAACTTTAACCCAAAACTTTAACCAAAAAACTTAACCAAAAACTTTTGACCTTGACATTGGGCACAGAGGCCGCACGGGAGTGGGGTAGAATGAAAATATAGATGATGATAAACACCCATGTCAAGTTTCAAGGTAATGGGCAAAGCAGTTGCAGAGAACTTTAACCGGACACATGTACGTACGTACGTATACGTACGTACGTATGTACGTACGCCAAAGTGCCGACTATATCGCGCTTTCCGCAAGCGGGCGCTAAAACAAATTTAACCAAAAACTTCAAAGTAATTTGACCTTGCCATTGGGCACAGGGGCCGCACGGGAGGGGGTTAGTATGAAAATATAGATGATGATAAACACCCATGTGAAGTTTCAAGGTAATGGGCAAAGCAGTTGCAGAGATATAGTATAACGAAAAACTTTAAAAAACTTAACAAAAAACTTAACCAAAAACTTTAACCAAAAAACTTAACCAAAAACTTTAACCAAAAAACTTAACCAAAAACTTTAACCAAAAAACTTAACCAAAAACTTGAAAGTAATTTGACCTTGACATTGGGCACAGGGGCCGCATGGGAGGGGGGTAGAATGCAAATATAGATGATGATAAACACCCATATGAAGTTTCAAGGTAATGGGCAAAGCAGTTGCAGAGATATAGTATAACAAAAAACTTTAACCAAAAAACTTAACCAAAAAACTTAACCAAAAACTTTAACCAAAGAACTTAACCAAAAACTTTAACCAAAAAACTTAACCAAACAACTTAACCAAAAACTTTAACCGGACACACGTGCGTACGCCAAAGTGCCGACTATATCGCGCTTTCCACAAGCGGGCGCGACAATAATTTACCTGTATAAATTACATGTGGTCAGTTAGTGGTCAAGTCTGGACATTTGCACATGCTAGCACATGCACAGGTGAATGGTTCTCCCAGTCACTATTGTCAACCGGAGAAGGCTATTGTTCTCTCTACAGGTAAGGTGTACAGAGCACACGAGAAAACGGGTCTTCATGCATTAATGTCCAGTTTGTAGAGTGCGCAAAACAAAAATGGGAGATAACTAGGCGCGACACACCTTCGGCTCGTGGTCTATGCATGTGTGAAGTTTCATGAACATATTCCAAAGGGTGGTCGAGTTATGCTCCGGACAGGAAATCAGTGAGCAAAAACAAACAAGGGAGATAACTAAAAAATAAGCTATGCAAGAGTTGTCATTCTTGTGCATGACACACCTTCAGGTTGTGGTCTATGCATGTGTGACGTTTCATGAACATATTCCAAAGGGTGGTCGAGTTATGCTCCGGACACAAAATCAGTGCGCAAAATAAAAAACAATCAGCGCGTGAAACAAAAAAGGGAGATAACTAAAAAATTAGCTATGCAAGAGTTGTCATTCTTCTGGGCGACGCACCTTCGGGTCGTGGTCTATGCATGTGTGAAGTTTCATGAAGATATTCCAAAGGGTGTTCGAGTTATGCTCCGGACAAGAAGTGTCTGCGGCGAACGTGGACGCGGACGATGTTCGGTGTCAAATCTATAGTATCCCCCGACTTTCGTCTGGGGGATACAATTACAACAAGGTGACTGTGATTGGATTGTTCAATCTGTTAAGTCATTTATAATATTGTTCCGTAGCCAATGAAAATCACGAGGGAATCAACAAGGACACAGCCGAATTTGCCTCGATTCACCTGTTATTTTTATGATAAGTTTTCCTTATTAGGCCTAAAAACTAAAAACAAAGTTGTTTGGTTCTGGTAACGTCCAAGAAAAAAAGTTGGGTAGGTAGGGAATTTTTTTATTTTTTTTAATTCTATGAAACGATTGATTTTAATGGATATACATAGTGGTTTATAATCTCCCTGATTCATCAGTACCAGATTGATTGATTCTTGGTGTTTTATGTCTAAAAAGCTTCCAACTTAAGCCTGAAATATACTGCAATTTGTGGAAAAACATCAATAATACGGGCGCCGGCATGCGGTCAGCATGACTATAGTTACTATAGGTAACACACGTACAAACTTTTTGACATTTCAGACGACGACGAAAGAAAAAGCAGCGAGACTTCTACTAAAGCATGCGCACAAAAATACTTCCATTGTATTACCACCACTCGGGTCTGTAGGATGAGACTTTAATAAACTGTGGTCCAGTCTCTATATGACCTTAGCTGTTGCTAGGACGTTCAATCATGATGAGATGATGTGTCACATTCAATACCCACGTGCCTACGGCCAAGGTCAACGTCACACTTAGAGGTCAAAGGTAAACAAGAATTCCACCATGGAATCGGTGTCGAGCTTGCCAAGGCATTTGACCGCAACATGATCATGGGCACGAAAAAGGTCAAGGTCATATTAATGGCAGCACGAGTGTGTTCCAAAGCTTACATGTATCAAGTGTCCAAATATTGAAGCAATCCAGCATTTAATATTAAAGTTATATGATGATGAAGAAGAAACTTGTACAAACTTTTTGACGTAAGACAAATGTGTTTCCACAACCATGTAAAGGTAAAAAATGTCAAGGTCATGTTAATGGGGGGCATAAGTGTGTTCCAAATGCTGGATGTATCACGTGTCCAAATATGTAAGCAATTCATCAAGTAATATTAAAGTTATATGATGATGAAGAAGAAACTTGTACAAACTTTTTGACGTAAGACAAATGTGTTTCCACAACTATGTAAAGGTCAAAAAGGTCAAGGTCATGTTAATGGGGGCATAAGTGTGTTCCAAATGCTCGATGTATCAAGTGTCCAAATATGTAAGCAATTCATCAAGTAATATTAAAGTTATATGATGATGAAGAAACTTGTACAAACTTTTTGATGCAAGAAAAATGTGTTTCCACAACCATGTGAAGGTCAAAAAGGTCAAGGTCATGTTAATGGGGGCATAAGTGTGCTCCAAATGCTCGATGTATCAAGTGCCCAAATATGTAAGCAATTTATCAAGTAATATTAAAGTTATATGATGATGAAGAAACTTGTACAGACCTTTTGACGCAAGTGTTTCCGCAAAAATGTGATGGTAAGAAAGGTCAAGGTCATGTAAATGGCAGTATGAGTGTGTTCCATATGCTCACATGTATCAAGTGTCCAAATATTTAAGCAATCCATAAAGAAATATTAAAGTTATATCATGATGTGAAGAAAGTTATACAAACTTTTTGACATTGTTGATGTAGATGACGACGACAGAAAAAACGGCGACTATAGTCGCACCTTCTGTGAAAGTAGGCGCGACAAATATGTGCATGAGATTGTTTTTCCACTATATATCTTCTAAGCTGATGAATGAATTTTCAAATGAGTTGCCACAAATGTTTGTCATGATGCTGACAGAGACGACATGTCTTGTACAATACCCATGTGCCTACATCCAATGTCAAGGTCACACTTAGAGGTCAAAGGTAAACAATGTGCATTAAATTACGATTCTTACTCTTTCTTATATTAAACTTGTTCATGTGTCAAAGTGTGATGTGTTAGGGGCATTATTATGATCTTTCTTATAATAGCTCTGCCGAAAAACCTTATAAACCCGGACGTACGTACAGTACAGGCACCGCGAAACCTGCATATTTTTTTATTTGCCGAGTTTTTCGGCCTCGCGGAATCTCATGCACTTTGCGGCAAACTGCTGTTTTGTGGCAAAAATCCGCAACCTCCCGCGGTATTCCCCGCAATCGATAAAAACAATTGTGACAATCATGACCAACTGAATTGCGGCAAAACGCGGCGTAATCGTCAAACATATCAACACATTTGCCGCAATTTGCGGCGTTTTGATCGATAGAAAATGCGGCGTTTTGCTTAATATCTCAGTTGAGTATTCATGCAATTTCTTTAAGGTCACACAGGCCCGTAGCCAGGATGAGGCAGACGAGGCAGCTGCCTCACCTCAGATTTTGCCGATTTTTTTATTTTTTATTTTTTTTTGTTATTTAATGCCATATCCGGTGGTCTAAGCGCCGGGAAATCGCGTCTATGACGATCTAGATGTCAAAGTTTTCTCGGGGTAGGACCCCAACCCCATTTTCTGTCTAGCTGCACACCTGATGGTGTTTACAATCATCTGTCGGTAATCCAGTTTCACGTGCAAAGTGTGACCTGGTGACCGACATTTAGAATTCGGCAGAAACAAACATATCAAAACAATGCTATGTAGTCACTCACGTCCATCGCATCGCCGATAAATTGATAATTACGCATTAGCTCGACATAGTGCATTTTCACATTTGTTTGATTTCTTGACAAAGCAAGATTTGGCAGCACATGAGAATCGTCTCCTAAGTCGATTCTTTGTAAAGAAATACAAATGTATTCATGTTTTCTTTTCACATTTGTTGATTTCTTAATAAAATAGGTTTGTCAACACATGAGAATCGTCTCATTAGACGATACTAATGGGTTTTTTTTTCTTCAAAAAAATTATTTATTTCTTAATAATAACACATGTTTTGGCAACACATGAGAATAGTCTCCCATGACAAAACCATTTATATTTTGTACGAATATTAGCATTATTGTCAAGCCCGTCTGCGGAAAGCGAGACATAGTGCACTTCTCACAATGACGTCCGGGTGTCCGTCCGTATTTTTAATTGTTGACAGTATTATCACCGAAAACCGGCGATGCAACATGGAATGAAATGTCGCATCTAGCTCATAGTAATTGGGGAAACTGTTAGAAGGGGCAAACAATTGACACATTCAAAAACTAGAAATGTGGCATTAAGGTTTCGAACGCACCAAGTCTGTGACATTGACCCTGGGCTTAGCGGTGGCCATTGGTAACACTATTTGCCCCCTCACCATATGGTGTGGTGGGGGGTGGGGGGGGGGGGGGGGGGGGGGGGGGGGGGGGGGGGGGGGGGGGGGGGGGGGGGGGGGGGGGGGGGGGGGGGGGGGGGGTGGGTGGGGGAGGGTGAGGGGCATAATAAACGATGCAATTTGTGTTTCTCGAGTCAGGTTCCATATGGTGAGGAGGAAATACGATCGATTACACACCGTGAAAATCTTGTTGGAACGTAAATGCCAATTGTCACATACGATATTTCAGTTTACCGATGTTACGTCAGCTGTTAATCTAAGTATGTATGGTCGCTCGTTAGGGGCATTTCTTTACTTCATTTAAAAGTGATGGGTTGTTGCCTAGGGGACAGAACACCTGACTTCAAATCTGGAGGTTATGTGTACAAAGTACTAAGTAGTAACACAGTGGTTCGTCGCATTTTTGCTGAGTCATTGTGTGCATTTTTGCTGAGTCATTGTGTCGATGTTCAAAGTAATAACAGTGATTCGTCACATTTTGCCAAGTAATTTTGTCGCAAAACGCCGCAATTATTTCGCCGCTTTTTGCCGAGGAACAGCGCGGAATCACCGCGCAAACTTTACGGCGTTTTTTCCTTATGCCGCAATTGGCCATGGGAAGTTTTGCGAGAGATCGCGGCAATTTTCCGCGCTAAAGTTAAATTGGTTGCGGCAATAACAAAAAATATGCGGGTTTCGCGGTGCCTGTACTGTACGTCCGCGTACGACAATGTGCCGACTATATAGCACTGTCCGCAAGCAGGCGTGACAAAAACTGTGATATATTTTGTAGATGATGTTGAAAGTTGAAAAATTGTGTACAAATTTTCTATTCCCCATTTTGTCAACAGTTATTGCCATTTGCAGAAAATATTATAAATTTTGTAAATATTTTCACGAGATCGGACGTCTTCTTCGATCCAACTAGATGGCCGCGGCCCGCATGTCGAGGCTTTGATAGTACATCGAAAAACTTTAACCAAAACAAGAGCGCCATGATGTCCCTAATTCGCTCACCTGACTCCATGAACACCAGAGGAGAATGTGACATTGAGTTCATATGTGTTTTAAAAAAATTGTGCTATTTTTAGATGGCGGTCATCTTGGATTAAACGATGACTCTCATTTTACCAAATCTGAAAATGCTTCACCCAAGGATCTTAACTTACTATGACGTTTGGCCAGCATTGGCCATGTGGTTCCTGAGAAAAAGATGTTCAAAATCTCGAATAAATGGACCTTTTGGCAGCCATCATGGATGACGTAATTATCCGATTTCGGCAAAAAATTCACCAGAGCAATTGTCTTGTCGATATCTTCGATTTGATACACAACATGGCTATATTCTATAATATATTTGCATTTTGACTCGATATATACACATAATGAGCTCATATATTGACGTTAGTACTGCATAAAATACTTTATCGTCATATAAGACAGCCATGGCATTCCATACAAACTTGTGTTGTGTAATATGGAATTTCTGTATATACTCACCGATCGAGGCTGTGGAGGACTAGGATTTGGCCCAATCTGATCCTGTAATATAGAATGGCACATTAATCCTTACAATGCTGAATTAAATTTTGTTGTCTGCTGTTTATTTTCCATTTTCCATTTTTTCTCGTCAACAACACGATTTGACAGCAATTTTATAATCATTTCCATTGAAACAAGAGCTGTAGGAGAACAGCATAGCTCGACTATGAGGGCTGTCGATGTACACATAGCTTGACAAACAAGGTGGCTGCAGCCTGCATAAAAACCTTAACCAAGGTTGACTAAAAACCTTAACCAAGGGAAATTAAGCAAGTAATCCAAGGGTAAAAGTAGGTCAAGGTCAAATATAGGTCAGGGAATATTGATGTACATCACTAGGAGATGAAGTAGTCCAAGTATGGTTGATGTAGGCCCAGAAGTATTCCATATACAAGCTTGACTATAAACATTAACCAAGTAATTCAAGGTTAAATGTAGGTGAAGGTAAAATAAAGGTCAGGGGTTATTGATGTACATCCCTATGAGAAAAAGTTATCCAAGTATGGTGTCTGTATGCACAATAGTATTCCATCTACAAGCTTGACTAAAAACCTTAACCAAGGTCGAGTAAAAACCTTAACCAAGGGGAATTAAGTAAGTAATTAAAGGTTAAATGTAGGTCAATGTCAAATATAGGTCAGGGGTTGTTGATGTACATCACTAGGAGATGAAGTTGTCCAAGTATGGTTGGTGTAGGGCCATGAGTATTCCTTACAAGTTACTAAAAAACCTTAACCGAATTAATCTACAAGCTTGACTAAAAACCTTAACAAGAGAATTAAGTAAGTAATCAAGAGGAAATGTAGGTCAAGGTCATAGATCAGGGGTTATTGATGTACATACCTATGAGAAAAGGTTGTCGAAGTATGGTGTCTGGATGCACAATAGTATTCAATGTACAAGCTTGAAAAAAAACCTTAACCAAGGTTGACTAAAAACCTTAACCAAGGGGAATTAAGTAAGTAATTCAAGAGGAAATGTAGGTCAAGGTCAAATATAGATGAGGGGGTTATTGATGTGCATCACTAGGAGATGAAGTTGTCCAAGTATGGAGGGTGTAGGGCCAGTAGTATTGCATATACAAGCTTGACTAAAAACCTTAACCAAGGTTGACTAAAAACCTTAACCAAGGGGAATTAACCAAGTAATTCAAGAGGAAATGTAGGTCAAGGTCAAATATAGATCAGGGGTTATTGATGTACATCACTAGGAGGTGAAGTTGTCCAAGTATGGTGGGTGTAGGGCCAGTAGTATTCCATATACAAGCTTGACTAAAAACCTTAACCAAGGCGTGACGTGACGGTGATGCCGACGCCGACGCCGACGCCGACGCTGGAGTGACAACATAAGCTCTACTTATTCTTCGAATAGTCGAGCTAAAAACCTTAACCAAGCTTGACTAAAAATGTTAACCAAAGGGAATTAAGTAAGTAATTTAAGAGGAAATGTAGGTGAAGGTCAAATATAGATCAGAGGTTATTGATGTACATCACTAGGAGATGAAGTTGTCCAAGTATGGTGGGTGTAGGGCCAGTAGTATTGCATATACAAGCTTGACTAAAAACCTTAACCAAGGGGAATTAAGTAATTCAAGAGGAAATGTAGGTCAAGGTCAAATATAGATCAGGGGTTATTGATGTACATCCCTATGAGAAAAGGTTGTCCAAGTATGGTGTCTGTATGCACAATAGTATTCCATGTACAAGCTTGACTAAAAACCTTAACCAAGGTTGACTAAAAACCTTAACCAAGGGGAATTAACTAAGTAATTCAAGAGGAAATGTAGGTGAAGGTCAAATATAGATCAGGGGTTATTGATGTACATCACTAGGAGATGAAGTTGTCCAAGTATGGTGGGTGTAGGGCCAGTAGTATTGCATATACAAGCTTGACTAAAAACCTTAACAAAGGGGAATTAAGTAAGTAATTCAAGGATAAAAGTAGGTCAAGGTCAAATATAGGTCAGGGAGTATTGATGTACATCACTAGGAGATGAAGTTGTCCAAGTATGGTTGATGTAGGCCCAGAAGTATTCCATATACAAGCTTGACTATAAACATTAACCAAGTAATTCAAGGTTAAATGTAGGTGAAGGTAAAATAAAGGTCAGGGGTTATTGATGTACTAGCATCCCTATGAGAAAAAGTTATCCAAGTATGGTGTCTGTATGCACAATAGTATTCCATCTACAAGCTTGACTAAAAACCTTAACCAAGGTTGAGTAAAAACCTTAACCAAGGGGAATTAAGTAAGTAATTAAAGGTTAAATGTAGGTCAAGGTCAAATATAGGTCAGGGGTTGTTGATGTACATCACTAGGAGATGAAGTTGTCCAAGTATGGTTGGTGTAGGGCCATGAGTATTCCATCTACAAGCTTGACTAAAAACCTTAACCAAAGAGAATTAAGTAAGTAATTCAAGAGGAAATGTAGGTCAAGGTCAAATATAGATCAGGGGTTATTGATGTACATACCTATGAGAAAAGGTTGTCGAAGTATGGTGTCTGGATGCACAATAGTATTCAATGTACAAGCTTGAAAAAAAACCTTAACCAAGGTTGACTAAAAACCTTAACCAAGCCAAGGGGAATTAAGTAAGTAATTCAAGAGGAAATGTAGGTCAAGGTCAAATATAGATGAGGGGGTTATTGAAGTGCATCACTAGGAGATGAAGTTGTCCAAGTATGGAGGGTGTAGGGCCAGTAGTATTGCATATACAAGCTTGACTAAAAACCTTAACCAAGGTTGACTAAAAACCTTAACCAAGGGGAATTAACCAAGTAATTCAAGAGGAAATGTAGGTCAATGTCAAATATAGATCAGGGGTTATTGATGTACATCACTAGGAGGTGAAGTTGTCCAAGTATGGTGGGTGTAGGGCCAGTAGTATTCCATACACAAGCTTGACTAAAAACCTTAACCAAGGCGTGACGGTGATGCCGACGCCGACGCCGACGCCGACGCTGGAGTGACAACATAAGCTCTACTTATTCTTCGAATAGTCGAGCTAAAAACCTTAACCAAGCTTGACTAAAAACGTTAACCAAAGGGAATTAAGTAAGTAATTTAAGAGGAAATGTAGGTGAAGGTCAAATATAGATCAGGGGTTATTGATGTACATCACTAGGAGATGAAGTTGTCCAAGTATGGTGGGTGTAGGGCCAGTAGTATTGCATATACAAGCTTGACTAAAAACCTTAACCAAGGGGAATTAAGTAATTCAAGAGGAAATGTAGGTGAAGGTCAAATATAGATCAGGGGTTATTGATGTACATCAATAGGAGATGAAGTTGTCCAAGTATGGTGGGTGTAGGGCCAGTAGTATTGCATATACAAGCTTGACTAAAAACCTTAACCAAGGGAATTAAGTAATTCAAGAGGAAATGTAGGTCAAGTCAAATATAGATCAGGGGTTATTGATGTACATCCCTATGAGAAAAGGTTGTCCAAGTATGGTGTCTGTATGCACAATAGTATTCCATGTACAAGCTTGACTAAAAACCTTAACCAAGGTTGACTAAAAACATTAACCAAGGGGAATTAACTAAGTAATTCAAGAGGAAATGTAGGTAAAGGTCAAATATAGATCAGGGGGGGGTTATTGATGTACATCACTAGGAGATGAAGTTGTCCAAGTATGGTGGGTGTAGGGCCAGTAGTATTGCATATACAAGCTTGACTAAAAACCTTAACAAAGGGGAATTAAGTAAGTAATTCAAGGATAAAAGTAGTCCAAGGTCAAGGTCAAATATAGGTCAGGGATTATTGATGTACATCACTAGGAGATGAAGTTGTCCAAGTATGGTTGATGTAGGCCCAGAAGTATTCCATATACAAGCTTGACTATAAACATTAACCAAGTAATTCAAGGTTAAATGTAGGTGAAGGTAAAATAAAGGTCAGGGGTTATTGATGTACTAGCATCCCTATGAGAAAAAGTTATCCAAGTATGGTGTCTGTATGCACAATAGTATTCCATCTACAAGCTTGACTAAAAACCTTAACCAAGGTTGAGTAAAAACCTTAACCAAGGGGAATTAAGTAAGTAATTAAAGGTTAAATGTAGGTCATGGTTCAAATATAGGTCAGGGTTGTTGATGTACATCACTAGGAGATGAAGTTGTTCAAGTATTGGTTGGTGTAGGGCCATGAGTATTCCTACACAAGCTTGACTAAAAACCTTAACCAAAGAGAATTAAGTAAGTAATTCAAGAGGAAATGTAGGTCAAGGTCAAATATAGATCAGGGGTTATTGATGTACATACCTATGAGAAAAGGTTGTCGAAGTATGGTGTCTGGGTGCAGAATAGTATTCAATGTACAAGCTTGAAAAAAAACCTTAACCAAGGTTGACTAAAAACCTTAACCAAGGGGAATTAAGTAAGTAATTCAAGAGGAAATGTAGGTCAAGGTCAAATATAGATGATGGGTTATTGATGTGCATCACTAGGAGATGAAGTTGTCCAAGTATGGTGGGTGTAGGGCCAGTAGTATTGCATATACAAGCTTGACTAAAAACCTTAACCAAGGTTGACTAAAAACCTTAACCAAGGGGAATTAACCAAGTAGTTCAAGAGGAAATGTAGGTCAAGGTCAAATATAGATCAGGGGTTATTGATGTACATCACTAGGAGATGAAGTTTTCAAGTATGGTGGGTGGGTGTGGGCCAGTAGTATTCCATATACAAGCTTGACTAAAAACCTTAACCAAGGCGTGACGGTGACGCCGACGCCGACACCGGGGTGACAACATAAGCTCTACTTATTCTTCGAATAGTCGAGCTAAAAAGCAAACTAGACATTCTAAGTCCGTGACCTTGACCCCTGGCATAAATGGGGGTCGTAGGTTTGTTGCAGAATGATGTATGAGTGTCAGAGAAGGGCCGGCTAAAATATCACTGCATTCCGCAAAGGGAAAGAGAAGTTATAAGGAAATTTACATTTGTTAAGTTTTAGTTTTTTTCTAAGTTTATAAGTCTGTGACCTTGACCCCTGGCATAAATGGGGGTCGTAGGTTTGTTGCAGAATGATGTATGAGTGTCAGAGAAGGGGTGGGTAAAATATGAAAGATTTCCGCAAAGGGAAAGAGAAATTAAAAGGAAATTTACAATTGTTAAGTTTTTGTTTTTTTTTCTAAATTTCTAAGTCCGTGACCTTGACCCCTGGCATAACTGGGGGTCGTAGGTTTGTTGCAGAATGATGTATGAGTGTCAGAGAAGGGGCGGGTAAAATATGAAAGATTTCCAAAAAGGGAAAGAGAAGTTAAAAGGAAGTTTACAATTGTTAAGTTTTGTGACGGACGGAAACACGGAAAGACAGACGGACGGACAAGCTGACTCCAGTATACCCCCCCACAACTTCGTTGCAGGGGGGTATAAAAAGTTATCCAAGTATGGTGTCTGTATGCACAATAGTATTCCATCTACAAGCTTGACTAAAAACCTTAACCAAGGTTGACTAAAAACCTTAACCAAGGGGAATTAACTAAGTAATTCAAGGTTAAATGTAGGTCAAGGTGAAATATAGGTTAGGGGTTGTTGATGTACTTCACTAGGAGATGAAGTTGTCCAAGTATGGTTGGTGTAGGGCCAGGAGTATTCCATCTACAAGCTTGACTAAAAACCTTAACCAAAGAGAATTAACTAAGTAATTCAAGAGGAAATGTAAGTCAAGGTCAAATATAGATCAGGGGTTATTGATGTACATCACAATGAGAAAAGGTTGTCCAAGTATGGTGTCTGTATGCACAATAGTATTCCATGTACAAGCTTGACTAAAAACCTTAATCAAGGTTGACTAAAAACATTAAACAAGGAGAATTAACTAAGTAATTCAAGGTTAAATGTAGGTCAAGGTCAAATATAGATCAGGCGTTATTGATGTACATCACTAGGAGATGAAGTTATCCAAGTATGGTGGGTGTAGGGCCAGTAGTATTCCATATACAAGCTTGACTAAAAACCTTAACCAAGGGGAATTAAGTAAGTAATTCAAGAGGAAATGTAGGTCAAGGTCAAATATAGATCAGGGGTTATTGATGTACATCCCTATGAAAAAAGGTTGTCCAAGTATGGTGTCTGTATGCACAATAGTATTCCATGTACAAGCTTGACTAAAAACCTTAACCAAGGTTGACTAAAAACCTTAACCAAGGAGAATTAACTAAGTAATTCAAGAGGAAATGTAGGTCACGGTCAAATATAGATCAGGGGTTATTGATGTACATCACTAGGAGATGAAGTTGTCCAAGTACGGTGGGTGTAGGGCCAGTAGTATTCCATATACAAGCTTGACTAAAAACCTTAACCAAGGCGTGATGGTGACGCCGACGTCGACGCCGGGGTGACAACATAATCTCTAACTATTCTTCGAAATAGTCGAGCTAAAAAGGAGAAAATATGACATAATAGCAGACAACAATTTTTGGTTCTTGCGTTTTAATGGTTAACAGGAGTGAAAAATTACATTTTGTCGTTTGCTTAATTTCTTTATTTTTTACCCTCTACTATTTTTATGCGCCCAGTATCGGTAGAGCCTGAGGCATATAGTGTTTGGACTGTGTGTCCATGCGTCTGTCCGGCATATTAAGAAGTTCGCCGGAGTTTCTCAATTCTGTCATAACTTCTATATCCCTTGAAGGATTACTTTAATATTTCAATATGTCATACTTGTGCGCAAGTAATTGTGTTAGGCGTAAAAACATTGTTATCTGATAAAAGTATGATCAGTGTAGACCATCATGACACTACAGGTGTGTCCCACGCTAGTCGCGGCGATCCACCGTGATAACGCGGTGGATCCCCGCGATAGCCCCCTGCAGTACACCACCCCGGCCGTGATCTACGTCGCGGCGATACTGCCAACTGAGACAGAGATCGCGGGGGACTTATAGACTCAGTCCGCTGTGAGCTAAAATGGTCCGCGGTGGCACCGACGCATAGTTACAAATGAATAGATAAGTACTGTACCCGAGACAATTTGAGCGGGCCGTTCCATTGCCATCCTGCGTATTCATAGATTTCCCGCTTTACTGCATTATCCGGGTATACCTACAATACAGAACATAACGGGTTGATCTAGGATTTAGGCTAGAGAGATTGTAAATCAACAATATTTCTAAAATAGTAATTTTATTTTCTGCAGTTTTGCTCATTTCTCATTCAAAGTGTTTGTTGTTACAACTCAGTTGAGACTTTGTTTTTATGTCTTCAAACTAACCTGAATGGTTGCAAACTATTAGGTTGCTATGAAATCGTCCTAATAATAAAAATCTGCCTACTCTAATCACTCAATTAGCCCACCATAGACCATTCCGCTCTATACACAGCCAGTTGGCTAGTCCGCTATTTAAACCCCTCCTATTATTTTTAGGACGCTATCAAGGTGCAGGTATATTTTGTATCTCCCATAATTTCGTTCTAATTTTGAATTTCTGTCGTGTATTGTGCCTTATTTGTCATTGGATATTGTTCAATACATATTATTGTCACTCAATTGGATTCGTGTTTATTTCTCCATTGTGTTTTTTGGGTTTTTTCACTGTTTTTACACTGTGTCACGTATTTTCGCGGTTCGCGTGTACGCGAGTCGTACCCTGACGGGTTCGTCCCCTAGTGGATTCGCTCCCGTGACACATTTTTGTTGCGTTTTTGCGGTGTCTTCCATCGGGTTTTGTAGTACAATACCTGTTAGCATGCCGCAATCACGCTATTCGTGTGGGCACATGACTTCTCCGTGGGACACCACATAAGGACAGGTGCTTTGCCTGTTGCGGGTGTTGCAAGAAGAGGCCATGTGATTTGTCCGTCCGTTGGACGGATACGACGTGGGGCAAGGCTGGGTCTCGTAGGTCCCATACATCACGGTCGAAGAAGTCTGTGTCCGCGTCCCAGCTCTTGGGAGCGGTGGTGCCTTCCGAGGTAGGTAAGGCTTCGGAGGGTGCGTCAGATGGGATCCCCCCATCGGGGGGGTCGGATTACGTTGAGAAATTACGGTCGGGTTCTCTGACTTCGTAACTTTTCTCATGTGATAGGCCGGTGATCCATGCAGTGGATACCGGGCTGCTGGGGCCGGTTCTTGATCCTATATCACCCAGTTCTCATTGAGCTTTACCTATCACAGGGTTGCTGCGGCCGGTTCTTGATCCCATATCACCCGGTTCACGGCGGACCCAGCCTCTCACGGTAGAGGCGCCCGGTACCGGGCACCGGTCACCGGGCGCTGGCCGCCGGGCATATATAGAGCCGGGCACCGGACACCGGGCGCCGGGCATCAGTCACCGGGCGCCGGCCACCGGGCACCGGGAGCCAGTCAACTGTCACCGTGCACCGGGTAGTACCGGGTAGCCGTGGCGACCACCGGGCACTGGGTAGCCATCGGGCACCGGGTTTTCAGCAGCCACAGGGCACCGGGCAGTTTACCGGTCGACCTGGCTAGATGCCCCGGGTTCGATCCTCGGGCCAGTGCACTTTTTAGGTAGACGTTCTTAGTGGTCTACGGCCATATCACGTTGAAAACACCGGGCACCGGGCAGGCACCGGGCACCGGGGTAGCAACAAGTCTATTACCGGTGTGTTCGTGGGTTCGTATCCTGTGAACATATTTTTGTTCTTGTATCCGGCTCCTCGGGATCTAGATCTTCCGTTCTCGTAGGAGACGGTCGAGGTGGTATGGACTCCGTGGTGCTTTGGCTCCGTACAGGTCTGGCCTGTTTCTTTATTCGAGTGTATTTGAGTTCTAATTCCCTGTCAAGTTTAAGGACTCGACACGCGATAGAGTTATGAAGGTTCAGTTGGTTAAGATTCTGGAGGCCCTGTCTAAGTTCCAGAACTTAGTGGGTTTGTTGGCTCCGTCACAACCATTGGTTTTGCCAGTGGAGTCTCTCGTGTGGGTACTTCCTCGGATGGCTGTTGGAGACGGCCATTCGTTTTCCTGTTATTCAGGAATCACTAGCGCAGTGGTCAAAGGCGTTGTGTTCTCGTTCAACGTATGCAATGGTATGTCGTCGTTTTTCTAATTATTTTAAAAGTGTTTTAATTTGCTCATACCATTTCGCTAGTGAAGGGTCTTCCTTGGTAAGGGTACATTCGGGATCACGGTACTGTTCCTGCCGTTCCTGTACGGCTCCTCAGCAGAGGGTAGCTTTGTTCATGTATCTGCGGGGGACGATGAGTTTGTTTCGCCTCCTCCATCCTTCTGGGTTGTTCTGAATGCAGTTTATACTCTGCTGCCTGCAGATGTGTTTCCGCTTCTGCCGCCTCCACCGCCGAGGTTCATGCCTTGGATGAGGTTGATTCGGTGTTGGAGATGCCGGAGTTGCTGAGTTTTCTTTTCTCTTCTACAGTAGGGTTTCTTGCTACGTAGATTGAGAGAGCGTTTGGTAGGATTTGGCCACTGCGGGGTTTCAAGTGCCCAAAACTTTGATCACCACACTGGGGTCTAAGTTTTACATGCCCCTCTATGTGGCGTGGTTTTTGATATCTTCCTTTCTCGATGATTCATTGTCTCTGGACTCAGTGCTTCAGTCGGCGGTCAGTGCCGCCAAGCCTGTTGTCAACATATCTTTGGAGGTCTCTATGGACATGCTTTTGTCCAGGTGAGACGCAGTGCTAGCCGGCTCGTCATTCTTGACGGTCCTGCTTAAGTTTTTGCTCCGTTCGGCTCTTTTGACCTCGGACAAATTGTGCGAACGTACGGCCGATAAGGCAGCTACGGTACCGACGGTTCCGCCTGCTGTTCCGTTTTTTCAACCTCCGGTGGGGTCGTTTCCCTGGTCGGGGGTATTTTTCAAGGGTTCAAGTATAGCCTCTCTCTCTTGAAGTATAGTGCTATACAGGAAGTTCGGGACTTGGTCGGAGTGCCATTTGCTCGGGAGACTGGGCCGTTTCCATAGATCTGCGGGTCTCGTACTTCCACGTGTCCATCCGCAGATGCTCTCGGGAGTTTAGGTTTGTTTCCGAGTATCGTGTCTTTTAGCTGGTTTGCCGTTGGGTTTTTTGGCGGCCCCTCGCGTGTTTACGCTTCTCATGGAGATGGTGGCAGCGGAGGTCAGGCGGCTGGAGCTCTGCTCCAGTATCTGGACGACTCGTTCATTCACCGTTAGTGCGTTCGTTCACTATACAGAATCTGGCGGTGGTATGGGGTTTGTTACTCATCTAGGTCTCTCTTTTCCAATTAGAGTACTCGTAGTTGGTTCCCACACAGGATTTCTCTTAGGTGGGAATGAACTTCTTGACCGATCGATCAGTCATCGGAGTACCGTTGGACAGGTTGAGTGGCATCCTGTCTTAGTTTCCGGGTACTGGTCAGAGTTTTTCTGTCAGCTAGGATATTCTGTCACTCCTGGACATTCTGGGTGCAGTTGCGGGGTATGTGGTGCTGGGAATGTTACTTCTTCTACCTCCAGTATTACTTACTAGGGCTATGGAGGCCGCACCGCGATCCTTGGGATCGGTCTCTGCCTATGTTTACCATCTTCCTACGTTGTATCAGATGGTGTGCAGTGGAGGTCTGGTTCCTACAGTGAGTTCCCATGGTGTTACCTCCTCCTACTCGTTTTCTGTCCACAGACGAGTCGTGAGAAGGCTGGGGGGGGGGCTCATCTGGAGCCCCTACATCGGTGTTTTTCAGGTTGGTGGTCAGTGCAGGAAACTCAGGGACACATCAACATGTTACAGTTTTTGGCAGTGTTCCGGGGGTTGACAGGGGCGGATTCTGTTCTGCACGGGCAGGTGGTTATGGTTTCTGCGGTCATCTCCGGTTCTGACGGAATGGCCTCTGCATCCGTCGGTGTCCAGTGCGGTCTTGTCCGGATGGGGGTATCCATTTGTGGATTTGTTGCGGCAAGGCTCAACCATCGGTTGCCACTGTTTGTGTCTCCGGTATCCTACCTTCGGGCTTTGGCAGTGGACGCTTGTCCTTGTCTTGGTTCAGTTAGGACGGGTATGCGTTTCCACAGTTCGTGATGCTGCTCCTTTTTCTTACAGTAGATTCGCGACGTTCAGTCACGGATCGCTCTGGTGGGCCATGTTGGCCAACCAGGAGCTGGTTCGTTATGCCTTTGGTC
>CM055271.1:84539823-84579340 GCA_029237695.1 Conchocele bisecta
GCAATGCAATGGAAGAAATATAAAGCGACTTCTGTTGCAGCAGTTCGAAATATACTGCAACTTTCGCTATGCTCGCGCATACAACATGTGACATTTACTTTGGCGCATAACAATGATTCGCAGATAGTATTTTAACAACGGTAGCATATATTCAACAAAAAAATGTTTAAGTTTAGCAAAAAACATCGTATTCTTTTATCCATATTTATATACCTAACCCGTACCATTTCATATATGGGTCGCCGATTGGCGGCCATCTTGGATTTCTGAAATGTCAACAATTTGTTTATTAAATAACCGAAGAGTATATTGCTATATGCGTTTTGGGTGAAACTGCTTCATATTGTCATTATGTAAGGGAATAGCAACCCAGACACATACTGGTTATAATATTCTGGCGGACTGCTATATATTGTTGGTGGGGTAAGGGTACATATCTTACTGTATTTTCACAATCAATCAACCCATGGACATGATTTTTTCAACTCTGAATATAAATGTATGACAGCTTACTTAATGTACGAAAATGTCAAGATATTCAGTATTTTCTAAGAATAAAATCTCATTTTTATATATTTCTTTTGCTATTTTTCGAATATTTTCATGATTTCCCATAATTTTTGACAATAATTTACACATATTTGTGCATGAATATTATTCTGTGACATGGATTTAGTAAATTAACGCAAGTTTGATGGGCATATAGCATGTATATTTCATTTTAGAGTCATGTTTGAGGTACATAATTTTAGCGGAATTTTGGCGGCCATCTTGGATTTACAAGAAAACGGCCAACCGTATTTTTGTAAGAAATGGATTTTCGAATTCAGCATAAAATTTTACAGAAGAATCACTCGTCAAACCTTTCGGGCTCAACATTGTAAATAAAAGTGGCCCCGCTCTCGGGCTAATCATTATCAGGCTACAGGAGCGTGCTATTTGATCAGGAGCTACACTGGCCACACATCCCATTAGCTCCATTTCTCCAGTCACAGCCACAAATAGAGAGAATAGAAGAAAGTGAATGTGTTTAACATCATAAGCTAAGCTCATATAGAGACAGGACAACAGTTTAAAGTCTCATCCGACAGACCAGTGGATGGATATACGATGTAAGTATTCTTCACACCTACATGTAGGTAGAGGACTGAACTCAAACCTCCAGTATTGAAGTCCCAATGCCATATCCCCTAGGCCACGGCCCATCCCTAGGGTGAGGATTGAACTCACAACCTCCAGTATTGAAGTCCCAATGCCTACCCCTGGCCACGGCCCACCCTAGGGTGAGATTGAACTCCAACCTCCAGTATTGAATTCCCAATCATAGCCCCTACGGCCCACCCGCAATCCCTAGGGTGAGGATCTTTGAACCTCACAATCCTCCAGTATTGAATCCCGTCCCAATTGGCCGATATCCCCTAAGGCCACGGCCCGGCCCATCCCTAGGGTGAGGATTGAACTCACAACCTCCAGTATTGAAGTCCCAATGCCATATCCCCTAGGCCACGGCCCATCCCTAGGGTGAGGATTGAACTCACAACCTCCAGTATTGAAGTCCCAATACCATATCCCCTAGGCCACGGCCCATCCCTAGGGTGAGGATTGAACTCACAACCTCCAGTATTGAAGTCCCAATGCCATATCCCCTAGGCCACGGCCCATCCCTAGGGTGAGGATTGAACTCACAACCTCCAGTATTGAAGTCCAATGCGATATTCCCCAAGGCCACGGCCCATCCCTAGGGTGAGGATTGAACTCACAACCTCCAGTATTGAAGTCCAATGCCATATTCCCCAAGGCCACGGCCCATCCCTAGGGTGAGGATTGAACTCACAACCTCCAGTATTGAAGTCCCAATGCCATATCCCTAGGCCACGGCCCATCCTAGGGTGAGGATTGCAACCTCCAACCAACCTTCCCAGTATTGGAAGTCAACCCAATGATGCCATATCCCCTAAGACCACGGCCCATCCCTAGGGTGAGGATTGAACTCACAACCTCCAGTATTGAAGTCCCAATGCCATATCCCCTAGGCCACGGCCCATCCCTAGGGTGAGGATTGAACTCACAACCTCCAGTATTGAAGTCCCAATGCCATATCCCCTAGGCCACGGCCCATCCCTAGGGTGAGGATTGAACTCACAACCTCCAGTATTGAAGTCCAATGCGATATTCCCCAAGGCCACGGCCCATCCATAGGGTGAGGATTGAACTCACAACCTCCAGTATTGAAGTCCAATGCCATATTCCCCAAGGCCACGGCCCATCCCTAGGGTGAGGATTGAACTCACAACCTCCAGTATTGAAGTCCCAATGCCATATCCCCTAGGCCACGGCCCATCCCTAGGGTGAAGATTGAACTCACAACCTCCAGTATTGAAGTCCCAATGCCATATCCACTAGGCCACGGCCCATCCCTAGGGTGAGGATTGAACTCACGACCTCCAGTATTGAAGTCCAATGCCATATCCCCTAGGCCACGGCACATCCCTAGGGTGAGCATTGAACTCACAACCTCCAGTATTAAAGTCCATGCCATACCCCTAGGCCACGGCACATCCCTAGGGTGAGCATTGAACTCACAACCTCCAGTATTAAAGTCCAATGCCATATCCCCTAGGCCACGGCACATCCCTAGGGTGAGCATTGAACTCACAACCTCCAGTATTAAAGTCCAATGCCATATCCCCTAGGCCACGGCGCATCCCTAGGGCGAGGATTGAACTCGCAACCTCCGATATTTAAAGGTACATGCCCACTCAATAGGCACAATATGTTTTTTATAGGAATTAAATAAGTGTATAATTGTGTCACTATTCCACCAGTTCTAAATATTACGAGTTGCCGCTATACAGATATAATCATTTACAAATATTTATTTTACTGATAGTGATGCTCGATGGTATCAGGCTATTTTCATATGCAAATGAGGCATTGTATTTTTTTAAATTATTTATACTAATTAAATGCGTCACCTGAAAAAATAATATTTTCGACAGATTATAAAGTATGATAATTACGCATCAAAAAATAAATACAGAGTATAAATAGTAATGTCCGTCAACATTTTAAGGAAACACGGTTATCGCCCCTGATATCAGTGTGGAAAGTTGTGTCCGATATAAAATGTATAATAGTGCCAATCAATACGTGGGGTAATGGTGAATGAAAGTTTATTTTGCCAGAAAATGTCTCGGATGATGTCTGATAAAAAGAACATTTTGTGCCTACTGAGTGGGCATGTACCTTTAAGTCCCAATGCCATATCCCCTAGGCCACGGCCCATCCCTAGGGTGAGTATTGAACAACCTCCAGTATTGAAGTCCCAATGCCATGGCCCCTAGGCCACGGCCCATCCCTAGGGTGAGGATTGAACTCACAACCTCCAGTATTGAAGTCCAATGACATGGCCCCTAGGCCACGGCCCATCCCTAGGGTGAGGATTCAACTCACAACCTCCAGTATTGAAGTCCAATGCCATGGCCCCTAGGCCACGGCCCATCCCTCCTTAGGTGAGGATTGAACTCACAACCTCCAGTATTGAAGTCCCAATGCCATATACCCTAGGCCACGGCTCATCCCTAAGGTAAGGATTGAACTCACAATCTCCAGTATTCACAATGCCATATGCCCAAGGCCACGGCCCATCCCTAGGTTGAGGATTGAACTCACAACCTCCAGTTTTGAAGTCCCAATGCCATATCCCCTAGGCCACCGCCCATCCCTAGGGTAAGGATTGAACTCACAATCTCCAGTATTCACAATGCCACGGCCCATCCCTAGGTTGAGGATTGAACTCACAACCTCCAGTATTGAAGTCCAATGCCATATCCCCTCGGCCACTGCCCATCCCCTCCTAAGGGAGAATAAGGAAAATATCGCAGACAGGGGTTGCTCACCTCGTTTAGTTTCAGCACCGTGTACTCGCCCTCGGCCACGCATTTAAGGCAGACTATCCTCTCTCCCAGCCTGCAATGGTGTAAACCTGGCTTGATAGGCTTGAGATCAAGGATGGTATCTTAACCCTTTCACCCCAAAATAACTAGAATGGATTTTGGTGTTAATTTGCGACCAATCCAATCATCACAAAATAATTTATTCCATTTATAAAAAGGGGGTGTTGCTGTTTTTCTTTTCTTCTAAAAAATAATAAAATTACTTGTGCAAAAAAGTGCAGATCCTGATGAGGCCGGATCATCTGGATGTAAACTGTTTGTGATCACCGCTATAGAGCTGTAGTGTTGAACGGACTAATGATCAGTCCATTGTAAGTCTTTCCCACCCCACACAAACTGTTGCAATCAAAGAGTTTTTACAAGTTTCTTCATCATCGTGTAACATTAATATTACTGGATGGATTGCTTCAATATTTGGACACTTGATACATGTAAGCATTTGGAACAATTTGTTTGTTTATTGGTGTTTAACGGCCTATCAACAGCTAAGGTCATGTAAGGCCGGGCAAACAGGTTCGATCCCGTTTTAACCTGCTGCATTGGGGGGAAAATCCCAAAATCAGAACGGAATATTTACATCGAGATACAACATATTCAGCCCTGAAATTAGAATAACCTGACCTGGTGCCAGGTCCATACTGCACCAAAGTCACTTGGCCCCTTCCCCTATTTAAAAGTAATACCGGTAGGATTACTCTTATAAGGGGTATAACCAGATTCAACTGTCACATACAAAATGCCAAAGACGTATGTGAGGGCCAAACCAGGTCTCCAGTCGGGATTCCGGTAAGGATGAACACCGATCGTTAAATTACCCATCGCATGCTCCCACCTGCCACCCACTCATTTGGAACAAATTAACACGACACCTTGTCCTTTTTTACCATCACATGGTTGTGGAAACACTTAGCCATTTTTTTATGTCAAAAAGTTTCTTCAACCTTGTCATTTTACCTTGACCTTTAGCACAGGGGCTGTATGGTGCGCTACCCATGTCGTTGAGAAATTTTGGGTCAATATGACCTCTAAATGACCTCAAAAATCTGTGGGGGTACCCACCCCTATCCAATAGCTTACACATCATAGAACTTGATCCGCACGGGTACCCATTTGTAACAAAAAATGCCATCAAAGCTTTATTAGAGGCCTTTAATATTGGCCTTGGCGGCCATCTATAAGTCGGATTGGCTTTAAACTGCATATGCTTATTTGTCATCATTCATATTTCCAGTCTGTAGCGCACCATACAGCCCCTGTGCTAAAGGTCAGGGTAAAATGACTGAATTGGAAAGTTGTGTTTTTTGAAGTGTGGTACATCTCCTATCAGTGTTTCTAACTTCTTACACATACATACGTACCACTCGTTTCTTAGCAACTTATGAACTACTTCACTGATTTTAGTAATCACTGGCTATAATCTGTGTCTAGTGACGGAGCTTTGTTTCGCATACACCCCCACATGACTACGATGCCCTTCATTCCTTATTTTCCATTATTGGATACTAACCGTACTAAGCTGAAGAAACAGGATAAGCAGTAAAGGTGGCCGCATCTTGCTTGTATTGGATCCTTCAGTATGTTCGTGCATATACCGCATAAATAGCGGACGGGCACGTTCCAGGTGAATACCATAGCTTGTCCACCATTGGCCATGATAGCAGGCTGTGATAACAAAAGCAGACAATGATTAAACATTGACATGATGAACTAAATTATGTTCGCTGTTCTTTTTTATTTCCATTGTTCTCATCACAAACGTGGTTGGTTGCCATGCCGAATTAAATTATGTCTGCAGCTAGTTTTTTATTTTCCATTTTTCACATCAAAAACATGGTTTGACAGCACTTCAGAATCATTTCCAATGGTGGTTGGTTGGGAGCATGCGAGGGGTAATTTAACGATCGGGATTCATACTTACCAGAATCCCAACCAGAGACCTGTAGCCGATTTCATCAAAATTGCAAGTATACTTATCTAGCCATGTATAATCATTTATTATTTCTCCCTCAAAATATACTTTGCTAGATAAGTATACATTGTACTTTGCAATGTTGGTGAAATAGGCTACTGGTTTGGCCCTCGGGTACATCTTGGGCATTCTTGTATGAGAGTTGAACCTGGTTATACCACTTATAACAGTAATGAAATTATTACTAATCCTATTACTTTTAGGGGAAGGGGCCAAGTGACTTGGTGTGGTATGGACCTGGCACCATGTCAGGTTATTCTAATTTCAGGGCTGAATATATATTTAATTTGATGTAAATATTGTGTTCTGATTTTGGGATTTTCCCAATACAGCCGGGTGAATGCGGGATCGAACCCTATCAAATCTATAATGCTGTCAAACCATGTTTTTAACTCTTTGCATGCTGGGAAACTTGTGGGCTATAAATAGTTCAAAACTTGCGGACAAAAATTCATCATATTTTCTTGTATTTCTCCTCATAAATATCATGAATATGTCCTGAGGACTCGATTCTTATCAAATTTCAAGACATATTTACAGAGAGAAATAAAACATATAATATACTCCTAATTCGCTTGGTGGATATTTTCACCGCCAGCATGCAAAGAGTTAATGAAAAGAAAACAAAATATAAAACAGTAGCAGATGACATGTTTAATTAACCACATTCTAATGATTAAATAGAAGATCTTACATGAGGGAAGATTTAATATCATATGTATTAAACAAGTTTACTGATTTCGTACAAAAACAAGTTTCTTATGAAATCTGTCAACAATCTTACAGAATACTCACCACCCCACCCCGCCTAGGCCCAGGTACCCATAAATATGTAGATTTTTTCCAAGACTTTGGGCCTCTGACCTTGACCTTGGGATCATCGGTGTCAGACGGTCATGGATTTGTCACGGCATGTTAGCAGAACCTTAGAGGAATGCATGAATTTTCGAAATATAAGTTACAACAGATTTCTCCGATATTAAGTTTTGTGAAAGACTAAGTATGTGACCTTGACCTCGGGATCAGCGGGGGTCAGACACTCATGAATTTGTCACAGCATGATAGCAGACCCTTAGATCAATGCATGCATTAAGTATTAAAATTTTCGAAGAAGGAAATAGAAGTTATAACTGATTTCTCCGATGTTAAGTTTTTGTCGCACCTGATATGAACCCATCCTTCGCAATGTGGAGTGACTGACGATTGCGAATATGGGGAAGCCAATCCAGTCCTGCTTGATCTGTGTTTATCAGTAGTAAGGTGATACAGACAGATGCAGAATCAGGATCGACCGCTGGATTACTGTTGGACTAAATCTTGTATCCTTTATTTAATTGATTTATAAACAAACTATTGGTGTGTGGTGATTATAGTACTGAGTTAGTATATACAACTAGTTGGCCATGGCCCGCATGTCGCACCTGCCGAGGCATTTGATAGTACTAAACGATAGTAGACTGAAAAACTTTAACCAAAAACTGTACCCAATGTGCCGACTATATCGCGCCGTCTGCAAGCAGGTGCGACAAAAATAAAAAAGTTTAACGCAAAGTTTACAAAATATTAACACAAACTTCTAAGAGCTTGTAATAACCTTGGGGTTAGTGAGCACCATGGGCTTTCTGTAGAATGATGTGAGATGTTGTTAAAAAAACACCTATGAAATATTAAAGCATTCCATCACTGGAAACTGAAGTTATTGCAGATTAACCCCAATGTTAATTTTTGTGATGGACAGACGCGGACAGACGGATGAACAGACAACTTTTGCATCCCTATATCCCCTTTTCGCTACGCGAGGGGATAATAAACTGAAAGCAAAACACTTATTTTCCAACAAAGACAGCTAAACACAAACAAGAATGCCGCCAACGACATGTATCTCCTGGCACCGAAGCTAAATTTCTATACTAGACATTTTTGAAGTCTGTGACCTTGACCTTGGGGTTACCGGACACCATGAACTTTCTGCAGATGACGCGGAATGATCTTACAAATGCATGTATGAAATATTAAAACATTCCATCAAGGGAAACAGAAGTTACAATAAATTAACCAAAGCATTAAGTTTTCAAAACTGAGCATTTTCTAAGCCCTTGACCTTGGGGTTAGTGGGCACCATGGGTTTTCTGTAGAATCATGCCGGATGTTGCTATAGTTTACACCTAAGAAGTATTAAAGCATTCCATCAAGGGAAACAGAAGTTGTAATAAATTAAACCAAGTTTTCCAAACCCGTGACCTTGACCTTTGGGTTAGCGGGCAACATGGACTTTCTGGAGAATGATGCGGGATGTTGTTACAAATGCATGTATGGAATATTAAAGCATTCCATTGAGGGAAACAGAAGTTACAACTAATTAACCTGAGCGTTAAGTTTTAAAAACATAGCCAAACGCAAAAACATAACATGAATGCATGTGAAAAGTAGGTCAATGAATCATGAAGACTAGGCCAAGGTCACATGAGCTCCCTCTGTGTGAGATGGATACACCACAGTGTTGATGTATACCAAGTTTGGAGGTCGTAGGAGTTATAGTTTTCCGGCAACCGAGCTAAATGCAAAAACTTAACATTGAATGCATGTGAAATGTAGGTCAATAAACCATGAAAACTAGGTCAAGGTCACATGGGCTCCCTCTGTGTGAGATGGTTACACCATAGTGTTGATGTATACCCAAGCATTCCATCAGGGGAAACAGAAGTTCCAAGTCAGTGACCTTGACCTTTGGGGTTAGCGCAGCCGCAGGCACCATGGGCTTTCGGTAGAATGGTTCATATGGGCTCCCTCTGTGCGAGATGGTTACACCACAGTGTTGATGTATACCAAGCATGGAGGTTGTAGGACTTATAGTTTTCTGGAAACTGAGCTAAACGCAAAAACTTAACGTGAAATGTTGACGCAGCCGACGCCGGCGGAAAAGCTATGCCTATAACCACTTCTGCTTAGAAAGAGGTGGGACAAAAACTTTTAACGCAAACTTCTAAGACATTTCACCTTGACTTTCAGCATGTGGGCAGCATGGGTATTGCACACAATGAATATTTGGAGGATGGTAAATATGCATATGAAGTACATATGTAACAAGAAATGCGTCTGTCGAACGCGGATGCCACCTGCAGCAGATTTGAGAAACTGTGACAAATTGGTTAACCGAAAAGTGTGACGGACGGACGGACGGACGGACGGACGGACCAAACACTATATGCCACCCGTTTCTTCGAAACCCGGTGGCATAAAAACTTTAACGCAAATGCGGACACACATACGTACGGATGTCAAAGTGCCGACTATATCGCGCTGTCCGCTAGCATGCGCGACAAAAACTGTAAAGGGTTATCTAAGAAGATATACCTCATAGAGACAATATCATTTTTTTAGTATTAGTGACTCGGTGAATAAATGTTCAAGTGTTGTTATTGTACAATGTAACCGATAATTACACTGTTGATAAGTGGGAAATTATGATAGACACTTATTGACGTTTGATAATTGTAAAATGGAGTTACTGGTGTACTAAATGAATTCTATATTTCTTGTCTATCCTATCGACATTTCTATTCTACTCCATCTTCCATCATTGGGTAGATGTTTTCTGTTGTGTAATACAAAACAAAATTAAACATAAGCATCATGTGTGATATGTATAGAACCCAAAACATTACATCCGACACCGCCAAGGGGAGACAATTTGTCATAAATTGTTGAAAATCAATAGGCTTTTTTGTTTTGCCATGATAAAACGATGTACACCACAGTTGGTTATGATCGGTCCAGTAGAACTCGAGTTATTGCATGGACAAGGATACAGAGTACGAAAATAAAAAATGGCCGCCAAGGGGAGATGAGGCATGCAAATTTTTTGAAAATGAATCGTCTTGCCGTCATAAACATGTATACCGCATTTGGTTATGATCCATCAAGTAGAACTTGTTTAGTGTGGACACTGGACAAGAAAATAACAAGAGTGCCGAAGGTCACAATATATGCTTGTCGACAAGGGGAGATAAGTCACTGAAAACCAATAGGGCTCTTCATCTTGCCTTGATAAACATGTATTCTTAGCTTAGTTATGATTCGTCAAGTAGAACTTCAGTTATTGCGTGGACAAGGATACAGTCATAAAATTAGAAATGGCTGCCAAGGGGAGTAAGTCATCGGGAAATCAACAGGCTTCTTTGACTTGCCGTGATAAACATGTATACCAAATTTGTTTATGATCGGTCAAGTAGAACTCGAGTTATTGCATGGACAAAGATACAAAGTGCAAAAATCAAAAATGGCCAAGGAGAGATAAGTCATCGGAGATTTTTGAAAATGAATAGGCTTCTTCGTCTTGCAGTGCTAAACATGTATACGATCGGTCAAGTATAACTCAAGTTATTGTGTGGACAAGGATACAGCTTGCGAAAATATAAAATGGCCGTCAAGGGAGATAAGTCACCAGAAAATTTTGAAAATGAAAAGGCTTCTTCGTCTTGCCGTGATAAATATGTATACCGAATTTGGTCATGATACGTTAAGTAGAACTCGGTTATTGTGTGGACAAGCTGTGCCCGGCGTACGAGTGCCCGCCCACCCATACAAGGTGAAGACATAATTATGTCCTATTTTTTCAAACATCATACAAAAACAGCCCTCAATAGCCCATGCATGGACAAGCTGTGCCCAAATGCCCGGCAGCCTGCCGGACGCCCACCAAGTCTGTGGTAAATGGTTCCGTTATATGTGGCTGTAACGGGAGAAATGGAACTTATGGGTTATGTGACCAGTGTACTTTCTGATCAAATAGCACACTTCTGTAGCCTGATAATGGTCTATATTGCTTGTTAGAAGCAAGCAAGGTGTTCTTTGTTTGAATGTCGAACAGTGCAGATCCTGATCAGACTGTGCCAATGATCTGGATATTTTAGTTTTAATTTTTTTATTTCCATACATAGTCATATACAAAACAATACATGAGTTACAAGCAGTTTAACAACATGTATTTATAGGTTACAATCCTTGTTTACAATCAACTACGAGTATTGTAAATAATTATAGAATATAACGTACTGTTCATACATGGTTAGGTTGGATTTATTTAAGAATGTTATGTAGATGAGGGAATAGAGTCGAAAGAGTATGTTGAGATATGGCGAAGATGGTATAGTGAATAATAATTGAGCAACACAACATGATACGATACTATTACGGTATATGCTGTTATAACTAACTGTAATATTTATATGTATGATCAGAAAGTATGTGTATCTCCAAATGAGTGTTAGTCTAATTGGATAACATTCCATTTTCGTTCATGAACTATGATCTTGTTTCTATTCATTGCAATTTCTTTTTGAATATTTTGTGTTGCCTTTAGGTAAGAAAATTCTGGAAATTTAGGTTCCGTGTATTAATTTCTTTTTCAATATTTTGTGTTGCCTTTAGGTAAGAAAATTCTGGAAATTTAGGTTCCGTGTTTCGTAATTTACATATATATATAAATTATTTTGCTAGAATGATACAAAAGTTGAACAACTTGTTGTTTTGCTCATATTGCCCGAAGCAAACAGTGTGCCAATCAAAATTACATACAATATTATTATTGTTTAAAAAGGTATTATTCAGCTGTGACCAAAATTGTTGCATTCCCGAAAAAGGTGCTTATTTGTTTCTGGAGCCATGGCGCAAAAATCACACAAATTGGAGCTGACAATGTTACACTTATGTAAATAATCATTTGTAGCGACAATTCTCATAAAAAATTTGTACAGAAAATTCCTATGTTTAGAATTACTTATAGTGTTTGTAAAATGGTTTGTGTAGACTACCTTCCAATTTATATTTGTATTCACAAATTCGTCATCCCATTTATGCACAACCGGTTTCTGTTGATTAAGAAACATGTTATATTGCTTCTTATTACATTCGGTCGTGATTTATCGTGTTTACTCTATCATTTTTAATTTGTGTTCTCCAGTCTTGAGGAATGCACAAAATCAGTTTGAAGTATTTTAGGTAATCATTATTACTAATATTAAATAGTTCTTTTATTTCTGTAAAATTAAAGAATGATGTAGTTCTATAATCGTATAGTTGTTCTATATATTTAATCCCCTTATTTGCCAATTCCTTGTAGTAAAACATTCTTCCAGTACCTTTTTTTTTCAAATTGTTCCATAAAATTTGCTTTGACATTGTTTCTGGATTATCGCAGAAGTTTAGCTTGCACCATGATTTAAGAACATCTGTCAAAAAATTATTTTTTTTATCAAATTTTTGCGTCCGTTTCATTTACATTTCCTTCAAATATATGTACACCACCAAAAGGCTTCAAATAGTTTAAATATAGTACTTTCCATTTTCCGTGATTTTCAGTTTGTGCAAGTCTTTTGACCCATGTAGCCTTTAGTGCATCAATAAATGATTCTAATTCTATAATTTTTAGCCTGCCTTCTTTCAACGTTTTAACAATAATTTTTCTGATAATTTTATCAGGCTTGGAATCCAGAGAAAATCAAACTATCTGGATCTACACTGGTCGCCAAACCCGTAAGCCCCATTTCTCCAGTCACAGCCACATATAGGAAAACTCAATGGTGGTGGCCCGCCATGCAAAAGGCTATTGGTACTTTACGGAATGGAACGGAACACGGTTTGGGGTACCAAGTGGGGTAATTGTCGAAATTGAAAAACTTATGCAGTTAATTAACGATGTGACTAATTAAAATGTGCATCATAATGGAAGTAAGTATCATGCGTTGGGAACCTAATAATGCAATATTAATACGTTGAACGTGTTGCTAATAACACCATTAGTTAACAAGATGCTTGTTTCGTTCCGTTCCGTAAAGTACTAATCACCTAGGGTAATTGGTACTTTACGGAACGGAACGAGATTTGTTATTTACCAAAACAGACACAAATGCCACTTCTGAAGCGTGTCAAAGGCAGTCCTTTGGAATATGTAGTATAATACTTCCCCGCGACTGTATTTTTTCAAGAAAGTCCCACCCCCCCCCCCCCCCCCATCTACTATCCATCCGTAACAGTATTTGTCCTAATTTGTGTGCATTAATTAACTTATGCAGTTAATTAACGATGTGACTAATTCAAATGTGCATCATAATTGAAGTAAGTATCATGCGTTGGGAACCTAATAATTCAATACGTTGAACGTGTTGCTAATAACACCATTAGTTAACAAGATGCTTGTTTCGTTCCGTTCCGTAAAGTACTAATCACCTAGGGTAATTGGTACTTTACGGAACGGAACGAGATTTTTTATTTACCAAAACAGAAACAAATGCCACTTTTGAATCGTGTCAGAGGCAGTCCTTTGGAATATGTAGTATAATACTTCCCCGCGACTGTATGTGAATTGGTATTTCCCCTGTGACCTAGAATTTGCCGAAATTTGCCAGTCGAGATTCCCATGGTGTTTGTTTACTAAAAACACGTCCCGATTCCCGGACGCGCACCAACAAACTTTTTTTCCAGTTTTTTCCCAAATACTGGGGTGGCGGTCGCTGCCCCTGCCGCCCCACTTCCGACGCCTCTGCATTTAATTTATAAAATTGAAAATAAAATACCAAAACAGACACAAACCTTTGAAATATGTAGTCTAATACTACCAACGCCACTCCGTATGTTGTCACGAAACTACCACCCCCCACCCCCCCACCCCGCTGGACTGAAAAACGTTAACAGTGCCTTATACACAATCCAATGATGGAAGAGTGTAGTTGTATTAATTATTCCACACCATGCGCTCTGGCACAGTATTTGTGCTAATTTGGTGTAAAAAAAATAGCTCGTTCCGTTCCGCAAAGTACTAATCCACTAGGGTAATTGGTACTTTACGGAATGGAACGAGATTTTTTATTTACCAAAACAGACACAAATGCCACTTCTGAAGCGTGTCATCCGAAATTTGCATAACCCCATACAAATTTAGCTCCGCCCACCTCGCTAGCTTCATTTATGGAAAATATACCACATGCATTTATAATGCTGAAGGTCTTTGGGCTATGGTACAAGTGATTTTGTTGGTCGTGTAGGGCACATTACTTGAGTTCAGGATATTGTAAATTCAGATTTGAAACTGCAGGGAGGGAGCAGTCATAAATATGTTGCATGTAGTAGAAATATTTACTACGTAAGGCGTACACGAATAATCAAGTTCGGTATATCCAAATCAAGTACGATCTTATAGACTGTGTAATCCAAACGCTTTACTCTTCTGCGCACCTGCTATTCAACAAAGAGCGTTGTTATTGACGATGTATTATTTAAGCGTTTCAGTGATGGTGACGAAAAAAAACATGGCAGCGACCCATCAAATTTCCCGATTTCAAGCATGAGAATAGAGAATGTGCTCAAAAAGTTTTATAATCTGACACGGCACCATGTTTTGTGCTACTAGTGTTTTAATTTGCTGTGACAATGAACACTTTCAACACCAAATACCAGAATGTCAATGTTTAACATCATCTGGACTGGCCCATTTACGGCTTGAATATCGATTGACGTCCATTCAAATTCGAATCTCATATACATACAGAAGGATGATATTAAATGAGGTATTTCATCAGGATCAACACTGTTTGTCAACAGAGTATATTTAGTAAAGAAATATATTCATATATATCCATCTAGTCAACATTCCTAGTCAGTATTGTGATTTAGACGTTCTTTGTATGTTCATCTGACATTATATACAAGATTTGTTGTTTTAACAGCATTAAAGTTACTGTGTTGTTATTAATTGGTTTTTTGTGTGTCGTACAGCTACCTTAAAAAAAAAGATTTTGCCTACCTACCTACCCATTTTTTGAAAGTAGGGTCGGGTTTGGGCAAACTTAAAATCTTTTAATTGTGGCCTAATAAATAATTTTTTGAAGTTTGAAGTAAATCGGAGTAAGTGTTGTGGAGATATAAGGTATGAACAAACTTTAACACAAATTTCAAAGTCATTTTATCTTGACCTTGGGCAGGCTATGGAATGAAAATATGGATGATGAAAAGGAAGTATTGTAAGTAAATTGGAGTAACAATTGTGGAGATATAAGGTATGAAAAAAACTTTAATGCAGATTTTATGATAACGCAAACTTCTAAGTCATTTGACCTTGACCTTGGGGCACAGGGGCCGCATGAGTAGGACACCGAATGATAAAAGGATGATTACCAATAACAGGCCGTCAAGTGAAGGATTGGTAAACAAAAATAGGAAAATATGAATTCAGACGGTGAAAAAAATAGGAATAAAATAGGAAAATATAGTCTAAAATAGGAATAAAATAATATTTGTATTGATAATTTGTGTTGTATTGCTCAAAGCATTTTACCAGGTGACCAGATTATCATGAAATTATGCACACTTGATTGCATTGTTATGCTAAACAAATGAGTGAGCATAGCGAACAAGGTTTTGTTTAACGGTAGGACCCAATCGCAAGGGCATTATTTCATGATAATCTGCTAACCTGGTTAAATAAACATCTTTTTTACATTTCACACACACATTGTACATGTATTTTATAAAAAGCAAAACTAAAAGTAAAATATATAGAGAATAGTAGGTTAGTGCCGTGAATGGCAAAACATATCTGGCAAGGCTTAGGAAACGGGATGGGCGAGGCTCTGCCGAGCACATCCCGTTTCCGAGCCGCGCCAGATATTTTTTCATTCACGGCACTAACCTACTATTCTATTTGTCCAGTCAACACCTACAAATGGCTTTAAAACGTTTTTCAATCCAGGCGGGCAAGGGGGCTGGGGGGGGGGGTGGGGTGGGGGGGGGGGGGGGGGGGGGGGTGATTTTTTTACAACATACACTGTGGCGTGGGAAGTATTGTACTACATATTCCAAGGATTACCTCTGACACGATTCAGAAGTGGCAATTGTGTCTGTTTTGGTAAATAAAAATCTTGTTTCGTTCCGTAAAGTACCAATTACCCTAGGTGATTAGTACTTTATGGAACGGAACGGAACGAGACAATTTTTACACCAAATTGGACAAGAACTGCCTTGTATCATGTAGAACAATTATGAGCACTACACTATTGCATCATTGTATTATGTATATGCCACAATTAGCGTTTTTCAGTCCAGCGGGCATAGGGGTATATGGGGGGGGGGGGGGGGGGGGGGGGGGTGGGGGGGGGTATATATAATTAATAATTAATTGGTGACTTTCTTGAACATACAGAGTGGCGGGTGTGAAGATTTAGACTATATATTCCAAAAGATTGCCTCTGACACGATTCAGAAATGATGTTTGTGTCTGTTTTGGTAAACAAAAAATCTTGTTCCGTTCCGTTCCGTATTACCCTAGTGGATTAGTACTTTACGGAACGGAACGGAACGAGCTACTTTTTTACACCAAAGTAGCACGAATACTGTGCCAGAGCGCATGGTGTGGAATAATTAATACAACTACACTCTTCCATCATTGGATTGTGTATAAGGCACTGTTAACGTTTTTCAGTCCAGAGGGGGGTGGGGTGGGGGGGGGGGGGGGGGGGGGGGGAGCGGGTAGTTTCTTGACAACATACGGAGTGGCGTTGGTAGTATTAGATTACATATTCCAAAGGTTTGTGTCTGTTTTGGTATTTTATTTTCAATTTTATAAATTAAATGCAGAGGCGTCGGAAGTGACCGCAGGGGCAGCGACCGCCGCCCCAATATTTGGGAAAAAACTGAAGAAAAAAAGTTTTTGGTGCCGTCTGGGAATCGGGACGTGTTTTGGGTAAACAAACACCCTGGGAATCTCGACTGGCAAATCTCGGCAAATTCTAGGTCACAGGGGAAATACCAATTCACCAAATTAGGACAAGTACTGTTCCGGATAGGTAGATGGGGGGGGGGGGGGGAGGGACTTTCTTGAAAAAATACAGTCGCGGGGAAGTATTATACTACATATTCCAAAGGACTGCCTCTGACACGCATCAGAAGTGGCATTTGTGTCTGTTTTGGTAAATAACAAATCTCGTTCCGTTCCGTAAAGTACCAATTACCCTAGGTGATTAGTACTTTACGGAACGGAACGAAACAAGCATCTTGTTAACTAATGGTGTTATTAGCAACACGTTCAACGTATTAATATTGCATTATTAGGTTCCCAACGCATGATACTTACTTCCATTATGATGCACATTTTAATTAGTCACATCGTTAATTAACTGCATAAGTTTTTCAATTTCGACAATTACCCCATTTGGTACCCCAAACCGTGTTCCGTTCCGTTCCGTTCCGTAAAGTACCAATAGCCATGCAAAAGGCACGGCCCGGAACAGTTCCAAATGCCAAATCCTGAAAATGGGTGTGCAAACATTTTTTTTGCACCCACAAATGCGTAAAAGTCTGCTTCCCAAGTTGAAACATTAGTATTTTTCTGCAATTATCGGAAACCTCAAATCCTGATTTCAGTATCTATCCTGAAAATTCCCACCCCTGAAAAGGACACTAGGACAATTGTCTTTCTACACATTTATGCCACCACTGTACAAAATGTGACACATTTCTTACCCTAGTATGTATCCAGAAATTATGGAATAGGGTAAAACATTAAATCCATCCATTTTAATAGATTTTGCGACTTTTAAGCAAGAAATGCTTTTATTATTTTACATTCCGTCAATGCGTATATAGGTGTAGAAAACTTGTGACCTTCAGAATGAATACCGGTAAGTGTAATCGCATAATACTTTGGAATTGATAGGCTGTTAAACACTAATAAACAAACAAATAACTTTGGAATTCATTGTCGGCCACAATATATGACAACATGTATGGAATCAATATAAGTATACATTGTAATACTATATATACTTCATAAATATATAATACCTTCAAGGCTTGTTTGACAAAGGATATAATGGCTGTGGTAAATTCAGTTAGAAGATCACGTCATCACGTACACGCGCATGCGCAAAACTATACAGGGAGATAATTCTGTACTTTGGTATGACACACGACTAATTCAAGTTTGCTTACGAAATGTCCGATCAAGACATAGGATAGGGTTCGTGTATCAAATTGAAAGATGAATACCTGACTATTTAATAATTAGGATAGAGTATTGGACATAAAATGGCCAAAGATGGGAAAAAATATGCCCAAGATGGAAAAAAAATATGCCAATTTTAAAAAAAAAAATTCAGTAGACCAAGGTCCTAAATATCATCAGGAGAAATATATCAAAACTCCCCATGAATCCAAAATTCAAGATGGCTGCCATAAAATGATTAAATACATAAAAGTTGATTATAATGAGCACATACTATGGCAGCATATCACTATACAGAACACATATTAACCTTTCTAATACTTCTGAGTAGCTTAACAAATATCCAAGATGGCTACCAAGATGGCCGACAAAGTAAGTAAAAGTTAAAAATATATTCACAACATTTATTAATTGAACTTTAATTATGTAGGTGCCACCCCACAGTCAAGCTTCACTAAGTTGGCATAGAATGAAAATATGGATGATGATAAACAGACATGTGAAGTTTTGAGTGAATTGGCTAAGTCGATTCAGAGATATAGTGTTCTTACACATTTTAACCTAAATCCAAAAAAAAAATCAAAGTTATTTGATCTTGATAATTGTGCACAGGGGCCACGCGTGTTTGGTACATAATGAAAATGTGTATAGTGTTCTTAAAAACATTAACCTAAATCAAAAAGAATTCAAGGTAAACTTGGACACACATATGTACATACGGACGGGCATACGTACGCCAATGTACTGATTTAATTATATCGCGCTGTCAGCAAGGGCTATCCAAAACAAGAATTCTGTCACGGAAGCGGTGTCGCGCCTGCCGAGGCATTTAACCATAACGTGATCATGGGCATGTGCTAAAGGAAACATCACAAAAACTGTCAGAGAAGTGCATGCTTAAAACACGAAAAGGGTCAAGGTTTAAGAAACTTTTTGACATAAAAAAATGGCTACGTGTTTGCACAACCTGTGACGGTACAATAGGTCAACGTCATGTTAATGGCACATAAGTGTGTTCCAAATACTCACATGTATCAAGGGTCCAAATATTGAAGCAAAATGCCAAGTAATATTAAAGTTATATGATGATGAAGAAACTTGTACAAACGTATTGACGCAAAGAAATGGCTGATGCCAAGAAATGGCTAAGTGTTAGTGTTTCCGCAAAAATGTGAATATAACTAGACATAATGAGTATGTTGGTAAAACATGGATATGCCCCCGTGGCATACTCGACTGAAACTGGAGAAACTTTAACAAAGTTTTCTACTTAACAAAATGGCTAAGTGTTTCAGTGACATTTTGAAGGTGACAAAGGTCAAGGTCGTGTTAATGTTGGAAGCAATCCTTCGCGTAATATTGAAGATATTATATGTTGGAGAAAGTCTTACAATCCTTTCTAAACAACAAAATGGCTAAGTGTTGCAGCGAAATTTCAAAAGGTGACCAAGGTCAAGGTCGTGTTAATGGTAACACGAGTATGTGACAAATGTTCAGATGATTCAAGTGTCCAAGTATCGAAGCAATCCTTCATGTAATATTGAAGATATTACATGTTGGAGCTTACATTTTGACATAAATGTACACGGACGAACAGACGTATGGATCGAGGTACGGAACCTCAAGAGCAATGCATTATACCCCCCTTGCAAGTGTCCAAACCTTGAAGCAATCCATCAAGTAACATTAATGTTATACGATGATGAAGAAACTTGTACAAACTTTATGAAGCAAAAAAATGTGTTTCTGCAAACATGTGAAGATAAAAAACGTCACGGTAATGTTAATGGCAGTATGAGTGTGTTCCATATGCCTACATGTATCAAGTGTCCAAATATTGAAGAAATCCGTAAAGAAATATTAAAGTTATATCATGATGAAGAAACTTGTACAAACTTTTTGACATTGTCGACGCGGACGACGACTATAGTGACAAAAAGTGCAGATTTTGATGAGACATACAGCTCACGTCAGGAGACGGCCCATCTGGATCTACACTGCTTGCAAAGATCGCTAAAGAGGTCTGTACTGTTGACAGGGTTAATTAATATTACATAATGTGGCTGTGTCTCAGACGGTACCTCCAAAGAAGCATTTCACCAAAACAGTTGAGGTATGAATGGTCACATGGCGCGTCTCATATACACACATCAATCTGAAAATGGATTATTTACAATGGCACTTTTATATTCAAGTTAAACTACCGATAGAGATCAAAGGTAGTTATGATAAAGAATTTCAGTGGCATGCATCGTGACTGACCATAATGCCATTGAGGACTTTTTTTAAAAATTGCACATCACTTTGCTATTTTAGCAGCTTATTCCAATTATTCCTTCCAGTTATGGTATTATTTTCCAGTAGCCTATTTCACCAACATTGCTAAGTATACTTTAATATCTAGCAAAATATACTTTGAGGGAGTAATCATTTATTTTTCCTGAAATGCAATATTTCATGTAGAACTAACGACTGCATATATTTGATGATTAAAAGTATGCAGAATTATTATACTGAATCTATTACATTATCACAGCCAAAATGGCTGTGATAATGTAATAAATTCAGTATATTAACAAGAGCTGTAGGAGAACAGCATAGCTCGACTACGAGGATTGTCGATGTACACATAGCTTGACAAAGAAGGTGGCTGCGGCCTGCATAAAAACCTTAACCAAGGTTGACTAAAAACATTAACCAAGGGATTATTGATGTACGTCACTAGAAGATAAAGTTTTCCAAGTATGGTTGCTGTAGGCCCAGGAGTATTCCATATACAAGCTTGACTAAAAACCGTAACCAAGGGGAGATAACTACGTAATCCAAGGATAAAAGTAGGTCAAGGTCAAATATAGGTCAGGGATATTGATGTACATCATTAGGAGATGAAGTTGTCCAAGTATGGTTGTGATGTAGGCCCAGAAGTATTCCATATACAACTTGACTATAAACATTAACCAAGTAATTGAAGGTTAAATGTAGGTGAAGGTAAAATAAAGGTCAGGGGTTATTGATGTACATCCCTATGAGAAAAAGTTATCCAAGTATGGTGTCTGTATGCACAATAGTATTCCATCTACAAAGCTTGACTAAAAACCTTAACCAAGGTTGAGTAACTAGATGGCCGCGGCCTGGCATGTCGCGCCCTTATGGCGAGGCATGGGACACTAAAAAAAAGATATAGTATTACGAAAAACTTTAAAACCAAAAAATTTAAGCAAAACTTTAACCGGACACACGTTACGTACATTCATACGTACGTACGACATGTGCCACTATAAAACTTAACCAAAAACCAAAAAATTTTTAACCAAAAAACTTAACTACTTCAAAGTAATTTAACCTTGACATTGGGCTCAGGGGCGCACAGGAGTGGGGGGGTAGAATGAAAATATAGATGATGATAAACACCCATATGAAGTTTCAAGGTAATGGGCAAAGCAGTTGCAGAGATATAGTATAACGAAAAACTTTAACCAAAAAACTTAACCAAAAAACTTAACCAAAAAACTTTAACCAAAAAACTTAACCAAAAACTTCAAAGTAATTTGACCTTGACATTGGGCACAGGGGCCGCACGGGAGGGGGGTAGAATGAAAATATAGACGATGATAAACACCCATGTGAAGTTTCAAGGTAATGGGCAAAGCAGTTGAAGAGATATAGTATAACGAAAAACTTTAACCAAAAACTTTAACCAAAACACTTAACCAAAAACTTTAACCAAAGAACTTAACCAAAAACTTTAACCAAAGAACTTAACCAAAAAACGTTAACCAAAAAACTTAACCAAACAACTTAACCAAAAACTTTAACCGGACGTACGTACGCCAAAGTGCCGACTATATCGCGCTTTCCGCAAGCGGGCGCGACAAAAACCTTAACCAAGGGGAATTAAGTAAGTAATTTAAGAATTAAATGTAGGTCAAGGTCAAATATAGGTCAGGGGTTGTTGATGTACATCACTAGGAGATGAAGTTGTCCAAGTATGGTTGTTGTAGGGACATGAGTATTCCATCTACAAGCTTGACTAAAAACCTTAACCAAAGAGAATTAAGTAAGTAATTCAAGAGGAAATGTAGGTCAAGGTCAAATATAGATCAGGGGTTATTGATGTACATCACTATGACAAAAGGTTGTCCAAGTATGGTGTCTGTATGCACAATAGTATTCCATGTACAAGCTTGAGTAACAAGCTTAACCAAGGTCGAGTAAAAACCTTAACCAAGGGGAATTAACCAAGTAATTCAAGGTTAAATGTAGGTCAAGGTCAAATATAGGTCAGGGGTTGTTGATGTATATCACTAGGAGATGAAGTTGTCCAAGTATGGTTGGTGTAGGGCCAGGAGTATTCCATATACAAGTTTGACTAAAAACTTTACCCAAGGGGAAATAACTAAGTAATTCAAGAGGAAATGTAGATCAAGGTCAAATATAGATCAGGGGTTGTTGATGTACATCACTAGGAGATGAAGTTGTCCAAGTATGGTGGGTGTAGGGCCAGTAGTATTCCATATAGAAGGTTGACTAAAAACCTTAACCAAAATGAATTAAGTAAGTAATTGAAGAGGAAATGTAGGTCAAGGTCAAATATAGATCAGGGGTTATTGATGTACATACCTATGAGAAAAGGTTGTCGAAGTATGGTGTCTGGATGCACAATAGTATTCAATGTACAAGCTTGAAAAAAAACCTTAACCAAGGTTGACTAAAAAACCTTAACCAAGGGGAATTAAGTAAGTAATTCAAGAGGAAATGGTAGGTCTAGGTCTATAGATGAGGGGTTATTGATGTGCATCACTAGGACATGAAGTTGTCCAATAAGGTGGGTGGGTGTAGCGTCAGTAGTATTGCATATTACAAACTTGACTAAAAACCTTAACCAAGGTTGACTAAAAACCTTAACCAAGGGGAATTAACCAAGTAATTCAAGAGGAAATGTAGGTCAAGGTCAAATATAGATCAGGGGTTATTGATGTACATCACTAGGAGATGAAGTTGTCCAAGTATGGTGGGTGTAGGGCCAGTAGTATTCCATATACAAGCTTGACTAAAAACCTTAACCAAGGCGTGACGGTGACGCCGATGCCGACGCCGACGCCGGGGTGACAACATAAGCTCTACTTATTCTTCGATTAGTCGAGCTAAAAATTAATAAATTTATCCTAAAATTTCTCCCTCAAAGTATACTGTGACCATCATGGTTATCATAGGCTACTGATTGTAGTTGTCGTCACCTAATGATATAAGACAAGGTAAATATATAACCCTTGAGCTACAGACCTGATTCTTAGGATCGACACATTAAGATGAACATTTCCATGAGCAGTTGTGCATGAACAAGTCATTTTATAATCTCTGACCTGAAAATATGCAGATGTCTGAAAGTACAAAATGACAAGGCGTGTGTCATTCCACCATTTCATCAGGGGCGTCGGAATAGGTCCGGCAGATCCGGTGACTGCCGCATCAATAATTTTGACATATTTGGAATTCATTTTAAAAACGAGGATGGCAGCAGCCCGCATGTCGAGCCCAATAAGCATACAAAGTTTCAAGCAAATCTGACTTATGGTTACAGAGATAGTAGGTATATGAAAACTTTAACGCAAATTTTGACAGAAACTTTAACGCAAACTTCTAAGTCATTTGACCTTGACACAGGGGCACAGGGGCCGCATGAGTGGGACACAGAATGAATATATGGATGATGACTAATAAGCATATGAAGTTTCAAGTCAATGTGACTTAGGACTGCAGAGATATAAGGTATTTAAAAACTTTAACGCATATTTCGGAACGCAAACTTCTAAGTCATTTGACCTTGACCTTGGGCACAGGGGCCGCATGCGTGGGAAACAGCATGAACTAGAAAATGTGTTCATAGAACACGGATGCCCCACATATCGCTCTGATAATAAATGAGGCCAAATTCCAAGTGAATTTTTTTTTTACCTCAGCGTTAAAGTTTTTGAAGCACTAAGCATGTGACCTTGACCCTGGGCTTGTCGGGGGCAGGACGAACGTGGATTTGGCACAGGGCAGTAGAGGACCATTAGAGCAATGCGTATATGAAGTATGAAGCTGATCCGTGAAAGGAAACAGAAATTATAAGATATTTAACCGAGTGTTAAAGTTTTGGAAGCACCAAGTATGTGACCTTGACCCTGGGCTTGGCAGGGGTAGGACGAACGTGGATTTGGCACAGGGCGGTAGAGGACCATTAGAGCAATGTGTATATGAAATATGAAGCAGATCGGTCGAAGGATGAAGAAATTATGAGACATTTACCCGAGCGTTAAAGTTTTTGAAGCACCAAGTATGTGACCTTGACCCTGGGCTTGGCGGGGGCAGGACGAACGTGGATTTGGCACAGAGCGGTAGAGGACCATTAGAGCAATGCGTATATGAAATATGAAGCTGATCCGTGAAAGGGAACAGAAATTATAAGATATTTACCCGAGCGTTAAAGTTTTGGAAGCACCAAGTATGTGACCTTGACCCTGGGCTTGGCAGGGGCAGGACGAACGTGGATTTGGCACAGGACAGTAGAGGACCATTAGAGCAATACGTATATGAAGTATGAAGCTGATCCGTGAAAGGGAATAGAAATTATAAGATATTTACCTGAGTGTTAAAGTTTTGGAAGCACTAAGTATGTGACCTTGACCCTGGGCTTGGCGGGGACAGGACGAACGTGGATTTGGCACAAGGCGGTAGAGGACCATTAGAGCAATGTTTATATGAAATATGAAGCAGATCGGTTGAAGGATGAAGAAATTATGAGACATTTACACGAGCGTTAAAGTTTCGTGACGGACGGACGGACAAGGGTAACACTAAATGCCCCCTCCACTATCGTGGTGGGGCATAATCATGACTAATAAGCATATGAAGTTTCAAGTCGATGTGACTTAGGACTGCAGAGATATAAGGTATTTAACAAGAGCTGTAGGAGAACAGCATAGCTCGACTACGAGGGTTGTCGATGTACACATAGGTTGACAAACAAGGTGGCTGCGGCCTGCATAAAAACCTTAACCAAGGTTGACTAAAAACCTTAACCAAGGGAAATTAAGTAAGTAATTCAAGGTTAAATGTAGGTCAATGTCAGATATAGGTCAGGGGTTATTGATGTACATCACTAGGAGATGAAATTTTCCAAGTATGGTTGCTGTAGGCCCAGGAGTATTCCATATACAAGCTTGACTAAAAACCTTAACCAAGGGGGAAATAACTAAGTAATCCAAGGATAAAAGTAGGTCAAGGTCAAATATAGGTGAGGGATTATTGATGTACATCACCAGGAGATGAAGTTGTCCAAGTATGGTTGATGTAGGCCCAGGAGTATTCCATATACAAGCTTGACTATAAACATTAACCAAGTAATTCAAGGTTAAATGTAGGTGAAGGTAAAATATAGGTCAGGGGTTATTGATGTACATCCCTGTGAGAAAAAGTTATCCAAGTATGGTGTATGTATGCACAATAGTATTCCATCTACAAGCTTGACTAAAAACCTTAACAAAGGTTCACTAAAAACCTTAACCAAGGGGAATTAACTAAGTAATTCAAGGTTAAATGTAGGTCAAGGTGAAATATAGGTCAGGGGTTGTGATGTACATCACTAGGAGATGAAGTTGTCCAAGTATGGTTGGTGTAGGGACAGAGTATTCCTTCTACAAGCTTGACTAAAAACCGTAACCAAAGAGAATTAACTAAGTAATTCAAGAGGAAATGTAGGTCAAGGTAAAATATAGATCAGGGGTTATTGATGTACATCACTATCAGAAAAGGTTGTCCAAGTATGGTGTCTGTATGCACAATAGTATTCCATGTACAAGCTTGAGTAAAACCCTTAACCAAGGTTGACTAAAAACCTTAACCAAGGGGAATTAACTAAGTAATTCAAGGTTAAATGTAGGTCAAGGTCAAATATAGGTCAGGGGTTGTTGATGTACATCACTAGGAGATGAAGTTTTCCAAGTATGGTTGGTGTAGGGCCAGGAGTATTCCATCTACAAGCTTGACTAAAAACCTTAACCAAGGGGAATTAACTAAGTAATTCAAGAGGAAATGTAGGTGGTCAAATATAGATCAGGGGTTATTGATGTACATCACTAGGAGATGAAGTTGTCCAAGTATGGTGGGTGTAGGGCCAGTAGTATTCCATATACAAGCTTGACTAAAAACCTTAACCAAGGGGAATTAAGTAAGTAATTCAAGAGGAAATGTAGGTCAAGGTCAAATATAGATCAGGGGTTATTGATGTACATCCCTATGAGAAAAGGTTGTCCAAGTATGGTGTCTGTATGCACAATAGTATTCCATGTACAAGCTTGACTAAAAACCGTAACCAAGGTTGACTAAAAACCTTAACCAAGGGGAATTAAGTAAGTAATTTAAGAGGAAATGTAGGTCAAGGTCAAATATAGATCAGGGGTTATTGATGTACAACACTAGGAGATGAAGTTGTCCAAGTATGGTGGGTGTAGGGCCAGTAGTATTCCATATACAAGCTTGACTAACTAGATGGCCGCGGCCTGCATGTCGCGCCTTGTGGCGAGGCATGGACACTAAAAAAAAGAGATATAGTATAACGAAAAACTTTAACCAAAAAAACTTAACGAAAAAACTTAACCAAAAACTTTAACCAAAAAACTTAACCAAAAACTTCAAAGTAATTTGACCTTGACATTGGGCACAGGGGCCGCACAGGAGGGGGTAGAATGAAAACATAGATGATGATAAACACCCATTTCAAGTTTCAAGGTAATGGGCAAAGCAGTAGCAGAAATGTAGTATCACAAAAAACTTTAACCAAAAAACTTAAGCAAAAAACTTGAGCAAAAACTTTAACCAAAAAACTTAACCAAAAACTTCAAAGTAATTTGACCTTGACATTGGGCACAGGGGCCGCACGGGAGGTGGGTAGAATGAAAATATAGATGATGATAAACACCCATGTGAAGTTTCAAGGTAATGGGCAAAGCAGTTGCAGAGATATAGTATAACAAAAAACTTTAACCAAAAAACTTAACCAAAAAACTTCACCAAAAACTTTAACCAAAAAAACTTAACTAACTTAAAAAACCTTAATAAAAACTTTAACCAAAGACCTTAAACCAATAAAAACTTTAACCAAAAAGCTTAACCAAACAACTTAACCAAAAACTTTAACCGCACACACGTATGTACGTACGTACGCCAAAGTGCCGACTATATCGCGCTTTCCGCAAGCGGGCGCGACAAAAACTTAACCAAAAACTTTAACCAAAAAACTTAACCAAAAACCTTCAAAGTAATTTGACCTTGACATTGGGTACAGGGGCCGCACGGAATGGGGGTAGAATGAAAATATAGATGATGATAAACACCCATGTGAAGTTTCAAGGTAATGGGCAAAAGCAGTTGCAGAGATATAGTATAACGAAAAACTTTAACCAAAAAACTTAACAAAACTTTAACCAAAAAACTTAACCAAAAACTTCAAAGTAATTTGACCTTGACATTGGGCACAGTTGGGGCCGCACGGGGGGGGAGGGTGGTAGAATTGAAAATATAGATGCTGATAAACACCTATGTGAAGTTTCAAGGTAACGGGCAAGCAGTTGCAGAGAGATAGTATAACCAAAAAACTTTCAATTAAAAAACTTTAACCACACTTAACCAAAAAAACTTAACCACAAGTTTAACCAAAGAACTTAACCAAAAACTTTAACCAAAAAACTTAACCTTATTAAACCAAAAAAACTTAACCAAAAATAAAAACTTTAACCGAAAAAACTTAACCAAAAACTTCAAAGTAATTTGACCTTGACATTGGGCACAGGGGCCGCACAGGAGGGGGTAGAATGAAAATATAGATGATGATAAACACCCATATGAAGTTTCAAGGTAATGGGCAAAGCAGTTGCCGAGTTGTAGTATAACGAAAAACTTTAACCAAAAAAACTTAAGCAAAAAACTTAACCAAAAACTTTAACCAAAAAACTTAACAAAAGAACTTAACCAAAAAACTTAACCAAAAACTTTAAACAAAGAACTTAACCAAAAACTTTAACCAAAAAACTTAACCAAACAACTTAACCAAAAACTTTAACCGGACACCACACGTACGTACGACTACGTACGTACGTACTAAACGTACGCCACCGAATATATCGTGCATTTTCCGCAGGCGGGCGCGACAAAAACCTTAACTAAGGGGAATTAACTAAGTAATTCAAGAGGAAATGTAGGTCAAGGTCAAATATAGATCAGGGGTTATTGATGTACATCCCTATGAGAAAAGGTTGTCCAAGTATGGTGTCTGTATGCACAATAGTATTCCATGTACAAGCTTGACTAAAAACCAAGGTTGACTAAAAACCTTAACCAAGGGGAATTAACTAAGTAATTCAAGAGGAAATGTAGGTCAAGGTCAAATATAGATCAGGGGTTATTGATGTACATCACTAGGAGATGAAGTTGTCCAAGTATGGTGAGTGTAGGGCCAGTAGCATTCCATATACAGGGTTGACTAAAAACCTTAACCAAGGCGTGACGGTGACGCCGACGCCGGGGTGACAACATAAGCTCTACTTATTCTTCGAATAGTCGAGCTAAAAGCTAAAAACTTTAACGCAGATTTCGGACGGACGGACGGACGGACGGACGTGCCACCAATAGTGAACAAGGGGCCATTTCCATTGTTCTAGATCAAAGCGATGGCCCCTTGTATAACAATAGAATAAGGGGCCATACGGAATAAATCAAAGGATTCTTTTGTGTTAGGCTCCGCCCCATGGCCCCTTGTACACCCTTGGTTGCTCGGACGGACGGACGTTCTTACATTAGGGTACTTATGTGGCTTATCACATGTTAAATATTAGCCACATAAAACGATTTTTAGCCACATAAAACGATTTTTTAGGTGGCTAATTATAACCAACCCTATTCTTTAACAAGTCCATAACCCTGTGGGGCTACCCACATAAGTACCCTAATGTGTGCCCGGACGGACGGACGGACGGACGGACCGACACCCGGACATCATTGTGATCACTATGTCTCGCTTTCCGCAAGCTTGACAAAAACCGGAATGTAAACATTTTGTTCTGCCATTTTTCTGATTTCTCATCAAAAGTGTATGTTGTTACCACTCAGTTGAACCGTCTTGGCGAGATGGTTCAACTGAGTGGTAAAAACATACACTTTGGGTAGGTAGTAGGGGCACCCACTAGATTCGCCTGACCAGTCTTATTATGCTTCTGACGCCCCTCCTGTTCATGGTGTTGTATCTGGCATCGACTCGGCTATTTTCACAACGTTGTTGAATGACAGTGTAATGACAACATAATCTAGAAATGTGGCCTGTCGGCACATGAATGCCCCAGCTGTGACCTTCACCTTCAAACCATGTAGCCGGGTGTTGTGCAGAACACTTGACTAAAATTATTTTAAAATCCCTCCACGCATGACAAAGTTAGAGTTTGGACAAGCTCTTTTGTATCTTTTACCTCTAAGTGCGACCGTGACCTTTAAGCTACGGACCTGGGTATTGCGCGCGACACATGGTCTCAACATGTTTATTATTTGTGCGAAGTAAATTAATGGTAATTTTTAAATCCATAGCAAAATTAAACGCCGGACAATCTATATTGTTCTCCTGTTTGACCTTTAACCCGTTCAACACCACAGGCCTGTATAGTGATAATGGCAAATCGTGTAGATCCAGATGAGCCGGCTCGTAACAAGCCGTCTCATCAGGATCTGCACTTTTTGCAAGTAATTTTCATTTTTGAGAACACCCCCTTTTCATAAATGGGTCATCATCGCACACCTTTCAAGTCAATTGGACTTTGGGTAATGGAGATGAAATCCCTCCATCCTTATCACAGTTACAGCCCAGACAAGATTATCGGACAGATGGACGGACGGACATTACTACAGTGGAATCCCTCTAAACCGTACACCATTAAAACACCTGTGATCTTATGTGTGATGAGTTTCTTGGTAATTTATCTCCGGTGATAATCTCTGAACGTGATCGCATAGCAAGCAGCTATGGCTCATAATGATCAAATGCCTGATTTACAGTGAAACCTCCAAGTCCGGTTTAGAGACCTTCCACATAATACAACGTGAAAAGTACATTGCTGCTATTGACATAATTACAGTAGTTTGGTAATCGTAGACATGTTATAAGCTATAAGTTATGACTGAATGATTGAATGGCAATACACTTTAGTAATTTATGTGATCCTGCCAATTCAAAATCATGACCTTCAACTGGAAATACAAGACGAGAAAATATAAATGGAGAATAGCGGATCATGTCAAATCCAGTTTACATTCCACTTTCTTAGCTTACCATTCACAGAAAAATATCTGTGTTTTTGCTTTATCCAAAGATTAATGCCGATATGTTTGGTATTTATCTTGACTTTTAGTATTTAAAATTGCACTTACATAATATTTTGCTAAAGTTCTCACAGGTAAATTTCCTGTTTCCGGTCCACGTGCCACGTGTTCACGTGTATCGATTGATTTCATGTGAACGTGATTTTACGTGAACGTGATTTCAAACCATATTTAGCGTAAGTATACCGGTATCGGAATAATAAAATCGCTAAATATAATATAATTTTGGCACTCCCCTTGGTGAAAAATGTAACAAAAAAGAGGAAACCCATTCACCCCCTCCACAAAAGTATGATTTATATGCAGTTACAACAAACTCCGGCACTTTTTATTTTCTGAAATTTTATTAAAAAAGAGGAAATCAGCTGAAAAGAGGAAGATTCACACCCCTGAACAATGGTTTAACTAGAAATGTATCCATGGGAAATGGATGCCCCCACTGGCAACATATATCATATATCAGTCTAGTGGGTCATTTATAAGCACAGGTGACATGATTACACAAATGTGGTACACCAGATAGTATTATAGGTTAGAAGACACCAAATGGTGCGAAATCGCCCAGGGTGTATGCAAAAGTAGTCCGGTATAAAAAAATAGTGCGGGTGTTTTGAGGTCACAGACACCGTTTGCTTGCAAATCTTGATCCATTACTACTAGTGCAGATGCCAAACAGCAATTTGAGCCTTAACCTAAAATTACCGTCCACACGAAAAGTTTTGATGGTTTTGATAACTTGGATGTCTACTAATTGCAAAACCGCAGGGTGCCACCTTGGCACCCTTGAGGAAATTGAGAAATCCAAGATGGCCGCTATAAAAATAAAAAATCATAATCAATGTTGTATTTTGTTTGTTATCCAAGTTAGATCAACCCCTTTGGTGTATATTATTCATTTTTTTCAAGTGGAATGATACCTTGATAGTATTGGGCACTTAATTACTTAATTGGTATTGCCATAATTGAAATTCAAGATGGCCGCCACATATATAAAAAATTCTAATCAATGTCGTATTGTGTTTGCTATTCGGATTAGACCAATCACTTTTGTATATATTATTTGTTAAAATGACACACTGATAGCATTAACCACTTTACTGTTTTGTCCAAAATGAAAATTCAAGATGGCCGCCAAAATATATGGAAAATTAATGAAAATCATGAATATAGTATATGGGCCAGAATTCAGTATTTGGCCTAATAGGGGGACATTTAAGATTTGTTTTTTTTATTTTGTGCTTTGTTAGAAAAACTACAACGTGGCATAGTCCAAGCCACTAGGGTTTGGACAATTGCAGTTGTTTGCAGAATATACATGCCTTTGACTTCGGAGATAGAAATGTGCTGAATCTCGTGTATGTAACATTGACAAAGCGGTAATATGTATTTGGTGATCCTATGTTGCTTTCAAATGGCATCTTAGTTTCTTTGTTATGTAAAGACGTGTTTTAATGTGCACTAACAATCACCTTTACCAGAAAATGCATTGATTATTGGTTGATGAAAAAATGGCAACAATATATTTTTCTCGTCAAATGTTACATACACATATTCCATGCTCATTTTAAACTGTTAGAAATGAGATTATACTATATGTTTATGGGTTGTAACAAAACCTATTTGGACCTTATTTATTGTAGAGGCATTAGTTTAAATCATGCCTTACCTTGAGAAGTATATTGTGACATTTGATCGAAGTCGCGTATGTAAAATTGACAAATATGCCAAGCAATACTTTTTTTTAGAGACTGGATGCTTTTTACTATGTGGCAACTGAAATTTCTTCTTGTAAGACAATACACTGTATAAAGATAAGATGATTGTTAACAGTTTACACAGAAAATGTTTTGATTAATGTGTAATAAATAAATAGATTGCAATATGTTATTCTTGTAAATGTTACATGCACATTTTTCAGGTTTATTTATTTATGTTAGTAATAAGTTTACATGAGCAGTTTATAGTTTGCAACCATCCCATTATCACCAAATTTTGTTTAAATCCACAATTTGATCATTTAAAATACCCTGAATACTCCATTGCAACAACTTTAAGGTACTGTAACATGTTTTCGTCAATGTTACGTACATATCATATACCTTCCTTTATTTATACAGCAAATAGCACTACATGAGCTATTTACAACTTATAATAAACCTACAGGAACAGGATTTATTTTATAAACTTTTTATAAATTAATTATTATCATGAACGGACTATTTCAACATTTGAGGCAATTGATGTATGTAACAATTTTGTCAATTTTGTCAATTTTGTCAATGTTACATACACATTATTGAAATTCCTTTACTTATGTTGTAAATAAGATTTTAAAAGATGTTTGGTTTGTAACAAATCTATTAGGAGCAGCTTTATGTTAAATGCATTGATTTTGCTTATATATTGACATGACCAGTCCGTTAAAACACTTTGATCTGATTTACAGCAGTATGTAACATTTTGACATGAAAAACATGAAAAACTATACCTCCTATCATTTTTTTTCTAACTGGCCATATCCTCTATGTTTTGGTGACAAAAGTAAGAATATGCTGATTTCTAACAAATGTAGTAAAATAAACCTGGCTGTTGATTGTTGTTTTCTATGTTTATATGAAGCAACTTCTGCGTATGTAACAGTTTGTTGACAAGAAATATTATAAATATTAAATACACTTTTACCATTTTTGTTTCTTTTAAGATAAAACAACAAGAGCTGTAGGAGAACAGCATAGCTCGACTACGAGGGTTGTCGATGTACACATAGATTGACAAACAAGGTGGCCGCGGCCTGCATAAAAACCTTAACCAAGGTTGACTAAAAACCTTAACGAAGGGAAATTAAGTAAGTAATTCAAGGTTAAATGTAGGTCAATGTGGCCGCGGCCTGCATAAAAACCTTAACCAAAGCTGACTAAAAACCTTAACGAAGGGAAATTAAGTAAGTAATTCAAGGTTAAATGTAGGTCAATGTCAGATATAGGTCAGGGTTATTGATGTACATCACTAGGAGATGAAGTTTTCCAAGTATGGTTGCTGTAGGCCCAGGAATATTCCATATACAAGCTTGACTAAAAACCTTAACCAAGGGGAAATAAGAAAGTAATCCAAGGATATAAAAAGTAGGTCAATAAGGTCAAATATAGGTCAGGGATTATTGATGTACATCACTAGGAAGATGAAGTTGTCCAAGTATGGTTGGTGTAGGGCCAGGAGTTACTGCATCTACAAGCTTGACTAAAAACCTAACCAAGGAGAATTAAGTAAGTAATTCAAGAGGAAATGTAGGTCAAGGTCAAATATAGATCAGGGGTTATTGATGTACATCGCAATGAGAAAAGGTTGTCCAAGTATGGTGTTTGTATGCACAATAGTATTCCATGTACAAGCTTGACTAAAAACCTTAACCAAGGGGAATTAACTAAGTAATTCAAAGTTAAATGTAGGTCAAGGTCAAATATAGGTCAGTGGTTGTTGATGTACATCACTAGGAGATGAAGTTGTCCAAGTATGGTGGGTGTAGGGCCAGGAATATTCCATATACAAGCTAGACTAAACACCTTAAACAAGGGGAATTAACTAAGTAATTGAAGAGGAAATGTAGGTCAATGTCAAATATAGATCAGGGGTTATTGATGTACATCCCTATGAGAAAAGGTTGTCCAAGTATGGTGTCTGTATGCACACTAGTATTCCATGTACAAGCTTGAATAAAAACCTTAACCCAGGTTGACTAAAAACCTTAACCAAGGGGAATTAACTATGTAATTCAAGGTTAAATGTAGGTCAAGGTCAAATATAGGTCAGGGGTTGTTGATGTACAGCACTAGGAGATGAAGTTGTCCAAGTATGGTGGGTGTAGGGCCAGTAGTATTCCATATACAAGGTTGACTAAAAACCTTAACCAAGGCGTGACGGTGACGCCGACGCCGGGGTGACAACATAAGCTCTACTTATTCTTTGAATAGTCGAGCTAAAAATCTTACTTGCATCTTAAAGGTACATGCCCACGCAGTAGGCACAAAATGTTCTTTATAGGAATTAAATAAGTGTATAATTATGTCACTATTCCACCAGTTATAAAAAGTACGAGTGCCCGCTAAACAAATATAATCATTTAGTAATTATCAATTTACTGTTAGCGACGCGCGGCGGTAACAGTCTATTTTGATAATGTGCGGGGACGACGACTTTCACATCACGGCTTGCGGTGCGCATGCGCAGTATACTACGCGCGTCAGTAGGCTTCCCAATATGTCAACATGTCTAAACGTCCAGGACGGAAATTGTATGAAAAGGCGTCGGCCAAAAAAAGACGAAATGTCTGAGTGACAGGCAGTACAGAGAGAGAGAGAGAGTGGTTAATATTGGCGACCAGATCACCAAATGGAACGAGTTACGTGGAGATTTAGATTTGGACTCGAACAGAGATTTTTCTTCTCAACTTCCGATACTTCACTGCGCATGTCAAAGATGTGATATGATTGACTGTGTCACGTGACGCGTGTTGGTAAAAATAGCACGAGGTCAGAAAATACCCTTTCTGGTCGCGGCATATAAAATGCGAATTAACACCAATTAACATGCGCCGTAATTAAAAATAGCTCGTTAGTGGGTAAACAAATGGCTCATATAAGGCATGACAGAAAATGAAAAGTAGTAGTACAGTGTAACCTGCTGAGTGGGCATGTACCTTTAAGACTCACCGCCAGATGGTTCAATATGTCAGTAAAGAAATTAATCAGGTTCCATATTGTAAGCTACTGGACTGCTTATACGTATGTAACAGGGTTTGACAAGAAAATGTTACATACACACACTAATTTTGGTTATATTTTTTTCAATGGTTATACTTCCGATGGACAAATAATTTTTGTACTGAAATATAGTTAGACTGCTCACAGAAACGTACGATCTCTTTCGACGCAATGAAAAGGGCAAGATCAATATGAAATACTTGCACATACTAGGACATGTTAAAAATGTCCCCCTTTTTCACCTAAAAAGTGTGAGATACATACATATTGAAGAACTGTACAGCTTGTTCAATCAACTTCAATAACCTATTTTTTGGTACTGCTAGATAGTCCATATGTGTATTCATATAACTGAAGTCGTAAAAGTGTTCCATCTCAACATTTCTCTTTGTATGTAGTGTTTAAATGGAATTGACAAGAAAAATATGCATTCTCCAGAATAGCGAATTCTTGCCCATATACGTATATCTGTGGCGGGACAGCACCAAGAGCGTATACAGTATCGGACCTATTATATATTGACGTGTCAATATTTAGTACAGCATATATCAATACGTTTTTACCTAAGTTATCATTGGAAGATACCAAGCGCCCACCAATTGCTATTTACAACACACTCTGAATATAAAATATATGAACCAGCTGTATACATATACCTGTGGCGGAGACAATCTCCACAGCAGCAGGTTTACATACATTAGCGGAAATATGTTATACTCGTCAGTGTATTCTTATTATCACGACAATAATGATTCTCATGTAATGTGGTTGCTCGTATACATCACGAGTGATGGGCGTTGTTAAAGGAATGGCTTCATTCATCAGCGAAATCTGGTTCTTCGGTCTAATTGCATGTATCGTTGGCTTAAAATTCTGCGGCATATTTCGTCCATCGGTTTTGACAATGGCCTGTGCTGCTACAGCTGCATAAGATGGTACACGCTAACCGAGCTGTGTAACATCCACATCTGGCAGTTGCACATGGTTGAACAACCACATCGAATCATCTGCTTGATAGTTGCTGGGGCTGGTAGTTTATCTGAAGGCAGATTCACTGCTGAAAGCATTTTTGAATGGTTGTCTTCCAAATTTCAGTTTGCAGATGTGCTCGTTTGACGTTTTCTGCAAATGCTTCCCATGTTGGTGGCAGTGATCGCAAATTTGGAGTCTTGCGGATATTTCTCCTCGCTGTTTTTACTGACCATATTTTGAAACGAATGTCAGACATGCCGCCTTTGATATTGGATCCATAACAAGATGCAATGAATGTTGTGGCCTCTGAAATAACATCTTGTATATTCGCATGAGGATTGCCAAGGTTCATCAATGTACATCCTTTCAAGATAACCTTAACAACTCGGGCCTTTCCAATCCCACACATTTGTGCTACCGTGTCGCAACCAGATAGTGCATGGGCTGACAAGAGATGTTCTACTACTGCAGTGTGCTTGCTTGTTGTTGCGCCAATGTCAACAACAGTTCTCTGTGAGCTGGTGCCTTCCATGAGAAGCGTGCATGTCAACTTCTGCTGCTGCTGCTGTGTCATCACATACTACAGCTATACAGGACGCATATTGGGTAGCAGCACTTACCATTTGCTGAGCAATAATTGTATCTGCCTCTTCATGACTTGTCGTCATGTCAGTTCGGGTTATCACGACCCCATGATGAATCTATGTTGGGGCGTTGCTAGAACCTGTGACTATCAAGTCGGTGTTCGAAACATTCATCGGTTGGTACAAGGTTTTTCGCATTTTCCTGGATCTGCTGGCATAGGATATCAATAAGCTGAACCTTGTTCTCTGCAGTGGTCAGGATCGTATGTTGTGATGGCAGTGGTGTTGTTAATCTAAGTTTGTGTCCAGTATATGCCTTCCTAGATTCTAGAGACCTTCGTGTGTAACCCTTGATGCTGTACTCATGGTAGCGATCAAAAGCAAGAAAAACGTCAACTTTCTGAAGTTTCCTATGAACATATGTCCAGTATTGGTCAACAAAGTCCTGCACGGTTCCAGTGGCTGGCCAGTCGATACACCGAAGAATCACGCATCCATCAACAATGATGACATCCGGTTTGAGTGCTCGACTTGGAGCTTCGTTTTTAATGTCGATTTTGTTTTCATGATTCTCATATCATCACTGTCTTCGAACATTGATGTTGGGATTGGTGATAATTCATGCTGGAACACGCTCGTCAGGTCAATGTCACGAGTAGTAATGATGCCCATTAACCCAAATACTTCACCAGATCTACATTTGATTGCTTTCTTCATGACACTCATAGTTACAACCTTGTTTGTCAGTGCTCCGTGAAAACCGTTCGGCCAACTTGCTTCGTAATCAGTCAACTGCTGTGTACCAATCTGAACCGAATCATCAACGTTTACTTTATTGGTGCCTATTTGTCCAGATACAATATTCATAATACCATCTGGATGGTCATCAGGTTTCAGTGGATCCACACATGTCTCCAGCATATCCCTGAACTTCATTATGTCCCTCGCATCGGATTCTTTTCTACCTTTCATTTCTTCCTTGTGCTTCATCACTGACTGTGTCCCAGTGGCATCTCTCATTTCAGCAACATCCTTGATGAGGTGACTGCACGTGTGTAGACTTAACGCCCACCTCTTCAATGCCGACTGATTGAGCGTGATACTAACCAGTCCACCAGGTCCGTGCCAATATCGCATGAACGTCGTTTCGATAAACATATTCGACCATATGGCGTTCCATATTCCAGCTGTGTGGCGCATCACATGCTCACCTTTCATAAATCTGTTCAGTACTTCAGTTGGCAGACATTCCATCGATCGCATATAGCATAGGCCATACCTTGCGTAGTTGATATGCCCTGTCGCAAAGATGTATGGCATCATTGCATTTACAGCTAGTAAATGGAGAGACCAGTCCCTTCTCTTTCAGCCCTAACGTAGAGCATCATGATCATCACTGACTTGATGACACAATTGACCCAGTGTTTGGTTGTTCTACTATGTGCAGCTTTGGCATATAATGCGGCAATTAAATCAGTATAGTTGTCAATGTCATGTCATTCACCACGCAGTAACTCTTCTGTAACCATTCTCATAGCTCGAATATTCTGTGGGAAAGTTTTCCCAGCTAACATCCGACTTACTCCGCCAAATGCCGACTTCAATACAAGGGTGTTGAGGGGATATATTATAGGGCGCAAAGTCCAAAATGAAGCAAAACAATCATAGCATTGTTTCGGAGTGATTGGTAATTTTAAGTACGCTATTGACAACTTTCCATGACTGAAAAGAAAATTAGATTAATTTATATAACGACAAGTTCTTTCCAAAGCATACGTCTTTTTATTACCAGTTTTAATGATTTTTATGGCATTTTTTCTCTAAATTTGGCCAAAATCACAGGACTATACATCTAAATCCGTCATTATGTGTGATTAAAATACTTAGTAATAGTAGTAATAAATGTGGTGGTGTATTTAAAACAAATTCATACACTGTTGTCATTGGAAAAACTCACACTTGCACCCGATTATGACCGAAAATTTCGGCAACATTCATGGCGGCCATCTTGAATGTCTCAATTTCCTCAAGGGTGACAAGGTGGCACCTTTTGGATTCTGGATGACAATATGTTGAACATTAGGAAACTGTAAAAAAAACATCGTGTGGACGCTAATTTTGGGTCTAGCGAACTTCCTCCAGACTATACCCAGTTTCACTTGAGGAACATTTTGGGGTGCCTTTAACACCAGTTTTCAGCATATTTGTATCATTTAAAAGAAAACACTGAACCTGTTGGTCATTTGATGTAAACGGAGTTTCCGTGGCCAAAAAATGTACACAATATTGAAGGATATGACAAGGTTGAATTTTTCTTTCTTAGGAGTAAGTGAACCTATTGTTTAGTTCATGCAGAACCAGTACAGACTGGCTGCATGTCATGTACAAGTGGGTCCCACAGCATCCATACGAATAGTGAAAGTAGGAGACACTGGCCTTATTGGATGGCATTCGGTTAAATTATATAGTAAAACTATTTGGTGGTGTCTAACCTTATACACAAACTTGGTGAAAAGCAATGATACATTTCACAGGTGGAAGACTCCGACTTGTGACAAAAAAAAAAAAAGCCCATTTTTTTGTAATGGGCATTTATTGTGCCACAGGTCCGAGTCTTCTAGATAGTACTGTACGAGATCAAGTGGATTTTTTTGTAATCAGCATTTTTTTTGGTGTCACAGGTTTTCCACCTGTGATATATTTTAGAAGGATCAATGCTATTTCACCGAGAAGTCGAGAAGTGGTCCGGATAGCGACGTTATTTAAGTGGAACAAGGCAATCGCCGGGGAGTGTCTCACCCACTAAACAAGAAGATCACCATGAAGGTCAAGGTCACCAATGGTCAGGACACAATATGACGAAGTCCAAAATTATTGAT
>CM055271.1:84579840-84703599 GCA_029237695.1 Conchocele bisecta
GGGTTTGTATTGAATTTGGCAAAACAAATGCCAAAACTAATAGATTCAGAATCAGTGATTTCAATGCAAGTTCTTCATCGTTTGTGCATAAGCAATACATAATGCACAAAACACACAGTGAGGTCGGTGGAGTTTTCGAAAAGTCTTGAAATTAATTGGAAATTTGATGGTCATAAACTTGCTTTTCGCACGATTTGTAGTATCAAATCATCAGCTTTTCACTTGACTGCATAATAATGTATGTCTGAATCAGGCGATGGTAATGCGATCCTCAAGAAAGACACCTGGCAACAATTATAAGGTATCACACTACCAAATCTGCCCGACGTCGTGTTTTGTCACAAAGTTAATGTTATAAGCCGCATACTGCAAATGTACACGTGCACTGTCTACAAACAAATACTCCATTTGCAGCAATTCCTTATTTGAAAATGATTCATACGGAATTACGTTACTTGGGCCGCAATCCAAAACATGACGTTACATTAATAGCAACTGCAATAAACATTATTTTCATACTTTGTCTTGGCCTAATGGGAAACACTTGGAAAGGCTACGAGATATCCAAATTTGGTTGACATGCGATGAAAGATGACAAATCTATAGGACTTGTCCGGGTATTTTATCAACACCCCTTGTATACGCCGTTGATAAAAACGTCGTAATTTCAACGTCATTGATCTAAAACGTCATATAAGTTTGTACCACGCGTCATAAAAAATACTTCTAAAATGAAAAATAATTGGGATACATTGATCATTTTGGCGGCATATGGCTTTTAAAAGATGTACAATTCAGAATACGCGAAAAAGTAAAAACAGAACTTTTTGTCATTAAGCCCGGTTTTCGCATGGCGCGGCTCATATACATTGTAGTTTATTTGCATACAGTCGAGCACCAGTATCTCGAATATCAGTATCTCGAATATCAGTATCTCGATGTATCCCCTATTTTGATGATTCACTAAAGTCCCGAATTATATCCTTATTTGTTTAATATAAATTTCCTCGGCTATCTCGACCATGCCCTATCTCATATATGTGCTCTATCTTGACCGTTCATTCTGTCCTCACCGTATAAAAATCTCTTCGCTATCTCGATCACATAAATGTTGTTTACACGTGGTGTAATGGGGTACAATGAGTTCATATTTTTCGCGAAAATATTCTACCATGTCACTTAATCGCTATCTCGAACCTAGTCCTATCTCGACTATATGGACGATCTCCCTTCGATACTGGTGCTCGACAGTAGTTTGATTATATCTGAAATAAACAGGCTTCCAACTTTTGGTGGCCATCTTGGATTACATACAACTGATAACAAGAATAGTTAAGTTCACTTTTACTATGTTACTTGGAATCAGATTCAGATAATTTTCTGATAAATTCCTGCCTTGCTAAGTACACTGAGGGAGAAATTTTAAATTTAAGAATAAATTTATTCATTATCCACTCGCCGATAGGCAATAAGGGATATAGCATTAATCCATGTATGTACGTGCATGTGTGCGTACGTTACATACGTACGTTAGTAACACCTTTCATTTTTCATTAACTCGCGAACCGCTTCACTGATTGTTATACTATTTGGCCACAATATGTGACTAGGGATTCTGCTTTGTTTTGCATATGACCCACGTCCGACCACCCAAGGTGAAGGTCATTGAAGGTTTTTTATTTTCTTTTTCATTAAGGCTGCCAGCGAGGGGATTAGTTTTGTTTATCGATGCCAGTTCTTGTTTTTATTTGACTGAATTTATTACATGCTCACAGCCATTTGGGCTGTGATTATGTAATAAATTCAGTATAATAATTCTGCATACTTTTAATGATCAAATATATGCAGTCGTTAGTTATACCCACTTTTTTGTGTAAAAAAAAATAAAAAACGGGTATATTGTTTTCGTCACGGGTGTCCGTCCGTTCCTACGTCCGTACGGTCCGTACGTCCGCGTTCGCGTGCCGTCCCGTATGTCCGTTCAAGGTTTCTTGTAACTCAAAAAAACTTTTTTCACCTTCATACCTACGCGCCTGATATTTGGTATGTAGCTTCGTTATCATGTGCAGATGCGCAAAGTGAATTTGGATTTTTGATCCGACCCTCCATCAATGGATTATTCTCCCCCTTTCGGACTCAGAATTTCCCATTTTTTTCCTCGTAACTCAAAAAAAAACTTTTTCACCTTCATACCTACGCGCTGATATTTGGTATGTAGCTTCGTTATCATGTGCAGATGCGCAAAGTTAATTTGGATTTTGATCCAGACCCTCCATCATGGATTATCTCCCCCTTTCGGACTCATTTAATTTCCCATTTTTTCCTCGTAACATCGAAAACTTTTTCCACCTTCATACCTACGCGCCTGATACTTTGGTATGTAGCTTCGTTATCATGTGCAGATGCGCAAAGTGAATTTGGATTTTTGATCCGACCCTCCATCATGGATTATCTCCCCCTTTCGGACTCAGAATTTCCCATTTTTTCCTCGTAACTCGAAAAACTTTTTCACCTTCATACCTACGTCGCCTGATATTTGGTATGTAGCTTTGTCATCATGTGCAGATGCGCAAAGTGAATTTGGATTTTTGATCCGACCCTCCATCATGGATTATCTCCCCCTTTCGGACTCACAATTTCCCATTTTTATTTTTTTTTTTTTTTTTTTTTTTTTTTTTTCCTTGTACGTCGAAAAACTTTTTCACCTTCATACCTACGCGCCTCATATTTGCTATGTTGAGCTTCGTTATTCATGTGCAGATGCGCAAAGTGAATTCGGATTTTTGATCCGACCCTCCATCATGGATTATCTCCCCCTTTCGGACTCACAATTTCCCATTTTTTCCTTGTAACTCGAAAAACTTTTTCACCTTCATACCTACGCTCCTGATTATTTGGTATGTAGCTTCGTTATCATGGTGCAGATGCGCAAAGTGAATTCTGATTTTGGATCCGACCCTCCATCATGGATTATCTCCCCCTTTCGGACTCACAATTTCCCATTTTTTCCTTGTAAGTCGAAAAATCTTTTTCACCTTCATACCTACGCGCCTGATATTTTGGTATGTAGCTTCGTTTATCATGTGCAGATGCGCAAAGTGAATTCGGATTTTGATCCGACCCTCCATCATGGATTATCTCCCTCTTTCGGACTCAGAATTTCCCTATTTTTTTCATTGTAAGTCGAAAAACTTCTCACCTTAATACCTACATTTCTGATATTTGATATGTAGCTTCGTTATGATGTGCAAAGTGAATTCCGATTTTTTTATCGGACCTTCCATCATGGATTATCTCCCCTTTCGGACTTAGAATTTCACTATTTTTCCTCGTAGGTCGAAAAACTTTTTCACCTTAATACCTACGCGTCTGATATTTGGTTCGTAGCTTCGTTTTGATGTGCTGATGCGCAAAGTGAATTCGGATTTTTTATTTTTTTCCGACCCTCCATCATGGATTACCTCCCCCTTTCGGACTTAGCATTTGGGGAAAGTGGGTATATTGCGATGGCGCGCCATCGACTTTTTCTAGTTCTATATGAAATAATACATTTTGGGAAAAATAAATGATTACTCCCTCAAAGTACACTGCTAGATAAGTATGCTTAACAATTTTGGTGAAATCGGCTACTGGTTGAAAACCATCATATTCCACATTCCATAGATCTAAAGAGAAATGAATTCTAGTGAATTAGTTACTTTTTCTGTCTCTGTGTACAACTGTAGCCGATTTCATCAAAATTGCTAAGCATGCTTATCTAGCTAAGTATAATTTGAAGGGGAAATCATTTATTTTTTCCGAAATGCATTATTTCATATAGAACTAACGACGACTGCATATATTTGATCATTAAAAGTATGCAGAATTATTATACTGAATTTATTACATTATCACAGCCAAAATGGCTGTGATAATGCAATACATTCAGTGTAATAAATGTTAATAAATTAACTTTAAATTGAAAAGTTCTCCCTCAAAGTGTACTTGGCATGATAAGTATACTTTACAATTTTGGTTAAATAGGCTACTGGTTTGTGTAGAAATGTTACAGGGTTTGCTATATGTGCAGATAGCGTTCAATCCCAAGTGCCGGTAGACATGTATATTTTAAGAACATATTTTCAAATATTTGGTATTTCTAGCTGCAATAATGGTTAATCCTTCCAACCCTAAATAACTGGAAGGTATTTTGATATGTTAATTTGACGAACGATCCATTTGTCACAAAATAATGTTCTGACTAGTCTATTTATAAAATGTGGGTGTTTTTTTATATATAAAAATATGAAAATTAATTGCTAAAAGTTCAGATACATGTACTGATGAGCTGACCTTTTGCAACCACCAAAAGCAACAAATAGAGGTATGTAGTGTTGAAAGGGTTGTTAAATTTCGCCCCCATTTGCTATATCTGATGGCAAGATGTCACTGGGACAAGGTGGCATACCTCCTCACAGTGGAATTAATGAAACTACTGATATTTGGTGGTGACTGGAGAAATGGGGCTTATGTGATTTGTGACCAGTGTAGCATACATTGGTCTCGCATTTAGTCAGTGGTGTCGACACAAGGACGGAACATATACCGGTACTAAGGGGTTTGGCCAGTGTCTTGGTGTCGACACGAGAACTGCTATCGTTAGCCTGGAATAATCTGCTCTGTGTGGCGGTGCATTGTCTTGATGTAACATAATGTTTTTAAGGTTTTGAGGTCTCCTTCGGTATAGCCATGTTTCGTCCACTGTAATTATCCGATCAAGAAATGCCTAACCATCTTTCTTCCATTTTCACAAAAAGTTCTTTGATTCTTGAACAAGCAACTCCTTTTCTTCTGCACACAATATCCTTGGAACCCAATGGGCACTTAGACGTATCGTGTTGAAGTATTCTGTGACTATCCGATTAACTATTCCGTATGATAAGCTCAGTGTATTCTAATAGGGGTGCATTTATACAGATGTGCCTTCGATTTGTTTCCGTTACAATTTGAATCCTGTAGAAGCTGGTCTCTATAGCACAATAACAGAGATTTAAAAATGTCTAATAAAAATAAAAGTAACCGATATAGAAATGACATGTTAGTCCTTGTCAACATAAGAACAGACCACATACATTGGTCTCGCATTTAGATGTTACGAATGGTTTCAACCAGTGTCTTGGTGTCGACACAGACCTGGATGAACAGTGTGTCATCCCTCAGAAATCCGCTGCCCTCCTGTACGAGCTGCTGGCGTATAAACCGCGGATACCCAACCCCGACGTTCCTCTCCTCCACTGGTCGCTGGAATTCCAGATGTTGCGGGTTGGGTAGAAACCGAACACACACATCATCTCCACTTGTATTCTGATTCGCGATCTTGAATGACACGCTCTGTTGAAATGGCCATTTCTGTAGCTCGTCATACTTTCCTCTCATAATGATGAAATAAAGTGACATGTGTGTTCCCTTACCGATGCCATCACCATTCAGGAAGACCTTCGCACACATTTTATAGCCATATCTACTTGTGTAGAATGGCGGCGAATACAGGTGGGCAGCCTTCCCATCTTTTGCTCTCTGTAGCGTTTCAGAGTAATCTGAAATCTTCCAAATTAATTTTCCATCATATGATACAGTCTCAAACTTTTCCATTCGTAACGACATGTTGATGATGGCGTCATTTTGGTGGTCCACTCGTAGTTGTAATGTCTGTAGTTTCTGCTGATTATCATCCATCTGTTGTTTTTGCAGTTCCATTGCTGCCTGCATCTCGTTTACTGCGGCTCTGCACTGCTCAATATCGTTGGAGATTGCGGGAAACACAACCAGACCTGTCGAAACAGAAGTACCATAATAACCCTAAATATTCGGACACCATTTCTTTGGGGAAACGCATGAAAATATATATACATGTATATGTGAAAATAAATGGTTTCACCACAACAGTGAGTATGCCAACATTTAGGGTTAGTATGGTAGTACTGGTTTAATCACAATAACAATGTATTTGGATATAATTTGTTTGGGAAACCCCTCTTTAATTTTCCCAAAGCTAAGCGTGTACAAATATTTAGGGTTATTGTGGTACTCATTGTATGAATGAATTAGAGCATTTGTGGATAGGCATACGCTATCGCCTGTGCTAATCCACAGGTATTCGGCGTATTTCGGCTTTCATTGGTATAATTCTATATAATGAACAAGGCTTCTAACTTTGGTCGGACATGACCTCGTATAACAAAATAACATGTTTAAAATTGTAATTTTATATGCAATCTATGTATTTCTGCAGGATATCGATAATTCTCAAATGATCATATGAACTTGCCACTACAAGTTCCATTCTTTTATTGGTTTTCCTAACGCTTTCCGCGATCTCAAAACGGGAAATGATGTTTTTGTCTCGCCCGCGAAGCGGAAAGCGAGACATAGGTTTTGCTTTTCCGGAGTCGGCGGCGGTGTCGGTGTCGGTGTCGGCGTCATCATTCAATGTTAAGTTTTCGTGTTACGGTCATTACTTCAACACCTTATCAGCTACAGTCATCAAACTTTATACATACCTTTACTATGATATGTAGATGAATATAGGACTATTAAAAAAAATTCCGGGCTCCAGGGTCAAGGTCAAACTCTATTTCTTTCTATGCTACAAACTGAACATTAATGCATGAAGACCCGTTTTCTCGTGCGCTCTGTACACCTTACCTGTAGAGAGAACAATAGCCTTCACCAGTTGAACACTTGTGCATGTGCAAGCATGTGCAAATTTCCAGCTTGACCACTAAATGTCCAGCTAAATTATTACAGGTAATTTATACAGGTAAATTATTATACCTGGGTATTACATTTCCGTAAACTGTGTTGACAATATTGTGGCAATATGTGGACCTGTGCAGATATATGTAGATAAATATAGACTATTATAAAAATTCTGGGCTCCAGTAGCGAGCATTATTTTTTTGTTAATTTTTAAACTTTTTTATTTTTTTTCCATTTTTAGCCTGTTTTTTTTGGAGAAAAAAATCCTTTTAAACTTTTTTTGTTTTAAACTTTTTTTCCATTTTTAGCCAGGTTTTTTTGGGGGAAAAATCCACGCTATTGGATTGGCGAAAGCCAGGTGGCGGGCGGCGTCCACAATCAATGTTAAGTTTTCGTGTTTCAGTCCATTTCTTTGTTACTGTAACACATAGGACCAACAAACTTTCACAGCTTCATAACCAAGGGGTGCCCACCACATATCACTATCCAACATGTTACATTTTTGAACTTGACATATTTTTTCCGCGTTCAATGTTAACTTTTCGTGTTTACAATGTTAAATTTTCGTGTTTAAGTCCATTTCTTTGGTACTGTACCACCTAGGACCACCAAACTTTCACAGCTTCATAACCAAGGGGTGCCCACCACATACAACTATTCAAAAGTGACCATTTTTGTCGCGCCCGCTTGCGGAAAGCGCGATATAGTCGGCACTTTGGCGTACGTACGTGTGTCCAGTTAATGTTTTTGGTTAAGTTGTTTGGTTAAGTTTTTTGGTTAACGTTTTTGGTTAAGTTCTTTGGTTAAAGTGTTTGGTTAAGTTTTTTGGTTAAAGCCCCAATACGGTTCAAGTTGCCGAATTTGGCCTCCTATTGGGTTTTCCCACACATAAATTCAACAGGTTTCTATTTACACACACTTTGAAACTGTTTGCATTCATTTTCGTACAAAAATGAGTTTGTAGTCGATGAAAATATCAATATTTGTTGATAAACAAACAGCAGGTGCGTGTTCAAAGTCCGATAAATTTTCCGATAGACGCTCGGGTCAACTGCTCAACTCCCTGATTCGCAGCCAATGAATTCTGATAGCCGGAGTTTATCGACTCGCTTCCGAGCCGAAGCCGTTGGGTTACGGAAATTAATTTGTCAGTATTGACATTTTGCACTGAGTGGTACACAAAACAAGTTTTTGTTGTCTTCACATTGCGATTAAGATGTAAATCTCAAGACTTGAGATGTATCTATTAGGCAGTATATGTTAGTTTTGTGTACTAAATCGGTTGCCAAACATGTTTTTGTGTTTGAACAAATCGGAAAATTGTAATACTGAGCCGTTCAGGGCCTTTAAAGTTTTTGGTTAAGTTTTTTGGTTAAAGTTTTTCGTGATACTATATCTTTGCAACTGCTTTGCCCATTACCTTGAAACTTCACATGGGTGTTTATCATCATCTATACTTTCCTTCTACCCCCCTCCCGTGCGGCCCCTGTGCCCAATGTCAAGGTCAAATTACTTTGAAGTTTTTGGTTAAGTTTTTTGGTTAAAGTTTTTGGTTAAGTTTTTTGGTTAAAGTTTTTCGTTATACTATATCTTTGCAACTGCTTTGCCCATTACCTTCAAACTTCACATGGGTGTTTATCATCAGCTATATTTTCATTCTACCCCCCTCCCGTGCGGCCCCTGTGCCCAATGTCAAGGTCAAATTACTTTGAAGTTTTTGGTTAAGTTTTTTGGTTAAAGTTTTTGGTTAAGTTTTTGTCGCGCCCGCTTGCGGGAAGCGCGATATAGTCGTTCTTTTATTAGAGATTTCAAAATTCTTCTTCACATGAACCGCTAAGTGGCCCATGGTAGCCAAACTTAAAAGTTGTGGTCCATGGGTGAAGCCTTTTCAGATTTGTTAAAATGGAGGTCATCGCTAATCCAAGATGGCCGCCGTCTAAAAATAGCACAAATTCTTAAAATCTTCTTCTCATGAACCGCCAGCCGGATTTCGACGAAACTTGGTAGGAATGATCGATGTACAATGCTCTTTCAAAGTTGTTAAAATGGTGACCCCAGGGTCAAAAATGGGCGTGGCCCGTGTGGTCAAATTGGGGTCAAATTTTATTTTTGACCGAATATGGTCATGTCTATATCAAATCGAAGGTATCAAAGAGGCGATCGCTCTGGTACATTATTTTATCGAAATTGGATGGTCATGTCATCCAAGAATGCCGCCAAAAGGTCAAAAGGTCGTTCTTTAAATATTAGAAATTTCAAAATTCACAGTTATGGTCCATGGGTGAAACCTTTTCAGATTTGTTAAAACAGAGGTCGTCGCTAATCCAAGATGGCCGCCATCTAAAAATAGCACAAATTCTTAAAAAATCTTCTCATGAACTGCCAGCCGGATTTCGACGAAACTTGGTAGGAATGATCGACGTAGAATGCTCTTTCAAGGTGTTAAAATGGTGACCCCCGGGGTCAAAAATGGGCGTGGCCTGTGGGGTCAAATTTTATTTTTGACTAAATATGCTCATGTCATATATCAAATTGAAGGTATCGATGAGGCGATTGCTCTGGTGCAATATTTGTCGGAATTGGATGATTATGTCATCCATAATGGCCTCCAAAAGGTCCATTTATTCAAGATTTTGAACGTCTTTTTCTCAGGAACCACATGGCCGATGCTGGCCAAACTTCATAGTAAGTTAAGATCCTTGGGTGAAGCATTTTCAGATTTGGTAAAATGAGTCATCGCTTAATCCCAGATGACTGCCATCTAAAAATAGCACAATTTTTTTAAAACACATGAACTCAATGTCACATTCTCCTCTGGTGTTCATGGAGTCAGGTGAGCGAATTAGGGCCATCATGGCCCTCTTGTTTGGTTAAGTTTTTGTCGCGCCCGCTTGCGGAAAGCGTGATATAGTCGGCACTTTGGCGTACGTACGTACGTACGTACGTACGTACGTACGTACGTACGTACGTACGTGTGTCCGGTTAAAGTATTTGGTTAAGTTGTTTGGTTAAGTTTTTTTGTTAAAGTTTTTGCTTAAAGTTTTTGGTTAAGTTTTTTGGTTAAGTTTTTTGGTTAAAGTTTTTGGTTATGTTTTTTGGTTAAAGTTTTTCGTTATACTATATCTTTTTTTTTAGTGTCTATGCCTCGCCACAAGGCGCGACATGCAGGCCGCGGCCATCTAGTTTTTACCTTCACCTATTATTTCTACATAATTGACTTAGCCATTTTCAACGTTAACTTTTTAATCTACGTCTGGTTAAAGTTTTTTGGTTAAAGTTTTTCGTTATACTATATCTTTGCAACTGCTTCGTCCATTACCTTGAAACTTTATATGGGTGTTTATCATCATCCATATTTTCATTCTACCCCCCAACCGTGCGGCCCCTGTGCCCAATGTCAAGGTCAAATTACTTTTGATTTTTTTTGTGTACTATATCTCTGCAACTGCTTCACCCATTACCTTGATACTTCACATGGGTGTTTATCATCATTGTCGCGCTCGCTTGCGTAAAGCGCGATATAATCGGCATTTTGGCGTACGTCCGTCCGTGTGTCCAGTTAAAGTTTTTCCATCTACTATATCTCTTTTGTTAGTGTCCATGCCTCGCCCCAAGGCGCGACATGCAGGCCTCGGCCATCTAGTCTGCAAAAAGTTGGTATAATTATACCCCCCCGCAACGAAGTTGTGTGGGGGTATACTGGGGTCAGCTTGTCCGTCCGTCCGTCCGTTTTTCCGCGCTGACGGTACTATACTTATGTGGCTAGCCCCACAGGGTTATGGACTTAGTAAAGGATAGGGTTGGTTACAATTAGCCACCTACAAATCCTTTTATGTGGCTAAAAATCCTTTTATGTGGCTAATATTTAACATGTGATAAGCCACATATATAGTACCGTAAGAACGTCCGTCTTTCCGTCTTTCCGTCCGTCACAAAACTTAACAATTGTAAATTTCCTTTTAACTTCTCTTTCACTTGCGGAAATCTTTCATATTTTACCCGCCCCTTCTCTGACACTCATACATCATTCTGCAACAAACCTACGACCCCCATTTATGCCAGGGGTCAAGGTCACGGACTTACAAACTTAAAAAAAAAGAGAAAACTTAACAATTGTAAATTTCCTTTTAACTTCTCTTTCCCTTTGCAGAAATCTTTCATAATTTACCCACCCCTTCTCTGACACTCATACATCATTCTGCAACAAATCTACGACCCCCATTTATGCCAGGGGTCAAGGTCACGGACTTATAAACTTAGAAAAAAAATAAAACTTAACAAATGTGAATTTCCTTATAACTTCTCTTTCCCTTTGTGGAATGCAGTGATATTTTACCCGGCCCTTCTCTGACACTTATACATCATTCTGCAACAAACCTACGACCCCCATTTATGCCAGGGGTCAAGGTCACAGACTTAGAATGTCTAGTTTGCTTTTTTCAACTGGAACCACCATCGCACTCTCCATATGTGCTGACAGTCTTTTATCTGAAAATGATAGTATGCGAGCTGGAATGTATGTTTACCTTCGTTAAGCCTAATTCATTCTAGGTCAGGGCTGACGCAGGGGGGGTATTCCGTAATCCCCCGCTTACTGACAAATCTAGTTATGTTATCCAAGTGTCTATGCTTGGAAAAAACCTGGCCTTCGTGGCTTTGCCTCGTTTCTTGTTTTTTTTTCAAATTCTTTTTCCATTTTTAGCCAGGTTTTTTGAAAAAAAATTCAGGCTATTGGATTGGCGAAAGCCGGGCGGGCGGCGGGCGGGTGGCGGGCGGCGTCCACAATCAATGTTAAGTTTTCGTGTTTCAGTCCATTTCTTTGTTACTGTACCACCTAGGACCACCAAACTTTCCACAGCTTCATAATCAAGGGGTGCCCACCACATATCACTATCCAACATGTTACTTTTTTTTTAATTTGACCCATTTTTTCCGCGCAGTCGACTTAGCCATTTTAAATGTTAAGTTTTCGCATTTACAATGTTAAGTTTTCGTGTTTAAGTCCATTTCTTTGGTACTGTACCACCTAGGACCACCAAACTTTCACAGCTTCATAATCAAGGGGTGCCCACCACATATCACTATCCAACATGTTACTTTTTTTTTAACTTGACCCATTTTTTCCACACAGTCGACTTAGCCGTTTTCAATGTTAAGTTTTCGCGTTTACAATGTTAAGTTTTCGTGTTTAAGTCCATTTCTTTGGTACTGTACCACCTAGGACCACCAAACTTTCACAGCTTCATAACCAAGGGGTGCTTACCACATACAACTATCCAACATGTGACCATTTCTTTTACCTTCACCTATTATTTCTACGTAATTGACTTTTTAACGTACGTCTGGTTAAAGTTTTTTGGTTAAAAGTTTTTCCTTATACTATATCTCTGCAACTGCTTCGCCCATTACTTTGAAACTTCACATGGGTGTTTATCATCATCCATATTTTCATTCTAACCCCCAACCGTGCGGCCCCTGTGCCCAATATCAAGGTCAAATTACTTTGAATTTTTTTGTTAAAGTTTTTTCGTGTACTACATATATCTCTGCAACTGCTTCATCCATTACCTTGATAGTTCACATGGGTGTTTATCATCATTGTCGCACCCGCTTGCGGAAAGCGTGATATCGTCGGCATTTTGGCATATGTCCGTCCGTCCGTCCATCCGGGCAGACATTCGGGTACTTATGTGGCTAGCCCCACAGGGTTATGGACTTGTTAAAGGATAGGGTTGGTTACAATTAGCCACCTAAAACATCGTTTTATGTGGCTAAAAATGGTTTTATGTGGCTAATATTTAACATGCGATAAGCCACATAGTTACCTGAAAGTAAAGACGTCCGTCCATACGTCCATACGTCCGTGTGTCCGGTTAAAGTTTTTTCGTTAAAGTTTTTCCATCTACTATATCTATTTATTTAGTGACCATGCCTCGCCCCAAGGCGCGACATGCAGGCCACGGCCATCTACTCTACAAAATGTGGGTATAATTATGTTATCCAAGTGTCTATGCTTGGAAAAAACCTGAAGTTTGTGGCTTTGCCTCGTTTCTTGTTGTCTAGTAGCATAAGGTCGTAAGTGCTATATACCGACTATTATCATATACTAAAACAATTATTGACTAGTGAGCCATAGAATATAATCTGATATTCTATGGCTCACTAGTCAATAATTGTATAATATGTTCGGGCCAGTGAAAATTGCTTTCTGGCCCAGGCTCGAGGTCAAGGCGGCGGGACAAGGCGAGACATTTGATTCCGCGGAATTCTTGTTAATGTTTACATTAGAAACCAGGATATTGATACTCGACAATTGGACGTTCAGACAGTTGCTATGCGCTCGGCGGATAGTTTTTAATCACTCCTAAAACAGACCACGCGTCTCGTTCTGCCGACAGTGTGCCTCGTGTGTTTTAGTAAGGGCATTATCACCAGATGCAATTTGTGCAGGGCGTGTCGCTGGAAGTGTACTGCGTTAACTGGTCAGCGTACACTTGCGCTAATAATAATCAGCGAATATACTGAATTAAAATAGTTTCCAAGACGCTGCATACATAGCCACTGCAAAATGAATCTGTGTATTGGAAACGCTTAATAAAGTTACAAAGCATCTGGACAATTGATGCGTAGATCGTCTTCTAAATAATGATGCACCCGCGTTTTAATTAAAATTGTGGTTGTGAAATGGGACTTATTGGATTTGTGACCAGCGTATGTCCTGATCAAATAGCACACTCTCCAGCTCCTGATAATAATCTATATTGCATGTTGGAAGCATGATGAGTGTTTCATTATGGAATAGTGAACAGTGCAGATCCTGATCAAACTGCGGATGCACAGGCTGATCTGGATCTACACTGGTCGCAGAACCCATAAGCCCCATTTCTCCAGTCACAGCCACAAATAACACTTGTTCTCATTATATTTCTTATCACATAAAATAATTTCAGAAAGCATATAAACATGTTATGTACTATTCTATTGGATGGTTCTAAACAAGTTAATTGCCTAACCTTTTTCGAAAAGGTATTAGGCCGTCCTTAAAAAATTGTTTGTTTCCTGTAACCCGACACAGAATTTTAGAAGTGGGTTGGTCGGTTGAATTTAAAAATTATTAATATTAAAAAGGTACAATATTTTAGCACTTGCAATAAAAGTATGTCAATTGCTGTATGTGTTGTTGTATGAACATGTATGCCATTTAGGGCCAGAGATTATATTAACCCTTTTAACCCCCTGTAGCACTAAACTGAAAAAAAAATAATAAAAATTGTAAAAAAAATAAAGAAATAATTGTAAACGAAATTGCAATAAAAAAAATCGGGTCGCACCGTTTTTAGCGGGTCGGTCGGGTTACAGGAAACGGAGATATAATTATGGATGGCCTTACTACTTCTTGCATTTTCCTAAAATGTTGGGCAAGTAGCTTTTTGGTCTGGGCGAGTAGATTATAATTGTACTTGCCCGGCCGGGCAAGTACAAAAAGTGAATATTTTTAAGCCCTGGTTAGAGCCGTAAACACATTATTTCATTTGTTATGATACGAGGTTGTGTCCGACACAGGAAAAGGAGTTAAATCTATATCGATGAAAGCTGAAACACGCCTCGCTGACTGACAAATCTATTTTTCAATATTTCTCTATATAAACCTGTTTTGGCAGCGCATGAGAATCGTCTCCAGTGGAGACGATTCTCATGTGCTGTCAAAGCAGGTTTTTTGGTTAAGAATTAAGGCAAACATGGAAAAACAGCAGACAACATTTTCCGTTTCCAGCGTACGTATTGAGGGTTGAATTACAAAGTACTTGAATATTGTGCTGAAAAATAGTTTTATCGACAGATTATAAAGTATGATCATTGCACATCCAACAAGAGTTGTCAGAAGACAATGAAGCGCTTTCCACCAATGTTAAGTTTGTGAATGTGCTAAGATTGTAACCTTGACCTTGGAGTGGGTTTCTGAGGGTCATGGATTTGGAATGGCATGTTGGAGAACCATTAGAGGAAGGAATGTGTAAAATAAGAAGTGGGGTAAAAGGAAACGGAAATCGATGCAAATTTCCCCCAATGTTAAGTTTGAAAGCACTAAGATTGGGACCTTGACCTTGGGTTTAGTGGGGTATGATGGTCGTATATTTGTCACAGCATAATAGAGAATCATTAGAGAAAAGCATGTGTGAAATATCAAGACGTTTGGTAAAAGGAAACGGAAATTACAGAAATAACAAATTTCCCTCAACATTAAGTTTAACGCACTATTATGACATTTACGTTGGGGTATGAGAATCATTAGAGGAAGGTATGTGTAAAATATCCAGACGTTTGGGGAAAGGAAACAGAAATTATAACAAATTTCCCCCAACGTTAAGTTTTCAAATGTGTTAAGACTGACTGACGGAGAGGCGCCACTACAATACACTACTTAGGTGCTACATTTCATTGTTTTCAAACAAGAGAATGACCACCTAAGAAACAATAGTCTTAAGTGGTTACGGAATAAGTTGCATTGTTTTTGTCGCGCCTGCTTTTTCCGCCAGCTCATCGGGATCTACACTGTTATGCAAACATTATGAAAGATGTCTGTCGTGTTCAAATGGTTACCGTAATTTTATAAGTATTTGTGCTAAATTTATTAGCGGAATGTCACATGACATTCGCCCTTACACCACTATCTTAAGTAAATCCTGTAAAAGTTGGCACATTTTCCAGAAAGCCCTTAAGCCTCAGTTTCACTAAACTTTGTACGATTAAAATGTTCATAAGTGTAAAATTATAATAGTCTGTAAATTTTACATTAACAATGTTTTCTTGTAAACAATTGTTGGATTTACATTTATTGACATATGCAGCCTGTGCTCAATACATGTAAATCCACCAATTTAAATTTCCTGACGAACCAAAATTTGCCCTTACGAACATTTTAGTCGTACAAAGCTTAGTGAAACGGGCCCCAGTTTAGTCCTGGCCACAAATGTGTTACACGTTTTGTTTGCTGAACAGAACCATGTACCTCGTTAACATGAAGCATAATGTTTGTCACTCGTTTCCAGGATATTCGTTTCCATTACTAGCCATTGGAACCAAAACTCAACCACAACACCTCGCAGGATAAATTTTACATAAAAAAGACACGAACATTGTTCTTTCTATTTACCAGACTCGGCTTGAAAACGGTAGGACTTCCACTGCTATGTATCCCCTCGCCGATGGGCAAGGGGGGATATAGCGTTAGTCCATGTACGTACGTGAGAGGCTCAACCCTTTCAACTGGCTCAACACTGCAGACCTCTTTAGCAGTGTTTGCAAATTGTGTAATTTTCATATTTTTCAGAGAGAAAAAAACCCTTAATAAATGGACTTGTCTGACAATCATTTTATAACAATTGTATTGGTCCAGTCCATTCCAATTATTTAGGATTGAAAGGGTTAAGTTTCTTTTTGAATATCCTCACTTTCCAGGCCTCGACAAATCCACTCGTCCTCACGTGTGAATTTTGGAACTGAATGCGTGAAAATTTGAAGGAATAATATGGCATTAACATTAAATATAATAGGATTGGAATAGGTGAATTCTGGATGGTTGACTATTCAGAAAGAATTAGTTTATCTTCTTTCACGTACCTGGATTGTTGTTCAGCAGTCCCATTTGTTGATCAAAGGCCTCTATATTCCGTCTCTCTTGCTCGGCTTGCAGATCAGCACACTGCGCCTGTAGTTTTAAAATAATGTCCCCTTGAATTACCTCCCATCACATGACGTGGCGTTGCTAACGTCACAAATCCCCTGACAATCTGTCTGCAGTGAAACCAGTTGGGAAACATGAATTAAAATATGATTTCGTAGTAGAATGGAACTTTATAGAATGGGACGATATCTCGAAGTTGATCGGACTGAGCAAAATATATAGACCTATATGAACTTTGAGATAAATTCGCCAAATTTAGCGACCATTCTCGAAAACATTCGAACAGAATCGTTTAAAAAATATGGACTTTACTTCAGAGTTTTAATAAATCGCGCACTTTTCACAAAACACGCATGTGTTGGTACTAAATATATTGCATATGCATGATAGTTTCCGGTACACAATATTCGTTTTGCAACACATAACCAATGCACATTTGTTTCATCTAAATGTCAATGCTCGCCGTCTCTTCTGACTATGTTATTATTCAATTGTATCGAGCAAGATCCACATTTCGTCCCAAAACCACTTCGGTCCTAGAGTCTTTGGCCACAAACATATTCGGCCCAAGTCAAATGTTAAGCTTGCAAATGGCATTTCTGCCTTGCAATAACTTTTCCAGTTACCCACCCCACCTCGTATTAGGCAGGGTCTTTCGCAAGATTCCTCAATAATTGATAGACTTGTCATAACTGAGTGAATACATTGTGCGTAATACGAAAATTGGGTCAATCAAATCAAGTTTCGCAATGTCTATCAATTCGTGATTATTTTTGTTATCACATCGTTGATACATGTTTAAGTTTTATTTCTACATTCACATAGCACCTGGGCAATGTTTGGACACGAGGACACAGTTCAGTAAATCACGTTCATCAATATGTACGATTGATAATCCACTCGCTAAAGTTTGTGGGTTATCTCCTCATAAAATTGGCCGAACCATGATCTATAACTGGCATGAATGTTAATTCGACGTTAAGAAATGCCAAGTTCAACTGACTAGACTGCCACACCGTTTAATTTATTTTTATGTTATAGTAGTTGATGTCACATTGATTAATTGATTAATTAAGGTTTAGTGAATCCCTTTAACGCATGTGAGCGGAGGCGTTTTTGATTTCTATAGATGTGTGATAACTTAGACTTGGCGGTACCGGGCGGAAATTTTCACATGATCAGAATACAAATGTGGAAAAAACGTACTATCGGGACTTGATTTCCACCTCGACTAAACCAAAATATCCGGTATCGATTTATCAGGAGTAAAATACATGATCTATATAGGGAATTCGGACTTATATCGAGATAAGCAGGTTTATCGAGATAGCGAGAATCAGCTGTATGTGCACATTGTTTTTGATGCTATATGAAGGACTCCAATCTTTTACCCAAACATAAAAATCCAGTTACTGCCCATGTTTAACCCATCCCTTTAAAACGAGACTGTTAAAATGGTGGTCGCGACATATACTTATATGGCATACCCTCAACATGAAAAGTGTTGATACAGAGAACTATGTAATGTCAAGCAAAGGCAGTAGCCTATCATTGGATTCTGGAAATGGGAAATGGTCCATCTGATGCTAAGGGGCATAGGTGATGGACTCTCATAGTTGACCCAAAAAGTGGTTCATGCATAAAAATTAAATGAACCCACCTGTTGTTCTTGCTCGTTCAAATGACACAACCTTAAGACGTTTCAGATGGTGTTTTTACCTCACCTACGCCGAAGGCTCAAGTGAGCTATTGTTACCGCTTTCCGTCCGTCGTCTGTCTGTCTACACTTTTACGAGCTCTTCTGAACCGCTTGGCACACTTCATGGGATGGTCTATATGTTACTCCTATTCAGATATGTTAAAATGGACGTCATTGCATATTCAATATGGCCGCCGTAGACAAGTAGGTCAAATTCTTATAAAAAAAAACAAACTGCCACACTGATTTCGACGAAACTTGGCAACAATGATCGATAGTCAATGCTCTTTCAGATTTGTTTAAAAAAAATGACCCCAGGATCAAAATGGGCGGGGTCAAGTAGGGTCAACTTTCAAATTTGACCAAACATGGTCGTGTTTATATCAAATTGAAGGTAGCAAAGAGACGATCACTGGTACATTTATTGTCAAAATTGGTTGATTACTTCATCCATGATGGCCACAGAAAGGTCATCCTTGTAATATAGATTTTCAACGTTTTCTCATGAATAGCTTGGCCGACTCTGGTCAAACTACAGATATAGTGCGTGAGTGAAGCCTTTTCATATTTGTTAAATGGCAGTTGTCACTTGATCCACGATGGCCCACATAGAAAATTATGTCAAATTCTTAAAAAAATTATCTTCTTGCGAACCGCCTGACCGATTTCGACGAAACATGGCAGGAATGATCAATAGTCAATACTCTTTCAGATCTGTTAAAATGATGACCCCGGGATCAAAAATGGTCAGGGCCCTGTGGTCAAATAGGGGTCAAATATATAGTTGTTTTATATATCAAATAGATGTTATCGAGGAGACAATCACTTTGGAGCATTTTTTTGTCAAAGTCAAATGATTGTCATCCAGGACGGCCGCCAAAACATTGAAAGGTCCATACAAAAATCACTTTAGTAAGCGCTTAATTTCAAAATACTGGGTTAGTCGCCTTCAGAGGTGGTAGATCCTACATTGTATGATTTATGTTATTGTATTTATTGTCACCCACCAATTTATTGGGGGGGTGGGGGGGGGGGGGGGGGCGGGGGAAGGGGGGGGGGGCAATTTATTTTACCCTGGCCCATCCGTCCGTCCATGCGTGTGTCTGTAAGGCAAATGCATTTTATTTTAATGTTTTCTCAATAACTCCTTCACCAATTTTTTATCAATATTTGCCAACAATGTCGAGGGATGGCGATTTCTTTTGCATACGACCGACGCCTGAACACCTGAACACCCATGGTCGAGGTCACTGGGGACTTGTGTTCAGAAAGAAAGTTTAGGGGAGGTATGTAGGAGCGAGCTTGTTGGTTGCTCTGTTTGACATTTTGTTTCCGCTGTATATCTTCGAACTGATGAATGGGTTGTGGAGCAGGGGTTGTTAGAACTCCTGACCTCCAGTCTGGAGATTGTTGATTCAAACCTCATTCGTGAGTGCTAATTACGTTTCCGCTATATATCTTGTCTTTCGGATGAGACTTGAAACCGAGGTCCCGTCCCTAAATGACCTTCGCTGTTGCTGGGACGTTAAACACATTCACAAATGTTTGCCACGATGAGACAAAGTGTTGCGTTCAATACCCATGTGCCTACGTCCAATGTCAAGGTCAGACTTAGAGGTAAAAAATGGACTTAACTTTAGATTCTTTACTGATATTATTGATATGTTTTGGGGGTATTATGATAACTCCTATAATAGCTCTAGTTTTATTTGCGCAAAATGAACGTTCGAAACAATCCTACACATATCAGACACGCCATGGGATTTTCTACCTCAGATGTCAGATTTTTCATGAAAAATATTTACAAATAACTGATATATTTCGTAAATAATGTAGAGGTTGTGTGCAACTCTTCTATTTCGGCACATTGCTTGGCCCTAAATGATACTCTTTTGTGTTGATGGGACGTTAAGCACCATTCCATTCCATTCTATTTCATCAACTTTCAATGCCATTTGCAAAAATATTTACAAACAATTGATACATTTTGATACATTTTGTAACTAATGTAGAAGTGGAAACATTGTGTGCAACTCTTCTATTCCCCGTTCGGAACATTTTGTCAACGTTCATTGCCATTTGCGGAAAATATTGTAAATTTTGTAAATATTTCCAAGAAATCGGACGTCTTCTTGGGTCCAAAAAAATTACATGACATCTCTTATATGTAAATGCTGTAATAAATGTGTTGTTGACCCTTTCACCCCTAAGCAACTGGAATGGATTTTGACATGTTAATTATGCAACCAATCCAATCGTCACAAAATGATTTTCAGACTAGTCCATTTATGAAAAGGTGTTGTGTTTTGTTTTGTTCTCAAAAATATTAAAAGTACAGTCGAACCTGTGTTAACGATCACCTGGAAATAGCGACCACCTGTCCACAACGGCCAGTTAACCTCCCCCCACCCCCCCCCCCCCCCCCCCCCCCCCCCCCCCCCCCCCCCACCCCCCCCCCCCCCCCCCCCCCCCCCCCCCCCCCCCCCCCCCCCCCCCCCCCCCCCCCCCCCCCCCCCCCCCCCCCCCCCCCCCCCCCCCCCCCCCCCCCCCCCCCCCCCCCCCCCCCCCCCCCGTCCAATTTTGTTCTTTATAAGACCTTGGAATAACGACCACCCGAACTGCGACCAGCGACCAGCTATTTTCATTCCCACACGGCATTTTTGTATGTGAACAGCGACCATGTCATGTTTTTGTCGGCAAAAATAAATAGCACCACAATCGCTATTTTCCTTTCATCAAAATCTGGTCGCTATCATCTGAATTGCAACTGGTTGTAACCAATTAGTCATCAATTACATTCACATTCTTTTGAAAACATTTACCTTGCCCAATATGGTCGGTGTCATTTTGGCGACATTAAACATTTTCCATGAAAAATATTGCATAACTCCATTAGCGGTAATTCCCGATATGTATTCCGTGTCGTGTATTCCAATAGGCATAATGCAATTCCGCGCAAGTCATAAAACTCCATCATTAGCTGGCAAGCTGTGTTTACACATTGCTGATACGTCTACAGTGACAAGACTATAAGACTTCAAAACACACCGCGCTTGTCAAGTGTAAATTTCACACTGCGGGGCACAAGGCCATATCAAAGATCAATACACGCGGTTGCTGACATCAGTTACGTAGTCCACACTAGACTGGTACCCTGTTGGATGGGCTCATACCCTAGCGTTATTCCTAGCGACCGGGAACCAGTCTAAAGTGACACAAGAAACGTGTTTATATGAATTGGGTCTCGATCTCCGACAAATCCCGGCTTATTGCATTAGCGGCCAGACCAGGCAGTGGATTCGCGTAGTTTGCCCATGGTTTACAATGCTCGCGAATCTCTAATTAAAAACATCAGTAATTACGTCAGCGGACATTGCCAATTCGTCATAGGCTGCTTAAATATTCGGGCTTGACCAGGATAGTATACAGAAAGCAAATAAGCCTGGTGTTCTCTCCTGATTTGGACACCTAGCTCATGTGGGTTACTCGACTTGACACATTCAATGAAATATTTTTGGTACAAAAAAACTCGCGGTTTTCACAGGCCGCGCCACATAGGCTATCGTTTTAATAAAGACTATATGACCGTTATTAATTTCAACTGATGGTGTGAAATTGAGAATAAGAAAACAAAATACTTAATTGTCATGCTAAATTAAACCACTTACATGTAATTACGACGAGCTATTAAATGGTGCACCAAAGCAAGCCGCGGGATATACTTATCGTGAAGATAATTACTCCCCTTTGTATATAATTTCCAAAGTGAGGCTGGGTTCAGAACACTAACAACAAGATGACAAAACAAAATAAATTGACTATTTTAGCCATTTTCATGCAATTTTTAGCCAGGTTTTTTGAGAGAAAAAAATCCAGGCTATTGGATTGGCTAAAGCGGGCGGGCGGGGGCGGGCGGGCGGGCGGGCGGCGGGTGCGGGCGGGCGGCAGGCGGGCGGCGTCCACAATCAATGTTAAATTTTCGTGTTTGAGTCCATTTCTTTGTTACTGTACCACCTAGGACCACCAAACTTTCACAGCTTCATAATCAAGGGGTGCCCACCACATATCACTATCCAACATGTTACTTTTTTAGCCAGGTTTTTTGAAAAAAAATCCAGGCTGTTGGATTGGCGAAAGCGCGGGCGGGCGGGCGGGACGGGGCGGCGCGGGCGCGGGCGGGTGGCGGGGGCGGGCGGCGGGCGTGCGGCGGCGTTCACAATCAATGTTAAGTTTTCGTGTTTGAGTCCATTTCTTTGTTACTGTACCACCTAGGACCACCAAAACTTTCACAGCTTCATAATCAAGGGGTGCCCACCACATATCACTATCCAACACGTTACTTTTTTTTTAACTTGACCCTTTTTTCCATTTTTTCGCGCAATCGACTTAGCCATTTTCATGTTAAGTTTTTCGTTGTTTTAAGTTCCATTTCTTTGGTACTGTACCACCTAGGACAACCAAACTTTCACAGCTTCATAATCAAGGGGTGCCCACCACATATCACTATCCAAACATGTTACTTTTTTTTTAACTTGACCCATTTTTTTCCGCGCAGTCGACTTAGCCATTTTCAATGTTAACTTTTCGTGTTTACAATGTTTAAGTTTTCGTGTTTAAGTCCATTTCTTTGGTACTGTACCACCTAGGACCACCGAACTTTCACAGCTTCATAACCAAGGGGTGCCTACCACATACAACTATCCAACATGTGACCATTTTTTTACCTTCACCTATTATTTCTACGTAATTGACTTAGCCATTTTCAACGTTAACTTTTTAACGTACATCTGGTTAAATTTTTTGGTTAAAACTTTTTTGTTATACTATATCTCTGCAACTGCTTCGCCCATTACCTTGAAACTTCACATGGGTGTTTATCATCGTCCATATTTTCACTATGACCCCCAACCGTGCGGCCCCTGTGCGCAATGTCAAGGTCAAATTACTTTGAATTTATTTGTTAAAGTTTTTTCGTGTACTATATATCTCTGCAACTGCTTCACCCATTACCTTGATACTTCACATGGGTGTTTATCATCATTGTCGCACCTGCTTGCGGAAAGCGCGATATCGTCGGCATTTTGGCGTACGTCCGTCCATCCGTACGTCCGTGTGTCCAGTTAAAGTTTTTTCGTTAAAGTTTTTCCATCTACTATATTTATTTTTTTAGTGTCCATGCCTCGCCCGAAGGCGCGACATGCAGGCCACGTCCATCTAGTCTACAAAAAGTGGGTATAATTATGTTATCCAAGTGTTCATGCTTGGAAAAAACATGGCCTTCGTGGCTTTGCCTCGTTTCTTGTTTTTATCTTGACCCATTTTTTCCTCGCAGTCGACTTAGCCATTTTCAATGTTAAGTTTTCGCGTTTACAATGTTAAGTTTTCGTGTTTAAGTCCATTTCTTTGGTACTGTACCACCTAGGACCACCAAACTTTCACAGCTTCATAACCAAGGGGTGCCTACCACATACAACTATCCAACATGTGACCATTTTTTTACCTTCACCTATTATTTCTACGTAATTGACTTAGCCATTTTGAACGTACGTCTGGTTAAAGTTTTTTTTGTTAAAATTTTTTTTAAAAATTTTTTCGTTATACTATATCTCTGCAACTGCTCGCCCATTACCCTTGAAACTTCACATGGGTGTCTATCATCCATATATTTTCATTCTAACCCCCAACCGTGCGGCCCCTGTGCACAATGTCAAGGTCAAATTACTTTGATTTTTTTTGTTAATTTTTTTTAGTGTACTATATCTCTGCAACTGCTTCACCCATTACCTTGATACATGTACTTCACATGGGTGTTTATCATCATTGTCACACCCGCTTGATACATGTACTTCACATGGGTGTTTATCATCATGTCACACCCGCTTGATACATGTACTTCACATGGGTGTTTATCATCATTGTCGCACCCGCTTGATACATGTACTTCACATGGGTGTTTATCATCATTGTCGCACCCGCTTGATACATGTACTTCACATGGGTGTTTATCATCATTGTCGCACCCGCTTGATACATGTACTTCACATGGGTGTTTATCATCATTGTCGCACCCGCTTGATACATGTACTTCACATGGGTGTTTATCATCATTGTCGCACCCGCTTGATACATGTACTTCACATGGGTGTTTATCATCATTGTCGCACCCGCTTGATACATGTACTTCACATGGGTGTTTATCATCATTGTCGCACCCGCTTGATACATGTACTTCACATGGGTGTTTATCATCATTGTCGCACCCGCTTGATACATGTACTTCACATGGGTGTTTATCATCATTGTCGCACCCGCTTGATACATGTACTTCACATGGGTGTTTATCATCATATTGTCGCACCCTGCTTGATACATGTACTTCACATGGGTGTTTATCATCATTGTCACACCCGCTTGATACATGTACTTCACATGTGTGTTTATCATCATTGTCACACCTGCTTGATACATGTACTTCACATGTGTATCATCATTGTCGACACCCGCTTGATACATGTACTTCACATGGGTGTTTATCATCATTGTCGACCCGCTTGATACATGTACTTCACATGTGTTTGTTTATCATCATTGTCGCACCTGCTTGATACATGTACTTCACATGGGTGTTTATCATCATTGTCGCACCCGCTTGATACATGTACTTCACATGGGTGTTTATCATCATTGTCGCACCTGCTTGATACATGTACTTCACATGGGTGTTTATCATCATTGTCGCACCCGCTTGATACATGTACTTCACATGGGTGTTTATCATCATTGTCACACCCGCTTGATACATGTACTTCACATGGGTGTTTATCATCATTGTCGCACCCGCTTGATACATGTACTTCACATGGGTGTTTATCATCATTGTCGCACCCGCTTGATACATGTACTTCACATGGGTGTTTATCATCATTGTCGCACCCGCTTGATACATGTACTTCACATGGGTGTTTATCATCATTGTCGCACCCGCTTGATACATGTACTTCACATGGGTGTTTATCATCATTGTCGCACCCGCTTGATACATGTACTTCACATGGGTGTTTATCATCATTGTCGCACCCTGCTTGATACATGTACTTCACATGGGTGTTTATCATCATTGTCGCGCCCGCTTGATACATGTACTTCACATGGGTGTTTATCATCATTGTCGCGCCCACCCGCTTGATACATGTACTTCACATGGGTGTTTATCATCATTGTCGCGCCCGCTTGATACATGTACTTCACATGGGTGTTTATCATCATTGTCGCGCCCGCTTGATACATGTACTTCACATGGGTGTTTATCATCATTGTCGCACCCGCTTGATACATGTACTTCACATGGGTGTTTATCATCATTGTCGCACCCTGCTTGATACATGTACTTCACATGGGTGTTTATCATCATTGTCACACCCGCTTGATACATGTACTTCACATGTGTTTGTTTATCATCATTGTCGCACCCGCTTGATACATGTACTTCACATGGGTGTTTATCATCATTGTCGCACCCGCTTGATACATGTACTTCACATGGGTGTTTATCATCATTGTCACACCTGCTTGATACATGTACTTCACATGGGTGTTTATCATCATTGTCACACCCGCTTGATACATGTACTTCACTGGGTGTTTTTTATCATCATTGTCGCACCCGCTTGATACATGTACTTCACATGTGTTTGTATCATCATTGTCGCACCCGCTTGATACATGTACTTCACATGGGTGTTTATCATCATTGTCGCACCCGCTTGATACATGTACTTCACATGGGTGTTTATCATCATTGTCGCACCCGCTTGATACATGTACTTCACATGGGTGTTTATCATCATTGTCGCACCTCCGTTGATACATGTACTTCACATGGGTGTTTATCATCATTGTCGCACCCGCTTGATACATGTACTTCACATGGGTGTTTATCATCATTGTCGCACCCGCTTGCGGAAAGCGCATTTTATGCATTTTGGCATACGTCCGTCCTTCCGTCCTTCCGTCCGTGTCCGGTTAAAGTTTTTTCGTTAAAGTTTTTCCATCTACTATATCTATTTTTTTTACTGTCCATGCCTCGCCCCAAGGCGCGACATGCTGGCCACGGCCATCTAGTCTACAAAAATTGGGTATAATTATGTTATCCAAGTGTCTATGCTTGGAAAAAACCTGGCCTTCGTGGCTTTGCCCCGTTTCTTGTTAATTGATGAAAAGCAGATACACTCCACGATCGTGCACTAGCGAATCGTCAGGTGGAAGTGTATACAGCCAAGACGTTTTCTATGCATGCATGTAGATTACAATAGAATGCTAAAGGGCCAACTTTGTTGTGAAACCGGGAAAATGTTCAACCCTTGGAACAACGACCACCTGTCAACGACGACCACTTTGGCCACTTCCCTTTGCCGGTCGTTGTTCACAGGTTCGACTGTACTTACAAAAAGTGCAGATCCTGATGAGACGGCTCGTCACGAGCAGGCTCATCTGGATCTACACTGTTTGCCTATTCCACTATACATGCCTGTGGTGTTGAAAGGGTCGATGAACCGCGAAACGAATGACAGCTCAAACTAGAGTTGTGTAATGTTGAATTGCTGTGCATATATACTCACCGACTGAGGCTGTGCAGGACGAGGATTTAGTCCACTCGGCTGAGGTTGTGCAGGAATAGGATTTGGATTTGGCTGAAGTAGACAGTTGTTGGCAACTTGGCGGCGTGAGTGCCTGTACTCACAGGCATTTACATGACCCTGCAATAATTGAATGGCACATTAACCCGTAGGCCAGTTTTTATTTGTTGGTTTACGGATTTTTTTTTCGCGAGATCTGGTCGGTCGGTCGGAAAAAAATAAAAATAAAAAAAAGTTTTTTCAATTTTTTTATTCTTTTTGGCACAGGGTTGGGTCGGTCGGGGAAATAAAAAAAAAAAAAAAAAAAAAAAAAAAAAAAAAAATAAAAAAAAAAAAAAAAAAAAAAAAAAAAAAAAAAAAAAATCTCGAACGCGGATGCCACCAGCGGCATATTGAAGAAACTGTGACAAACGGGTGAACCAAAAGTGTTAAGTCAAAGGGTGAAAGTCATATGTAGTATGGCAAGGCAGGTGTAGCATACATGCAAATGAATGAAGTATGGAAATATTGAAGCAGTTTAATAAGCAACTTATGTAGATGCTATGGCCAGTTTGAGAAACGGAGATATATCGAATCGTCCATTCGCAGGTTGTTGTTGTTGTCGCTGCTGCTAAGATCCAATTTCCGCCACTTACTTTTCTCGGCACAGCAAAAAAAAAAAAAAAAAAAATTATTTTTTTTTGGATCGGAGGTAAAAAAAATCTATAAAAAAATCAGAAATTAAAATTTTTATTTTTTTCCAGATTGTCAAAAAATCGGGTCGGCGGATCTGTAAACCAACAAATAAAAAAAAACTGGCCTTACAATGCTGAATTAAATTGTCATCTGCTGTTTATTTTTATGCCACAGTGGAGGGGGCATGTTACCCTTCTCCGTCCATCCCGTCCGTCGGTTCCGTTCGTCACCAACATTGTAACTCGTAAAACCCTAATGGCTACATACCTGAAACTTGATATGTAGCTTCCTTATGAGGTGTAGATGCGCAAAGTTTATTTTGATTTTTGATTTTACGCCCGGGTCGTGGATTATCTCCCCATTTTCGACCTAAGCTTTTCCAATTTTGCTTCCTAATTTGTAAAACTTCAAACAGTACTAGCTACAGACCTTGGGGCCGTTTCACTAAACCTTTTACGACTAAAATGTTCGTAAGTGCAAAATTATGATAGTCTGTAAATGTTACATTAACAATGTTTTCTTGTAAACAATTAATGGATTTACATTTATTGAGCATAGGCTGTAAATCCATCAATGAAATTTCAAGACTATCCTAAAATTTCTATTACGAACATTTTAGTGTACGAAGTTTAGTGAAACGGGCCCCTGAATCATGGTATGTAGCTTCCTTATGATTAGAAGCGCAAGGTAGTTTCCTTACGATAAGTAGATGTGCAAAGTTAATTTCGAGATTTTGTTATACACCCGGCCCTGAGTGAATGAGTGACCCGGGTCATCAATTATCTCGCACTTTTCGACTTATAATTTCACCATTTTGTCTTGTAACTTGTAAAACTTCTAAGCCGTAATAGTTGAAGGATTGATGCTTGCTATGTAGCTTCTTTATAGTGTCATGTTTGACACTGAGCCACGGATTATCTCCCCCTTTTGGAATTTTGCCTCGTTTAATATCGAGCGATATGTGGTGCATCTGCGTCCTATGAACAAATTTTCTAGTTTATATTCCATTTTTCTCATCAAAAATATGATCCAATGGAAATGATTTTCAAGTGCTGTCAAACCATGTTTTTCTTGAGTAAAAGTGAAAATATGACAAAACAGCAGGTTCCGCCTTTTAAGGGTTAACCCGAGTGTTTGGTCTGTGTATCCGTCTGTTCCTGGTCTCTGTAGAGCCGGAGGGGAGATATATAGTGTTTGGTCTGTGTATCCGTCTGTTCCTGGTCTCTGTAGAGCCGGAGGGGAGATATATAGTGTTTGGTCTGTATCCGTCTGTCCCTCTGTCCGTCCGTCAGATTTAAGAAGTTTGCCGCAATTTCTCATTCTGTCATAACTTTTATATCCCTTGAAGGATTACTTTAGTATTTCAATATGTCATAATTGTGCACAAATGCCACACACCCATGCTGAGTTTGTCAATTGTCATAACGTCTATAGATTTTTACTTTAATATTTTAGTACATATGGCTTGTGCACAAATGTCACGTATCCATTCTGCCCTTAATATTATGACATTGACCTTTTGACCTTCACAACTGCGCTTTTGAATACTTTTCACTTTTGTTTTTTATACGACCGTTTGTAAAAAACGGTACGTATTATGTTTTACCGCTGGGCGGGCAGGCGGCTGACAGAAAAAGTGCAAAGTTTGTGTACACAACTCCTCCGAAACCGTTCAGTCAATTGATCTGAAACTATACACACGTCTTTTACACATATTGAAGATGTGCACCTTGGTGTTTTTATGCCGAAAATATATTTTTTAACAAAAATATCACCTTTTTAGCTTAGCCATTTTTTCTACATTATTGTATCCAATTCCCTATCATTTCTACTTTACACTCTACTTTTCTATCTCTGCCTAAATTAGTATACATGTTTAGCACAACAATATTAAGAAATAATGCTATAGACTTTCAAATTCTCATTAATGTTTCTTGCCTTGGTGACAGCTTCACATTTCTGCATCTTCGCTGTCTGGCCCATATTCGACGGGCGTATTTTGTGACTTGCGGCACTCTTGTTAACCCTTGCACCACTATCTTAATTTTGTCGTCTGCTATTTATTTTCCATTTTTAATACAATGTTTCTTGCCTTGGTGACAGCTTCACATTTCTGCATCTTCGCTGTCTGGCCCATATTCGACGGGCGTATTTTGTGACTTGCGGCACTCTTGTTAACCCTTGCACCACTATCTTAATTTTGTCGTCTGCTATTTATTTTCCATTTTTATCATCAAAAACATGCTTTGACAGCACTTTAGAATCATTTCCATTGGAAATGATTCTGAAGTGCTGTCAAACCATGTTTTTATTGAGAAATAAGGCAAGATATAAAATCAACAGCAGACGACAAGTGTTGTGTGTAGCGGTGTAAGGGTTACTACGTTTGCCACATTGTTTCTCTAATCTGTCACTGGAGACATTTGTGTGCCAACATGGCATATTTTCTTGTTTAATTTTTATCACGACCGCATGCGTGATATAGTCGCCGCTTTTGGCGCCTGTCTTCGTGCATCCACGACCGTCCAACCCCCACTGATCCCAAGGTCACGGTCACATACTTTAGTCTCTTTACAAAACTTTACATTAGAGAAATTATAACTTCTATTTCATTCATCGAAAATTCATAATATTTTACGCATGTATTCCTCTAAGGGTCTACATCATGTTGTGACAATTCCATGACCATCCAACCCCTGCTGATCCCAGGGTCAATGCGTGTTCTGTAAGCCTCGCTTACTGACAAATCTAGTTGCTTTTTCTGTACCGATTGGGTGGGTGGCAGGTGGGAGCACGCGATGGGTAATTTAACGATCGGGGTTCATCCTTACCGGAATCCCGACTGGAGACCTGGTTTGGCCCTCACATACGTCTTTGGCATTTTGTATGTGACAGTTGAATCTGGTTATACCCCTTATAAGAGTAATCCTACCGGTATTACTTTTAAATAGGGGAAGGGGCCAAGTGACTTTGGTGCGGTATGGACCTGGCACCAGGTCAGGTTATTCTAATTTCAGGGCTGAATATGTTGTATCTCGATGTAAATATTCCGTTCTGATTTTGGGATTTTCCCCCCAATGCAGCAGGTTAAAACGGGATCGAACCTGTTTGCCCGGCCTTACATGACCTTAGCTGTTGATAGGCCGTTAAACACCAATAAACAAACAAACAAACAAACTGTACCGATTGGCTTCAAACTTCTTGTACATATTTATTATCATGAATATTTTCATTCCCCACCCCACCCATGCTCCCCTCGTGTCTAGGTCAATTAACTTCATATTCAGTAGATTTTTGTCGAGCCCGCTTGCGGAAAGCGAGACATAGTGATCACAATGACGTCTGGGTGTCCGTCCGTCCGTCCGTCCGTCCGGGCAGACATTCAGGTACTTATGTGGCTAGCCCCACAGGGTTATGGACTTGTTAAAGGGTAGGGTTGGTTACAATTAGCCACCTAAGATATCGTTTTATGTGGCTAAAAGTGGTTTTATGTGGCTAATATTTAACATGCGATAAGCCACATAGTTACCTGAAAGTAAGAACGTCCGTCCATCAGTCCGTCCGAAATCTGCATTAAAGTTTTTAAATACCTTATATCTCTGCAGTCTTAAGTCACATTGACTTGATACTTCCTATGCTTATTAGTCATCATCCATGTATTCATGCTGTATCCCACTCATGTGGCCCCTGTGCCCAAGGTCAAGGTCAAATGACTTAGAAGTTTGCGTTAGTTTTGTCAAAATTTGCGTTTAAGTTTTCAAATACCAACTATCTCTCTAACCGTAAGTCGGATTTGCTTGAAACTTTGTATGCTTATTGGTCATCATCCATATATTCCTTCTGTGTCCCACTCATGTGGCCCCTGTGCCCCTATGTCAAGCTCAAATGACTTAGAAGTTTTCATTAAAGTTTGCGTTAAAGTTTCTGTCAAAGTTTGCATTATTAAAAATCTGCGATAAAGTTTTTACGTATCTTATATATCTCCAAAATTGTGACTCCAATTTACTTGCAACTTCTAATACTTTTCATCTTCCATATTTTAATTCCATAGCCTGCCAATGTGGTCCACATGCCGAATGTCAAATGACTTTGAAATTTGTGTTAAAGTTTTTACATACCTTATACATTTGTATCTCCACAACACTTACTCCGATTTACTTCAAACTTCAAGTAATTCTTTATTATCATATATATTTTCATTCTATACGCCCTTTACCCTCCAAGCCCACCCATGCGGCCCACATGCCTAAGATCAAGGTCAAATGTGTTAAAGCTTTTACATACCTTATATCTCCACAACCCTTAATTCAAACTTCAAATAAATACACTCTAAAACCATCAAATGCCTCGGCGGGCTTGACATGCGGGCCGCGGCCATCTGGTCACATTCAATAGATGCGTGCACGTTTCTCCCTTCTCCTGTAACTTTAGTGTATGACCGATTGGCTTCAAACATCACAAGCATGTTTCTCATCATTCATTTTTAGCTCGACTATTCGAAGAATAAGTAGAGCTTATGTTGTCACCCCGGCGTCGGCGGCGGCGGCGGCGTCGGCGTCACCGTCACGCGTTAAGGTTAGGTTCAACCTTGAATAGGAATACTATGGCCCTCACCACCTATTGCTACCTAGATGCACTAACCCCACTACAGACCTACAAATTCCTTAAGTTCACTTAAGGCCCTCAACACCCACCAGGAACACACACCCCTACTTGGACAACTTCATCTCCTAGTGATGTACATCAATAACCCCTGATCTATATTTGACCTTCACCTACATTTCCTCTTGAATTACTTACTTAATTCCCCTTGGTTAACATTTTTAGTCAAGCTTGGTTAAGGTTTTTAGTCAAGCTGGTACATGGAATACTATTGTGCATACAGACACCATACTTGGACAACCTTTTCTCATAGGGATGTACATCAATAACCCCTGATCTATATTTGACCTTGACCTACATTTCCTCTTCAATTACTTAGTTAATTTCCCCTTGGTTATGGTTTTTAGTCAAGCTTGTAGATGGAATACTCCTGGCCCTACACCAACCATACTTGGACAACTTCATCTCCTAGTGATGTACATCAACAACCCCTGACCTATATTTGACCTATATTTGACCTTGACCTACATTTAACCTTGAATTGCTTAGTTAATTCCCCTTGGTTAAGGTTTTTAGTCAACCTTGGTTAAGGGTTTTACTCAAGCTTGTACATGGAATACTATTGTGCATACAGACACCATACTTGGATAACTTTTTCTCATAGGGATGTACATCAATAACCCCTGACCTATAGTTTACCTTCACCTACATTTAACCTTGAATTACTTGGTTAATGTTTATAGTCGAGCTTTGAATATGGAATACTCCTGGGCCTACATCAACCATACTTGGACAACTTCATCTCCTAGTGATGTACATCAATAATCCCTGACCTATATTTGACATTGACCTACTTTTAACCTTGGATTACTTAGTTATTTCCCCTTGGTTAAGGTTTTTAGTTAAGCTTGTATATGGAATACTCCTGGGCCTACAGCAACCATACTTGGAAAGATTCATCTCCTAGTGATGTACATCAATAACCCCTGACCTATATCTGACATTGACCTACATTTAACCTTGAATTACTTACTTAATTTCCTTTGGTTAAGGTTTTTAGTCAACCTTGGTTAACGTTTTTATGCAGGCTGCAGCCACCTTTGTCAAGCTATGTGTACATCGACAACCCTCGTAGTCGAGCTATGCTGTTCTCCTACAGCTCTTGTTATTGCTTTTTGATACTCGCTACTTAATATGATTTCAATTGGGTTTTTGGCAACTTTAATTGGGTATTTAAGCAAATACGCATCTTATCTGGAGCTCTGATTTTATAATAATGTATGTAAATCTATGTATGCACTTCAAACCATTTTGTTTTACAATTTCCCATTGTCAGGGCTGTTGTAGTTTTCTTGCTGACTGGAACATGACTGGCCTGTGTAGGTAGCTCTATAATTGCATGTGTCTAATCTTGGGCTGTATTTCTGACCCATGGGTCAGTGGTTGGGAGGTATGGTTACACAATTAGGAGATATTACACAATTAAGAGAATGGATTACACAATTATCTGCAATGAAGCGGATAGATGATTGTGCTGGTGTAATTTACTAAGTTAATTTGGCCAGCTACTGATAAAACAAACCAAATTGAAATGTTGGAGATTAGCGGTGGCCTAAATTGTCGTGTACATTTAGTTTAGCCCTTACTATGCTGAATTTAATGTTGTCGTCTGCTGGAAATGTTTTATTTTAAATATTTCTAGATAAAAACCTGTTTTTTGCAGCGCATGAGAATCGTCTCCACTGGAGACGATTCTCATGTGCTGTCAAAACAGTTTTTTTGTTAAGAATTAACGCAAAAATGAAAAACAGCAGACGACAATTTTCGTCTCCCGCGTAGTGAGGGTTAGTATGTACCTGATATAATTTGAGCTGGTCGCTCCATTGGCATCCTTCGTCTTTATAGGCGCACACAGTCTGTAGACAAGAGATTTCCCGCCTTACTGGATTATCTGGATTTGCCTACAATACAGAACATAACAGGGGTTCATCAAGGATTTAGGTCTGGAGGGGTGTTGATTCTCGATTGTAAATGATAGTCAATATTCCTGAAATATAAATATTTTTTTTATGCAGTTTTTCTCATTTCTCCTCCAAACTATATGTTGTTACCACTCTATTGAACCATGTCGACGAGACGGTTCAACTGAGTGGTAACAGCATATACTTTGGATGAGAAATGAGAAAATTACTCTGACCTCTCCACGTAACAAAAGAGTTAAGATCTAAATTTGTCAGTGCCTCGTACATGCCCCTGCCTGGATTGAGCCGGCATATGGGCCCCTGAGGAAAAGGATGTGACCATCACAGAGCCAGATCAGGGGACATAATTTAAACCTATCGCCCCTAAGTAACTGGAATGGGTTTTCATATGTTAATTTTGTAACCAATCCAATCATCACAAAATGATTTTCAGTGTAGTCCATTTCTGAAAAGGGAGTGTTTTGTTCTCAAAAATATGAAAACTACTTGCAAAAAGTGCAGATCCTGATGAGACGGCTCGTGACGAGCTGGCTCATCTGGATCTACACTGTTTGAAAATACCACTATACAGGGTGGCAGGCAGGTGAGAGCATGCGATGGGTAATTTAACGATTGGGGTTTATCCTTACCGGAATACCGACTGGAGATCTGGTTTGGCACTCACATATGTCTTTGGCCCATCCATAGGGTGAGGATTGAACTCACAATCTCCCGTATTCAAGTGCAATGCCATATCCCCCAAGTCACGGCCCATCCCTAGGGTGAGGATTGAACTAACAGCCTCCGGTATAGCAATTCAATGCCATTATCCTCTAGGCCACAGCCCATCCCCAGGGTAAGGATTGAACTCGTAACCTCTAGTATTGAAGTCCAATGCCATATCCCCTAGGCCACGGCCCATCCTAGGGTAAGGATTGAACTCACAACTTCCAGTATTGAAGTCCCAATGCCATATCCCCTAGGCCACCACCCATCCCTAGGGTGAGGATTGAACTCACAACCTCCAGTATTGAAGTCCAATGCCATATCCCCTAGGCCACCGCCCATCCCCTCCTAAGGGAGAATAAGGAAGAATCGCCGATAGGAGTTGCTCACCTCCCCTCGTTTCAGCAGCGTGTCCTCGCCCGTCTCGCCCTCGGCCTCGCATTTTGGGCAGACTTTCCTCTCTCCTGGCCTGCAATGGTGTAAATCTGGCTCGATAGGCTAGAGATCAAGGATGGTATCTTAATCCTTTCACCCCAAAATAACTAGAATCGATTTTGATTTTAATTGCGACCAATCCAATTGTCACAAAAGGATATTCAGACTAGTCCATTTATGTTTTTTAGTTCTCAAAAATATTGAAAATTACTTGCAAACAGTGCAGATCCTGATGAGACGGCTCGTGTCGAGCCGGCTCATCTGGATCTACACTGTTTGCGACCACTGCTATAGAGGGCTGTAGTGTTGAAAGGGTTAACGATCAGTCCATCATAAGTCCTTCCTACCCCACACAAACTGTTGCAATTGCGGCTGGGCCTGTAAAAGGTGTAAACTTATAGTTGTGAAATGGATCTCTTGTAATCTGCTCCCGTACCGTCCGTAGCAGAGTTACGATTACCACTCGGAGGCTTCCCCTGCAGAATAGTGAATGAAATCCGATTTCCACTTTAGCTGTTCATTGTGGTAGATTTTCTATATTTTTGGACTGAAATCAGTGTCAACGTTACGAAAATAACATTCCAATACTGTACAGAGGAATAATTCTGCGGTGTTTTTATTTGGCGTTGTTTTTTTTTCATAATTATTTGTGGTGCTTTCAATTCGCGGCCATTCGATTCTTAAAAAAATAAAATTTGTGGTGCATTGAATTTGCGGTCTTGGATGGATAGGATGTCACTTTCTCCATGAGTGATTACTACATTGAATTAACTCATGGTCGCTTAGCACATGAGAAATCAAAGTACTGAAAGTAGGTTAGTTCCACAAGATTACAAATAAGTATTATTTATTTATATAATCATGATAATGAGGTTTATAAAGGTACATGCCCACCCAGTAGGCACAAAATCTTCTTTATAGGAATTGAGGAGTGCCCGCTATACACCATTACTCCACGTATTTAATATCAAGACGTAATTTTCCGCTCTGATATCAGGGGGGATAACCGTGTTTCCTTAAAATATTAACAGACATTACTTTTTATATGCCCGTTTGAAAAAAACGGGACGTATTATGTACGGGCGGGTGGGTGGGTGGCTGGGTGGGCGGGCGCGGGCGGCGGGCAGGTGGGCGGGCAGCGAGCGGGCACAGCTTGTCAACGCAATAACTAGAGTGCTACTTGACGGATTGTAACCAAATTTGGTATACATGTTTATCACGGCAAGCCGAAGAAGCCTATTGATTTTCAAACTTTTTGATGACTTATCTCCCCTTGGCGGCCATTTTTATTTTTCACACTGTATCCTTGTCCACTCACTCAAGTTCTAATTCACCGCTCGTAACCAAATTCGGTATACATGTTTATCGCGGCAAGACGAAGAAGCCTATTGATTTTGAAAAATTTCCGATGACTTATCTCCCCTTGACGGCCATTTTTAATTCACACTCTGTATCCTTGTCCACGCAATAACTCAAGTTTTACTTCACCGATCGACACCAAATTCGGTATACATGTTTATCATGGCAAGACAAAGAAGCCTATTGATTTTGAACATTTTTTGATACTTATCTCCCCTTGGCAACCATTTTTAATTTTCGCACTCTGTATCCTTGTTCACGCAATAACTCAAGTTCTACTTGACCGATCATAACCAAATTTGGTGTACATTTTTATCACGGCAAGGCGAAGAAGCCTATTGATTTTTCGGACTATGTATCCTTGTCCACGCAATAAGTCACGGATCGTAACCAAATTTGGATTACATGTTTATCACGTCAAGATGAGTTATCTCCCCTTGTTGACTGGCCTTGCCTCGACGGGCATATATTGTGACCTTCGGCACTCTTGTTATTCTCTGTATTTATGTTTTGATGTGCAATGATCATACTGTATAATCTGTCAAATATTATTTGTTCAGGTGACGCATTTAATTAGTATAAATAATTAAAAAATATCATGCCTCATTTGCATATGAAAATAGCCTGATAGCACTGCGAGTCACTATCAGTAAAATAAATATTACTACATGATTATATCTGTATAGCAGGCACTCGTAATTTTTAGAACTGGTGGAATACTGACACAATTATACACTTCTTGAATTCCTATAAAGAACAGTTTGTGTCTACTGAGTGGGCATGTACCTTTAATGGCCTATCATCGGCTGAAGTAATTTTAGGTCGGTTAACAGGGCCAAATCCCATATTCTGTGTGTAGGGAAGAAGTAAAATCCCAAAATCAGAACAGAATATTTACAGACAAAAACATAGTCGGTGTACATGGCTCCGCACACTTTACATATATTTTGATAATTATCAGAAACAAATATACAAATAAAGTTCGCCTTTGTTTGTATTTTGACAGATATGACACTTAACACCGGAAATATGTGTGTCGGACAGTTCACTCGAGCTCAAGGATGCGCCATAGTTGTTGTACTACGTGTATCAATTTGAAAACACATGTAAGTGTACAAAATATGGCTTTGCACACCCGAAAATCTTCCGATCTAACAATTAAAATTGATGTTCAGATCACCATCAATCTATTTATATTTTCAAATAATCAGGACATATTAACTAAACATTTATGAAGATGTCTGACATGCAGCTACATCAACAGATTCAATTTACTATTCAAACGTTTCGCTGTGTGTGAAAAACAACAAATATTATTGACCAAACCCGGACAATATCGCACCGACGACAATAAACCAACATTACTATCCTACTCTCTGTGCCCAGTAGCCTATTTCATCAACATTGCAAAGTATATTTTTAATAGTATCAAAGTATACTTTGAGGGAGAAATTTTCAATTTTATGATAAATTTATTAATTTTTATTATACTGAATTTATTACATTATCACAGCCAATTTGGCTGTGATAATGTAATAAATTCAGTATAATAATTCTGCATACTTTTAATCATGAAATATATGCAGTCGTTAGTTCTATATGAAATAATGCATTTCAGGAAAAATAAATGATTACTCCCTCAAAGTATACTTTGCAATGTTGATGAAATCGGCTACAGGAGAGAATGAGCTGGAAAATCAGCGGCTGAATTTAATCAGCAGTTGTTCCCTCAATACATCGGTGTGTCGGGTGTGGTGTGTGTCCGGCCACAGGTTGAAGTGACCGACCATGGTCTATAAATACATTAAATACATTAAATATACAAAAAAGCATTTAATAAGTGAAAAAGAATAAGCTAAGCAAATTCTGTACTCCCTCCTATATACTTATTGATGCTTTTAGGTATATTTAATGTATGTATATACCTTGGTTCGTTACTTCAACACAGGTGAGTATTTTCTCGAGCTGTCTCTAGTCGGAATCCGAGCTGCTCGAGTCATTATCAATGCGATAATGAACAAGTGTATGGTAACAACGAAAGTGCCTTTTGACAACTAGGGCACCAGTAAGGAGTTTCCTTCCGTAATGCTCGGATACCTGGAACATGGCGCCTGCCTTTCTTCTTGTTACAAACTACACACCTGCGCGTAGGATTCTTCCCTTTATTACCACTTGTGGTTGGGATTAGCTCTGGTGCCTTTCCATCAGCCGTGCATCATTGTCCTTACCAGATCTCCTTCCTATCTTGCGTTTCAGGATGGTATGGGAAGCTATCAGTTCCTGAGCCAACTTCACTCTGAATTTGAAATGGGTCAGTGGGTGCGGGTTCACATTATTCATACGGTAGATGATATATGCATTTGTAATTGCAATAGTCAGCAGGTGGAAGAACAGTAATTGTTTTAGCCACCATTTTAGGGTTTGTCTGCTGAATTTATTGTATTTATTGGTCAGCACAGTCAACTCCACCCATCCGGTTATTATAGTCAATGATACCAAGTCGGTTTAATGACGAAGTTTCCATTGCGATCTTTTGTTGTGGTTACACTCGTCGCTGGACCTTGCTTTGTACTTACCATACACACATCCCGTTTATCTACCCATTTGAGGGCTAATAGATTTTCTCGCTGTCTAAATACAACATCACCCGGGCCTTCTTCAATTTAGTTTTTAGAGCCACAGCAACCTCTTTACGATTTGTTCATACAGTTCCTACACACTTTGTGTCTTCCGCACTAAGCTCGTCACATAATGGCAGAGATGTTTAATAGTTATCAATATAAAGACTGTCCTTTATTCATCAGTTCATTTCGCCTCAGAAGGCCCATGACAACATGAAATGAATGTCCAAGATTTTCCAAGATTTCCGCATAACTTTCACATAACGTGTATAATTTCATTCCAAAACGATATTGTTTATTTGATATATATTGCTTGAAGCTCAAATGCCCTTTCCATGGGACCATTCCTTCATCTAAACAGATATGCTCTTCATATGTGGGACAAATTTGATAAATTGGGTCGTACCCTTCAAACATCACGTGGTATCACAAGTTTATTGTTGTTGACATGTATAAATGATAAAATGTTCATGAATCTGTCTCTGGGCATGGCATTTACAAATGCTGGGGTGCTAAGTAATGGATCAGTGGACCAATACTGGCTAAGCATGGGCTTATCGATCAAGCCCATCAAAACTGTCGGACCTAGACATTTTTTCATTTCATTTCCATCTGTGTCGTACCACAAATTCATGCGTGCATTTTTCTTAGGTGTTTTCTGTTGTCTAATTTGTTGAAAGGATCTATTTGTTTCAAATGAAATATTATTGAAATCTGTGTCATAAGTTCAAATACTCGGACGGTGTAGCATCGGTGTCAATTTGGACTTTTATTCCAGGGTCACCTGTGAAAGGTGGAATAAGAAGCTCAGAAAATTCATGTGACCAATTTTTAGTCAAATCAGAAAGAAAGTCCCGATCTCTGTCGACCTGTAACACGTCATATTGCCGAAAATGCTCATAATGAATATCTCGCACTTCACCGGCTTCGAAACACTCAAATTCAGCTTCAGAATTGGAATTTCTAAAGATTTGTGCAGTCATCATTTGCATCCGCCATTTTTTCCACAAACAATTTACTTCCGGAATTACCTTTGCTAATTTTTCAATCTAAGACCTCACTAATCGCTATATTTTGCCTATATGCGCATAATTCATCGCTAAAAATAGTATAGATGACGCGTGTACTGTGTGTATTAGCCTCGCTATCGATAATTTACATAGCAACTGGGATTCCCCGGGCACCTGTCGCAGACAAGTTAACTCGTCTCACTCACCGTACGTAACTGTCGAAACAGGCTTTGCAGTAGCGGTGGCCGCAGCGTGCCTGCATTGGAACCGTCAGTAGTTTCTTGCATAAGACGCATTTAAAGCTGTCTGGCACGTTACCAACGAATTCCGTCTGTTTGTTGAATGTTCCGGACCTTGGATACTGTCCACCACCGTCCATGGTAGCTGTAGCTGGCCCTGATAACGAAAGTTGAGAATGATGAACCTTGTCACTCCTATGTAACTTGAATGGATTTTGATAGGTTAATTTTCCAACAAATCCAATCGACACAAAATTAGTTTCAGACTAGTCCATTTATGAAAGGGGTGTTTTTGCTCAGAAAAATAAGAAAATAACTTGCAAAAAGTGCAGATCCTGATGAGACGCCTCGTTACTAGCCGGCTCATCTGGATCTACACTGTTTGCCAATACCAATGTTTGTCGAACATCTTCCACTCCCCAGTAAACATCTCCAATGCTGGTAGTGACCATCCAGAGTTCCAGGTAAGCTGCGTATTTGCTTAAATACCCAATTAAAATTGCCAAAAACGCAATTGAAAGCAGAAGTAATGAGTATCAAAAAGCAGTACAAAAGTGTGGTTCCTTTATCATGCTGTAAAACAATAAACCGACCACAAATATAGCATGTTTTTATTTTTCCATGAAATCGAGACCATTCTAATGAAATGCCGAGACATGTATAATAGTACTTGGATATTAATTGGCTCATCTGGATCTACACTGTTTGTAAGCAGTTATTGCAGTCTATAATGTTGAAAGTGTCAACAATGTATCAGTACAATGTATTTCTATCAATATGAACAGTATAGTATTGTATAGTAGTTGCAATTTTTATCATAAATTTTCATAATTTTAAATTGTTAAATATTAACTAATTTTTTTTTTATTGTATACATGTATTAATGAAATATTTCCGACCTAACTTTATTGAAGTAGATACAAAGTTGACCTCTGGTATTTGAGCTCAATGTCCGACATTGTTGTTGGTTTTGTCGGTGGATTTGAGAGAATGAATTCCATTGGCTAATTCATTGTTGTGAATAATTGGAAATTCCAGAAATTCGAGCAATCAGATTTTGGCTTACATACAGAGGGGACATGTCGTCTGTAAATGAAAAATGCAGAATCGACCGTAGAATGTTTTTGCTAATTGACAAATACGCTGCATAAATAACATGATGAATATAATTTATGTCATATATAAACATATATCACAGGATAACAAAATATAACATTTACAAATAGCAGTTAACAAAACAATTTTGTCACAAAATGATTTTCAGATTTGCAAAAAGTGCAGATCGTGATGAGACGGCTTGTCACTAGCTAATCCATCTGGATCAAAACTGTTTGCAAACACTGTTAAAAAGATCTCTAGGGTTGAAAGGGTTTTTAGATTACTCATTAATGTATATGACATCTGTGCAATTTCATGAAATAAGTATACAACATTTACAATATTTTCCGTAAATTACGTCAAAAATGGACAAAAGATATTCCACATGTACATGTACTACGAACATTTTGTCATCTTATGACTTTATTTATGAATAATATTGTAAATTGTGTAAATGTATTTAATGAAATTACGCAGATGGTAGAAGGTACTAAATCACATGGCATGTCTCATGTAGGTTAAAAAAAAAATATTCTCAATTCTCATCCAAAGTATATCCTGTTATCACCATTTGAACGGTTTAGGTGAGATCGAGAAATATTCTGCTAATAACATGTGACCACTTACCCGAATCGTTGGTGTTGTTGCAAATCCGTACACATTCGAAGAGAAATGCGAAGCATATACATAACTTCACATAACCAATGTGATGAGGAATTTGTAGATTGCGAAACCTTTCCCAGTGGCAAGTGCCTTCTGATATTTATATATCCGGTCATTATGACAAACTTTATACTGTGAATCCGGAGAGGTACCATCTTTGTTCCTTTACGATTGATTTGTCATCAGAGTTTGTACGGCTGGTAATCCGAATTATCTGACAGAAAACAATTGAAGCAGTTTTAGCTTGACTGTTCGAAGGATAGGGAGAGGATATGTCGTCGCATCGGCGTCGATGTCTGTGTCCAGTTAGATTTTGGTCAAGTTTGTATCTTCAATACTATTATGCCTACAGCCACCATGCTGGCACATTATTATGACCGAGAACAGGTTTTTATATAGTCATCACTAATACACTGCCAATACTATGGTGTGATTTGATAGCTCGTAATGTTACCTATTGAGTACAGCTATGACTTTATGTTCACTTGTTGCATATTTTTTCTGAATTTACTGAATGTCAACCATGTAGAACCTGAACTGACTGCTCATCTCCTACTGAATGTCAACCATGTAGAACCAGAACCTTGGTTGGTGCTACTACAGTGGAACCTCTCTAAATCGGACACCAAGAAAACACACGTGATCTTATTTCTGATGAGTTTCTTGGTCATTTATCTCAGGTGATAATGTCTGTTCATGATCGCATAACACACAGCTATGGCTCAGAATGATCAAATGCCTGATTTACAGTGAAACCTCTCTAAGCCGGACACCCTGGGAACTCCCGGACACCCTGGGAACTCCCAGGGTTTAGAGAGGTTTCACTATATTTCAGAAATGGACATTTTGGCTACTAATCATTTCAGAAATTGTTTGAAAACAACTGTTTTTACAAATATTGGAGCAAATCAAAAATAGTGTTGTCTTTTTTCAAAATATCAGTTCTTTTTGGCTACTAATTTCAAAATCATAGCACCAACAACCATGTTCTCGATCTTCATATATGTTCATCTTGACACAAGCTAAGTGTAGTAGATATTTTATAAAGTAATAAGACGAGTTTAATCTGTTAATTATCTTGAACAATATCGGCTGGGGAAAACTTAAGTCCGTTAATGTGAAATAATTCCCACTTAAATTATTTGTCTCTTTGTGTATTAGGGCCCCGCCGAGACCTTTCGCCCTGTCTATCCATTATGTCCGTCCGTCCATCTGTTTATTTTTTTTAATGTTTTGTTAGAGTTTCTCAAATCGTCTATTTTTTCTGTTTACCTTCAGCTAATATCTTCATATATATTGAACACGTGCATTTCTTAGTAACGATTTATCATTCCACATTCATACAGTTACCCTCGCTACTGATCGTATGTCTGTATAACACCAACAACCATGATCTCGATCTTCATATGTACATCTTGGCACAAGCTAAGTGTAGTAGATATTTTATGAAGTAATAAGATGAGATTAATCAGTTACTTATCTTCAACAATATCTGCTGGGGAAAACTTAAGTCTGTTAATGGGAAATAATTGATTGTCTGTTTGTTTATTAGGGCCCCGCTGAGATCTATATATAAATTTTGCCCTGTCTGTCCGTTCCATCCGTTCCGTCCGTCCGTTCGTCCGTCTGTCTATTTTTTAAAAGTTTTTGTAAGAGTTTCTCAAATCACCTATAATTTTCTGTTTGCCTTCAGCTAATTTCTTCATATTGCACACATGCATTACTTAGTAACAATACATTCTTCCACATTAATACAATTACCCTCGCTACCGATTGTACGTCCGTCCGTCTGTCCGTCTGTTTGTTTCAAATTCATATCACATCCATAGGACCACATATACTCCTTATCGCGTGTATACTTCCTTCAATGTATGTAACTAAGCCATCAGAGGCTACACTCGTATGAAGATATTTCATGAATTTACAAAATTTATGATATTTTCTGTAAATGATGTCTGAAGTTGACAAAATTTTCAGAGCAAATGCTGTAAATTTCATTAACATTCAACATCATGTACAGAAAATACCAGTTTCTGTAAATAGTTTCTGTAATTACAAAAGAGCTGAATATATATTTCCAAAAATGTAAACGTGAGTAGAAATAGGTTATTCAAGACCATTTATGACATCTAATGTTGTAATAGAACATTTTTTTAAAGGCATTGGCTCGCAGATCTGTGCAGGATGTGATAAAACAGATTTAAAAAATAATCGAGTTGTATCGTATTTCTGAACCGAATTGTCGTCTGAAAAAATATGGGATTAGGTAGCACAATTGTATCCCCAGACAAAAGTGTGGTGGGATGGGGGTGGGGGGTGGGGTTTACTATGGATTATATAGCAAAATAAATATAACATCCACATCCTACGCAGTCACTACTTATCCGGAGCACAACTCGAATACCCTTTGGAATATTTTCATGAAACTTCATACAGGCATAGACCAAAGCTGTAGATAAGCTGCATATTTGCTTAAATACCCAATTAAAATTGCCAAAGACCCAATTGAAATCAGAAGTAGCGAGTATCAAAAAGCAATACAAATTTTGTGGTACGTTTATCATGCAATAAACAGACCACAAATATAGCATATTTTTCTTATTTTCCACGAAGTTCATCTTGGTATTTCATTAGAATTGTCTCCAAGGAGACAATTCTAATGAAATGCCAAGACATGTTTTCATTTTGAAGCAATCTATTCAATAATTGCTGTCTATTGATGTGTAAACAGTAGTGTGATTTTATTTTACCCAATTAAAAGTTTGAAATACCCAATTGCTTCAGAAATGATGGCGTGACAATACATTGTACTCAACTACTAATTCCTTATCTAGAGCAATGATAGACCATGGCCAAATGTCTCACTAATTATTTAGTTATCTCCCTTTGTTATTTTTGCCCACTGATTTCTTGTCCGGAGCATAACTCGTCACCCTTTGGAATATTTTCATGAAACTTCATGTATGTATACACCACGACGCAAAAGTGTGTTATGCGCAAGAATGACAACTCCTACCACGCTAATTTATTATCTCCCTTTGTTTTTTTTGTGCACTGATTTCCTGTCCGGAGCATGGGGTTATGACCAGTGTATCTCCTGCAAGTAGCACACTCCTGTAGCCTGTTAACGATCTATATCGCTTGTTAGAACCATACTGTGTGTTTGATTGATGGAATGACAAACACTGGATCTACATCGATTGCATTTCTCCAGTCACAGCCACATCCCAAACTCCTTAGAATTTTCTCAAATAAAATGATGTATTTCATTTATAATAGGTTGTGGCCTAGGGTTTAGAACACACGACTTCCAATCCGGAGGTTGTGGGTTTAAACCTCGCCTAGGGCAAAAATACTTTCATAGTATTTCCATCTCACTGGTCTGTCGGATGAGACTTTAAAACTGTGGTCCTGTGTCTATATGACCTTAGCTGTTGCTGAGACGTTAAACCCGTTCACTTTCACTTTTTGATTTATACATGCAATTTTACAGTTCGTAAAGTAAAATCAAAAACATATTTATTATTGAGACTTCATCTGAGACGGTGCGTTTAAACAAGATATTTATCACACAATGCATATATGAATGTGAACACACAAGTTCTTTTGAATTGTATTGTAGTAAGTAATAATACCCTGTATATTGTATTATGATATCTACTTTTGTCAAGTGACTGGTCCTTGAAAACAACCTTAAATTACTGATATCAAGAATTTTAGGAAAACCTTCTTTACTGTTGTTTTGAGTTTTCGGGAATTGACACTTATGAATTGATATTTATGATTGATACCAACTAATAATTACTTCAATATCTATTGTATTCATTCGTACAAATACCATTTGATTATTTTATGGTGGACATCTTTAATTGGTTATACTCGCCACAAAACAGAATATCCCTACCATTTTGTACTGTCTCAGATGACTTCTAGCATTATGTAGTACTTAGTATTGTATTTACATACTCTTTAGAACATGACAAAGGTTTTTAAAAAAAATATGAATGCAAACCCAATGTGCCTCACCTGATATTCAAGTTTCTGGTTGACTGTTGAATATTTGCCGATCCTAACTGTTCGTAGGATACTATATTTAGTTTGGGATTTGAGTTTGTCTGACGTCATGGAAATTATTTGTATCGAGATGTGATATAAACATTCTATGCTGGTATACTGTTCATCACCCTGGTGTTGTTATTTTGTTGTGGCACCAAAATGATTTGTTTTCCTAGTCTTGGGGGTTAGGGAACTACGGGTAGTTTATATTGGGCATGATTTGTTTCCACTTATTAAGACAGTCATTTTTCCAATAAGTGGCATTTTATGACTTGTGCCAGATTACTTGTTGACAATTTGTCGCACGAGAAGCAGAAGACGTGACTATGGTCGCCACTTTTCCGAAATGTCAAAGTTTGTACAAGCTTCGTCATCATGGTATAACTTTATATGGTATGCTTCAATATTTGGACACTTAGATATGTGAGCATTTGGAACACACTTGACCTTTTTTACCTTCACATTTTTGCGGAAACACTTAGCCATTTTTTGGCGTCAAAAAGTTTGTACAAGTTTCTTTCTCATGGTATAACTTTAATATTACTTGCTTCAATATTTTGATACTTTGATATATGTGAGCATTTGGAATTCACTCATGACCTTGACCTTTTTTACCTTCACATTTTTGCGGAAACACTTTGTACAAAGTTTGTACAAATTTCTTCATAATGTATAACATTAATATTACTTGATGGATTGCTTCGATATTTGGACACTTGATACATGTAAGCATTTGGAACACACTCATGCCATTGTTAACATGACCATGACCTTTTTATCTTGACATGGTTTTGGAAACTCTTAGCCATTTTTTCATATCAAAAGGTTTCTTTAACCTCGACCTTTTTCGCGTTTTAATCATGCACTTCTCGTACGGTTTTTGTGATGCTTACTTTAGCGTATGCCCATGATCATGTTACGGTGAATTTCCTCGACAGGTGCGACACCACTTCTGTGGCAGAATTCTCGTTTATGTCAAAAAGTTTATTCAACCTTGACCTTCATGTTTTAAGCAAAAATCTTCTCATGAACCGCCAGCCGGATTTCGACGAAACTTGGTAGGAATGATCGATGTAGAATGCTCTTTCAAAGGTGTTAACTCGGTGACCCCGGGGTCAAAAATGGGCGTGGCCCGTGGGATCAAATTGGGGTCAAATTTTATTTTTGACAGAATATGCTCATGTCATATATCAAATTGAAGGTATTGATGAGGCGATTGCACTGTTACAATATTTGTCGGAATAGGATTATTATGTCATCCATGATGGCCGCCAAAAGGTCCATTTATTCAAGAGTTTGAACGTCTTTCTCAGGAAACACATGGCCGATGCTGGCCAAACTTCATAGTAAGTTAAGATCACTGGGTGAAGCATTTTCAGATTTGGTAAAATGAGTCTTCGCTTAATCCAAGTTGACCGCCATCTAAAAATAGCACAATTTTTTTTAAAACGCATATGTAATGAACTCAATTTCACATTCTCCTCTGGTGTTCATGGAGTCAGGTGAGCAAATTAGGGCCATCATGGCCCTCTTGTTGGCCTTCTGATACTTGAGAGCTTAATCCTGTTATATCCCATTAAAATCAGATCAGGATTATTCTAATTTCAGGGTTGAATATATAGTTTTGTTATTGTAAATATTCAGTTCTTATTTTGGGATTTTCCCCCCATTTGTACATGTACTTGAACAGGTAATATATGGGATTTAGTACTAAACCCATTGACCCAGCCTTAAATGACCTTAGCTGTTGATAGGCCATTAAACCCCAACAAACAAACAAACAAACAAACATTGGGCACCAAATGTAATAGGAAGAGAAGATATGTGTCTGTGCCCGGTTAATTAGCTCAGTCGGTAGAATGAATGTTGTACATGTATTATATGTAATCTGCCCAAACTAAATATTGATCACAATGACATCCCGATTTTCCGTCGTACATCGCATTGTTCGCTATTTGTCAGCCCATTTTGCAGTTCATTCTACATAATTTGCCCGTTTGTCACGTGATTAATCATGGCAATTCCCATTGCTATTGAAGTGCATTCTATCTGACTCGGTGGTTAAGTTTTAGGCAGGCTGAGAGTACATGCTAAACCCCTACATGTTGGTGCGAGCGAATATAATTGTTGCACGAAAGTGATGGGTTCTGCACCACGTCTGATTTACCCTGCATGTAGATTAACGGATTAATTCACATACTAACTGGACAAAATAGCGATTTTCAGGTATTACCGGCAAACAATTTTCAGGAATTTGCTGGTCTGTCTGGTTACATCCATTATTTACATCAATTCTGGTTACACACCTGTTTTCCCCCATTACCATTACGACAGTTCTCGGTCGTTTATTGGCATTCACTTTTCGGTAAATGACGTCGGTAATTCACTCTGCGGATTTTGCCTATATTTAGGATTGTCACATGATTTTTGTTGATGCTGTATCACATGATTAATAATTTAATCACATGATATTGCTTATGTTTTCCACTTCCACTATTCATCACATGATTTGTCACATGACCTAGCTTGTCTCACGTTAGTAACAATTTAATCACATTATATCTTTGATGCGTTGAACTTTCTCTTGTCATCTACTTTCGGTTAGGCGAGTAAAGCTTTGTTTACTTTTCTTACTTCCGGTATGATGCAAATGTACGGAGCCCCGCAGGGGACATGGATTTTGTTTTTATTAATTTGTTCCCACGAAATAACAATTTTTCCCTCAATTTAACAATTCGTTCCCTCGAATTAACAATTTGTTTCCGCAAAATGACAATTTGTTCCCTCAATTTAACCATTTGTTCCCACGAATTAACAATTAATTCACGTGGGAATGAATTGTTACTTCGTGGGAACGAATTGTTAAATTGAGGGAACAAATTATTTTGTGGGAACAAATTATTTTGTGGTAACAAATTAATAAAAAAAAAAAAATCTACGTTCCTACTGGGCTCCGTACAAATGAATCATTTGCACATGTGTATTGGAAATTGTATACATTGAGTACATGGATTGCTTGCTAATACAGTGTCACTGAATTGAGCAATGAGTGTAATATTGACTTGAGTGAATGCATTGATCAGGTTCTACTGCTTGATTCAGATAATTCACATATAAGTGTTTGCATTGGAAATACATTTCAGTAATACATTTCATTTTGTATGGTTGACAAACAGAGCCAACATTTCAAAGTATCTTGTAATTTTAATGACTGGGATCAGAGGTCCCGCATACTTTTGCGCTTTCAGGATTTTCGAATATTTGTGTTTGCGCGATCACCCGTGTGTTTGTGTGTGCTGACAGGATTTGACCTTCACAACTGTGCTGATCACTTTTGGTTAACTTTGCCACAGTTTTTCAAATCTGACACTGGGGGCATTCGTGTGCCGACAGGCCACATTTTCTTGTTTTGAAAGTTTTTGTAAGAGTTTCTTAAATCATCTATAATTTCTCTTTGTCTTTAGCTAATATCTTCATATTGCACACATGCCTTACTTGAGTAACGATACATCTTTCCACATTATTACACCCACAGGCACGAAAATGTCACTCGTCCGCTCGTCCCGACGAGTGGAAATGCCTGCAGGATGAGTGGAAATTACAATTTTTGTAATGTAGATTTCCTAATTTTGCCATTCCTGTAAAAGTAAGGACGAGTAAACATTTCAAGAATTTTCGTGCCCTGACCCATCTTCCCTACTTATCGTATGTCAGTCTGTCCGTCCGTCCGTCCGTCCGTCTGTCTGTCTGTCTGTGTAGTTTTTTTAATGTTTTTGTAATGTTTTGTTTCTCAAATCACCTATACAGTAGGGCCCAAAGTGTGTCGAAAGACCACATTTTCTAGGTTTTTTAGTGGCTGCCTGGATGTGGGGAGGGGGATACTCAATTTCTAGTGTTGTAATGCATTTCTATACCAGGAAGAGGTTCTGTAGATGTCTGGTTAAGAACGTGATTCCAATGTATTTAGATAGTTCGGAGTGCACCCAAGATTCGTTTCTGTGCTATGCAGTCATGGTCACTCACGTAGTTACCATGGGAACCTCTCTAACTGTGCAGGGTGTCAGGTTTACAGTGTCCAGTGTAACTCAAAAACTTTCCTTATGTTAAATCCCCATAGACATCTTCACTCTTATCAAATTTATTTGTCTATGGGAATTTAACATGGGGAAAAGCTGTGGGAGGATCTGTGGGACTAGGAGTCGAAAAACAAAAAAAAAGGAAATTGACTCTGAAACCTGACTAGATAGCTTGGAAATGATCTAACTAAGAAAACAAAGGTTAAATTTTGAAAATCGATCCAGTATTTCTGAAATTCTAAAAATTTCCCCATGTTAAATCCCCATAGACATCTTCACTCTGAAGATGTCTATGGGGATTTAACAGGGGGAAATTGTTTTTTCGCAATAAAATCAATATTTGACCAAATTTCACGAAATAAAAAGAAGGCTCATTTTTAAATTTTCCTTTAATTTAATATTATCGAAAACAAATATTGTTTTTGAATTGTTTATATAGCCGTAAAATTTGGACAGGTTTCATGAAACAGACAGTAGTGTCTTATGTTTTTAACTCTAGCGGTGAAAATAACATCCAATAAATTAAGGGTATATTTCTTATTTCTCTCTGTAAATATGTCCTGGAATTTCATTAGAATTGCGTTGAGATGCAACTCATGAAATTCCAAGACATATTCATGATACGGTATGTACATGCATGTATAGGGAGAAATTTAGGGAAATGTAAAGACTTGTTGTCTTATTTTTTTTTTAACTATTTATGGCCCAAAAAATTTCCAGCATGCAAAGAGGTCATTGAGATAGATGGTCAAGAACTGAATTATGTGCTTTGCATAATAAAATGTTTTTTATGAGATCTACTTAACCCTTAAAGGTACATGCAGAGTTCCAGTTAAGGTGCGTAATTTGGAGGTAAATTTCTTATTTCTCCATCAAAAATGGCAAATTGGGAGTGCTTTAGAATCGTCTCAATGAGACGATTCTAAAGCACTCCCAACTTGCCATTTTTGATGAAGAAATAACAAAATTTCACCCCAAGTTGGTCAAATTACGCACCTTAACTGGAGCTCTGTACCACAGGTTGAAGTAACGGACCAAGGTCTATAAATACATTAAATATGCCTAAAAGCATCAATAAATGAAGAAAAAAAAAAGAATTTACCCCCTCCATCTAATCATTATAGGGAAGGTGTCTAACTTTTTAATAGGCCGAGCCCATACGGGCTCGAGACAACGGACTCTCACGAATCGTCAACCGAGTTATATCATTGTCGCCTATTGCAGAAGTTGGGACAATGTTAGTATTCCGCAACGATATATTCCCCATTGCACTATGTCAACGCGTTTTCGAGCTATCGATTGTTTTGTTGTAAACAAATTGCTAGGTCGGGAAAGAACGGACACATTTCTGAGGCCGATATTGCTATATAAAGGAGTAAACATCGGGTTGAAAATACACTTTTACGTCGTCCCGGCCCGTAAAGAAACATTTCGCATAGAGAAAACGTTGTTTCCAATCGAACATTTGATCAAACCTACATGTATACCCGTCCTGTGCGTCACGACAGACAATTTAATCGCACAGACATTTCTATCATTTCTCGGGAAGCCATTTTGTATAAACATCGTCGGACAGGTTTATTCGCCGGAACTCGTGCACTTACTATGTGGTAAAAAAACGGAACTTTTATAAACGGTTATAATTCATATTTTATACTATGTTGATGGTAAAAGTATCAAGTTAAAGGTATGTCTCTCTACTCCGATTTCAAGTTTTGTCAAAATATATTTTTTTCTAATAAACATGTTTTGGCAGCATAATTATGAGAATTGTCTGTGGGGTCAAATTTTATTTTTGACCGAATATGGTCATGTTATATATCAAATCGAAGGTAGCAACGAGGCGATCACTCTGGTGCATTTTTTTGTCGAAATCGGATGGCTATGTCATCCAAGATGGCCGCCAAAAGGTCAAAAGGTCGTTCTTTTATTAGAGATTTCAAAATTCTTCTTCACATGAACCGCGTGGCCCATGGTGGCCAAACTTCAAAGTTATGGTCCATGGGTGAAGCCTTTTCAGATTTGTTAAAACGGAGGTTATCGCTAATCCAAGATGGCCGCCGTCTAAAAATAGCATAAATTCTTAAAAAATCTTCTTCTCATGAACCGCTAGCCGGATTTCGACGAAACTTGGTAAGAATGATCGATGTACAATGCTCTTTCAAAGTTGTTAAAATGGTGACTCCGGGGTCAAAAATGGACGTGGCCCGTGGGGTAAAATTAGGGGTAAGATTTTATTTTTGACCGAATATGGTCATGTCTATATCAAATCGAAGGTATCAAAGATTAGATGGAGGGGGGGTATAATGATTCGATGGAGGGGGTAAAATTTTTTATTTTTTTTTCTTCATTTATTGATGCTTTTAGGCATATTTAATGTATTTATAGACCTCGGTCCGTTACTTCAACCTGTGCTCTGTACATTCCCACGATACATCCTCACATAATTCACAAAATGTTCTTTATAGGAATAAAATAAGTGTATAATTGTGTCACTATTCCACCAGTTCTAAAAATTACGAGTGCCCGCTATACACCACTATCTCATGTATTGATTGGCCCTGTCATGTACATTTTATATCAGTCGAAAATTTCCACACTGATCCAGGGCGATAACCATATTTCCTTAAAATGTTAATGGACATTTCTATTAATTCTGTTTTTATTTTTTGATGTGCTATGACCATACTTTATAATCTGTCAAAAATATTATTTTTTCAGGTGACACATTTAAGTAGTATAAATAATTAAATGAAAAGTCATGCAGAGCATGATGTTATTAGCCGATCAAATCAGGGTTCAATATGTGTCCACATTTTAGTAGTTACGGAATCTCAGGGAAAAGTGAGAGAAGTGTTGATTTCCTCCCCAACCAAATTCTCCCAGTTATATTTAGCTATCATTAATATCTGAAGGCAAACCGCCTAACTTTAGTTTACCAAACTCTTGTAGATAAAACTTTTATTTATAGCCAAATTGCAAACTGCCTAACTTTAGTTTACCGAACTCTTGTAGTTAAAACGTTTATTTATAGCCAAATTGCAAACCGCCTAACTTTAGTTTACCAAACTCTTGTAGTAAAAACGTTTATTTATAGCCAAATTGTGTTATTTCGCTATATTTAAAGTTTTCAACAGAGTTAATGGCCAAAAATGAAAAATTATCCGGTTGATGTAATTTGAAAGTGATACAACAAATTTCGCATTTGTAGATTACAGAATATAGGAGAAAAGGGTGGTTACAAACTTTTTCACAAATCGCAGATAACCAATATGTTAGCCGATCTATAAATAGATTGGCTAATAAAAATATCATGCCTCATTTGCATATAAAAATGACCTGATACCACCGCGAGTCATTATCAGTCAAATAAATATTACTAAATGATTATATCTGTATAGCGGGCACGTATAATTTTTAGAACTGGTGGATTAGTGACACAATTATACACTTAATTAATTACTATAAAGAACATTTTGTGCCTACTGAGTGGGGATGTAACTTTAATACAATGCTGAATTAAATTTTGTCTACTGTATATTTGTGGGTGGGAGGTGGGAGGTGGGAGCATGCGATGGGTAATTCAACGATCGGGATTCATCCTTACAGGAATCCCGACCGCAAACCTGTTGCAGGTATGTCTTTGGCTTTCTTGTATTTGAGAGTTGAATCTGTTTATACCCCTTCCTACATGTATTACTTTATACCCCACTTACTTTTACCCCTTGGTATTACTTTATACCCCTTTCCCTACAGGTATTATTTATACTTTCCTTACAGGGTATTACCCCTTTAATACCTTCCTACAGGTATTTACTTTAAACCCCTTTCCTACAGTTTTACTTTATACTTCCATACCCCAGTAATTTCTTTATAACTTACAAGGACATGTATTACTTTATACCCCTTCCTCCTAACAGGTATTACTTTTATACCCCTCCTACCCCAGGTTATTACCTTTATACTGCCCTACAGGTATTAATTTATAACCCCTTCCTAACATGTAATTAACTTTATACCCCTCCTTATAACATATTACTTTAAACCCCTTCCTACATGTATTTCCTTTTTACACCCCTTGGCCCCTACAGGGTTATTTTTTAAAACTTTATACCCCTTCCTACATGTATTACTTTATACCCCTTCCTACAGGTATTACTTTATACCCCTTCCTACATGTATTACTTTATACCCCTTCCTACAGGTATTACTTTATACCCCTTGCACAACCCCTCCACTGTATTACTTTATAAAACCCCTGCCTACAGGAATACTTATACCCCTTTCCTACATTTATTTACCCCTTCCTGGTACTTCCTACTGTATTACGTTACTCCCCTTCCTACAGGGTATTTACCCCTTTCTGTATACACATTCCCCTTAATGTATTTCTTTTTTTCCCCTTCCTACATGTATTACCCCTTAACCTTCCTACAGGTATTACTTTATACCCCTTCCTAGTAATACTTTTATAACCCTTCCAACCCTTCAGGTTTTACTTATAACTTCCTACATGATTACTTTATACCCCTTCCTACAGGTTATTTACTACATACCCCTTCCTACATGTATTACATTACTTTTACTACCCCAATTGCCTACAGGTATTAATTTATACCCCCTTCCTTACATGTATTACTTTTTTATTACAACCCCCCCCCCCCCTCCTACATGGTATTAACTTTATACCCCTTCCTACAGGTATTACTTTATACCCCTTCCCTTTCTTGTATTACTTTATACCCCTTCCTACATGTATTACTTTATACCTTCCTACAGGTTATTACCTTTAACCCCTTCCTACATGTATTACTTTACCCCATTCATAAAGGTATTACTTTATACCCGTCCTTCATTTTTTCTTATATACCCTTCCTAACATGTATAATTTTACCCCTTCCTACAATGTATTCTTTATACCCCTGCCTACAGGTATTACTTTATACCCCTTGCCTCCAGGTAATTTCTCCCCAGGACTTTTCCCCTTACATGTATTACTTTATATTACCCTTCCTGCCCTAGGTATTACTTGGTATACACCCCTTCCTACAGTATTACGTTATACCCCTTTACATACCATGTATTACTTTTTATAACCCCTTCCTACAAGGTATTACTTATTATTCTACAAGGTTATTTTATTTATTACCTCCTCCATGTATTACTTTTTACCCCTGCCTACTTCTATTACATTTATACCCCTTTCCCCTTACATGTATTACCTTTATACTGCCTTCAGGATGCCTATATATACTTTATACCCCTTCCTACAGGTATTACTTTTATACCCCCCTTCCTCCATTAATTTTCTATACACCCCCCTTCCTACCTTGTATTACTTTATAACCTCAGGTTTTACTTTATCCTGCCATACAGGTATTACTTTAATACCCCTTCCTACCAGGTATTACTTTATTAACCCCCTTTTCCTACAGTATTACTTTAAACCCCTTCCTATGTTATTACTTTATACCTGCCTCCAGGTATTAACTTTATACCCCTTCCTACAGTAAGGTATTACTTTATACCCCTTTACCCCTGCCTACAGGTATTACTTTATACCCCTTCCTACATGTATTACTTTATACCCCTTCCTACATGTATTACTTTATACCCCTTCCTACATGTATTACTTTATACCCCTTCCTACAGGTATTACTTTATACCCCTTCCTACATGTATTACTTTATACCCCTTCCTACATGTATTACTTTATAGCCCCTTTACCTACAAGTATTACTTTTATACCCCTCCTACAGTATTACTTTTATACCCCTGGCTACAGGTATTACTTTACCCCTACCCCATTCTACATGTATACTTTATACCCTTCCTCTTCCACATGTATTTACTTTTATACCCCTCCTACATGAATTACTTTTATACCCCTGCCTAACAGGTATTACTTTATACCCCTTCCTATTTAAAAAGTACTTTATACTTCCCCCTTCCTACAGTATAACTTTTATAATCCTACATGGTATTAAAAATTTATACCCCTTCCTATCATTGGTATTACTTTATACCCCTTTATATATTATTACTTTTATTAATCCCCCTAAAGGTAATTAATTTTACCCCCTTACATTGGTATTAAATTTTATACCCCTTCCTACAGTATTACTTTATACCCATTCCTACATGTATCCTTTTATAAAAACCCTCCTACCAGGCAATTATTACTTTTATAAACCCCTTCCTACTATTAATTACTTTTATAACCCCTGCCTACAGGTATAACCTTATACCCATGGCATAATATACTTTATACCCCTCCTACATGGTATACTTTATATAAACCCAATTCCCCTACATTATTACTATAACCCCTTCCTACATTTTTATTACATTTATATTACCCCATTCCTACATGGTTATTTTACTATACCCCTCCTACATGGTATACTTTATACCCCTTCCTACCATGTATTACTTTATACCCCTTCCTACATGTATTACTTTATACCCCCTGCCTAAAAGGTATTACTTTATACCCCTCCTACAGGTATACTTTATACCCCTTCCTACAGGTATTACTATATAAAATTTCCCCTCCAAATATAAATTATTTTATAAACCCCTTAATAAGGTATTACTTTTATAAACCCCTTCCTACAGGTATTAAATTTAAATAAACCCAAAATTTTAAAAAAATTATTACTAATTTTGCCTACAGGTATTAAAAAACTTTATACCCCTTCCTATAATTTAAAACTATTATAAATTTAAAGGAATTATAAACCTTTTTAAATATTAAACTTATACCCCTAATCTTTATGTATTACTTTATACCCCTTCCTACAGGTATTATAACCCTTTATACCCCTTAAATTTAACCTTTATACCCCTTTATAGGTATTACTTGATACCCCTCCTACATGTATTATTCTTTATATTACCCCTATTGCCTTCCACAAAGGTATTACTTTTATACCCCTTTTCCTTTCCTACTGTATTACTTTATACCCTTCCTACATTGTATTACTTTATACCCCCTCCTACAGTATTACTTTATACCCCTTCCTACAGTATTCCATTCCCCTTCCATGTATTACTTTTATACCCCTCCTACATGTATTACTTTATACCCCTCCTACAGGTATTACTTTATCCCCCTTCATACAGGTATTACTTTATAACCCCTTCCTAAATGTATTACTTTTATACCCCTCCACTACTTTATATTGTACCTTATACCCTCCAACAGGTATTACTTTACCCCTTCCTACCTGTATTACTTTTATACCACCTGCCTACAGGTATTACTTTATACCCCTTCCTACATGGTATTACTTTATAAACCCCCTTCCTACAGGTATTACTTTATACCCCCTTCCTACATGTATTACTTTTATACCCCTTCTACATGTATTAACTTTATACCCTTTCCTACAGTATTAACTTTATATACCCCCTTCCTACATGTATTACTTTATAACCCCATACCCCTCCCCTTCCTACATGTATTACTTTATATAACCCCCTGAATCTACATGTATTACTTATACCCCTGCCTACAGTATTACTTTTTACCCCTCCTACAGGTATTCTTTATACCCCTTCCTACAGTATTACTTTATACCCCTTCCTCAATGTTATTACTTTATGTTATTACTTCCTACCCCTTCCTACAGGTATTACTTTATACCCCTCCTACAGGGTTATTACTTTATAATACCCCTTTCCTACATGTATTACTTTATACCCTGCCTACAGGTATTACTTTATACCCCTTCTACAGGTTTACTTTATACCCCCTTGGCCTAGGTATTACTTTATAACCATTCCTACAGTATTATTCTTATACCCCCTGCCTACATGTATTACTTTATACCCCTTCCTACAGGTATTACTTCTTATACCCCTTCCTACAGTATTACTTTTTCCCCTTATACCCCTTCCTAACAGGTACTTTATACCCTTCCTACATGAATTTTACTTTATACCCCCTGCCTACAGGTATTACTTTATACCCCTTCCTACATGTATTACTTTATACCCCTTCCTACAGTATTACTTTATACCCCTTCCTACAGGTATTACTTTATACCCCTTCCTACATGTATTACTTTATACCCCTTCCTACATGTATTACTTTATACCCCTGCCTACAGGTATTACTTTATACCCCTGCCTACAGGTATTACTTTATACCCCTTCCTACATGTATTACTTTATACCCCTTCCTACAGGTATTACTTTATACCCCTTCCTACATGTATTACTTTATACCCCTTCCTACAGGTATTACTTTATACCCCCTCCTACATGGTATTACTTTATACCCCTTCCTACAGTATTACTTTATACCCCTTCCTACATGGTATTACTTTATATTACAACCTTTCCCCTTTACAGGTATTTACTTTTTCCCTTACTACAAGGGTATACTTTATACCCCTTCCTACAGGTATAACTTTATACCCCTGCCTACATGTATTACTTTATACCCCTTCCTACAGGTATTACTTTATACCCCTGCCTACAGGTATTACTTTATACCCCTTCCTACAGGTATTACTTTATACCCCTTCCTACAGGTATACTTTATACCCCTGCCTACATGTATTTTTTTTACCCTTCCTACATATTACTTTTAAACCCCTTCCTACAGGTATTTACTTTATAAACCCTTCCAACAAGTATTACTTTATATTACCCCACTGCCTACATGTTTTACTTTTTATTCTTTATACCCCTTCCTACATGTATTACTTTATACCCCTCCTACAGGTATAACTTTACCCCTGTAACTACCCACCCCTGCCATAGGTTATTAACTTTATACCCCTTCCTTCCAGGTATTACTTTATACCCCTTTCCTACATGTATTACTTTATACCCCTGCCTACATGTATTACTTATACCCCACCTTACTACTGGTATTACTTTATCCCCTCCTTCATCTTTATACCCCTTTATAACCCCAACCTTTGCCTACAGGTATTACTTTATACCCCTTCCTACAGGTATTACTTTATACCCCTTCCTACATGTATTACTTTATACCCCTTCCTACAGGTATTACTTTATACCCCTTCCTACATGTATTACTTTATACCCCTTCCTACAGTATTACTTTATACCCCTGCCTACACAGGTATTTACTTTATACCCATTCCTAACAGGTATTATTTTACCTAACCCCTGCCTACATGTAATTACTTTTTATACCCCTTCCTACATGTATTACTTTATACCCCTGCCTACAGGTATTACTTTATACCCCTTCCTACAGGTATTACTTTATACCCCTTCCTACAGGTATTACTTTATACCCCTGCCTACATGTATTACTTTATACCCCTTCCTACAGTATTACTTTTATACCCCTGCTACAGGTATTACTTTATACCCCTTCCTATGGTTTTTTCTTTATAACCCCTTCCTACATGTTATTATTACTAATATACCCCTTCCTACAGGTATTACTTTATACCCCCTTACTACAGAGGTATTACTTTTATACCCTTCCTATGTATTACTTTATACCCTCCTACTGTATTACTTTATACCCCTTCCTAAAGTATTTTCTTTATACCCCTTCCTACAGTATTACTTTATACCCCTCCTACATGTATTATTTTAACCCCTTCCCTTACAGTATTACTTTTTTAAAACCCCTTCCTACAGTATTACTTTATATACCCCCTGCCTACATGTATTACTTTATACCCCTTCCTAATACATGTATTCTTTTTACCCCCTTTCCTTCAGGTATTTAACTTTATACCCCTTCCTACATTGTATTCCCCACTAAGGTATACCCCCTTCCTACAGTATTACTTTATACCCCCTTCCTTACATGTATTACTTTCCCCACCTCTTTATACCCCTTCCGACATGTATTACTTTATACCCCTTCCATACATGATTACTTTTATACCCCTGCCTACAGGTTTACTTTATACCCCTTCCTACAGGTATTACTTATACCCCCTTCCTACAGTTTAATTTATTTTTTACCCCTATAACTTAGTATTAACTTTATACCCCTACCTACATGTATTACTTTATACCCCTCCTACAGGTATTATTTATACTACAGATTACTTTATACCCCTTATGTTATACTTATACTTTCCCCTATGATGTCTTTATACTTTATACCCCTTCCTACAGGTATTACTTTATACCCCTTCCTACATGTATTACTTTATACCCCTTCCTACAGGTATTACTTTATACCCCTTCCTACAGGTATTACTTTATACCCCTTCCACAGTATTACTTTATACCCCTTCCTACAGGTATTCATTTTATCACTTCCATATTACTTTATACCCCTTCCTACAGGTATTATTTACACCTACATATTACTTTATACCCCTTCCTACAGGTATTATTTACCTTCCTACAGTATTACATTATACCCCTTCCTCTGTATTACTTTATACCCCTTCCACAGATTACTTTATATCCTACATGACCTTTAAACCCCTCCACATGTATTAATATACCCCTTCCTACAGTATTATTTATACCCCGGCCTACAATTACTTTATACCCCTTCCACAGTATTACTTATACCCTTCCACATGGATACTTTACCCCCTGCCTACAGGATTACTTTATACCCCCTTCCTACAGTATTACTTTATACCCCTTCCACAGTAATACTTTTACCCTTCCTAACATATTTACCCCAATTACCCCTTTCCCCTTACATGTATTACTTTATACCCCTTCCTACAGTATTACTTTACCCCTTCCTACAGTATTACTTATACCCCTTCCTACATTATTACTTTATACCCCCTCCTACAGGTATTATATACCCCTTCACAGTATTCACCCCTAACTTTCCCCTTACAGTATTACTTTATACCCTGCCTACAGGTATATTATACCCCTTCCACAGGTACTTTTATACTTCCTCAATATTACATATTCCTACCACCCGCTTTCCCCTTACAGTATTACTTTATACCCCCTCCTACATGTATTACTTTATACCCCTTCCTACAGGTATTGCGGATTACTTTACCCCTTCCTAACAGGTATTACTTTATAACCCCTTCCTACATGATTACTTTATACCCCTCCACTATTACTTATACATTTATTATTTCCTACAGTATTACTTTATACCCCTTCCTACATATTATTACCCCTTTACATGTACATGTATTACTTTATATTACCCCTGCCTACAGGTATTACTTTATACCCCTTCCTACAGGTATTAACATATTTATACACCCGGTTCTACAGGTAATACTATTTACCCCTTCCTACATGTAAATTACTTTATACCCCTTCCTACATTATTCTTTATACCCCTTCCCTCAGTATTATACCCCTTCCTACTATTACTTTATACCCCTTCCTACATATTACTTTATACCCTTGCCTACAGTATTACTTTATACCCCTTCCTAAATATTATTTATATTACTTATTAGATGCCTACATGTATTACTTTTATACCCCTTCCTACATGTATTTGAACTTCCTACAGGTATTACATGGTTCCTACTATACATACCCCCTTCCCCTACAGTATTACTTTAAAACCCCCCTCCTACAGGGTATACTTTATAACCCCTTTCCACAGAATTACTTTATACCCCTGCCACATTTTATTATTTTACCCCTTCCACTGATTACTTTATACCCCTCCTACAGTATTACTTTATCCCCTTCCTACAGGTATTACTTTATACCCCCTTCCACATGTATTACTTATATTCCTACATGTATTACTTTATACCCCTGCCACATGTAGTTACTTTATACCCCTTCCTCTACATGTTATATTACCTTTATACCCCTTCCTACAGGTATTACATATCCCCTCTACATGTATTACTTTATTCCCCTCCTACATATTATATACTTTATACCCCTGCCTACAGTATTACTTTATCCCCTTCCTATGTATACTTTATACCTTCCCTTACAGTATTACTTTATACCCCTTCCTACATGATTTACTTATATACTTTTTACCCCCTTACATGTATTACTTTATAACCCCTTCCACAGGCTTTATACCCCTTCCTACGTATTACTTTATACCCCTTCCTGCTTTACCCATGTATTACTTTATACCCCTCCTACAGTATTACTTTTACCTTCCTACAGGTATTACTTTATAAATTACTGTACATCCCCTTCTATATTACTTTGCCCCTCCATTGTATTACATCCCCTTTCCTCAGGCTTTACCCCAGTATTACTTTACCCTCTCTACATGTAATTACTTTATACCCCTTCCACATGTATTACTTTTATCCCCTTCCTACAGTATTACTTTATACCCCTGCCTATGATTATTATACCCTTCCAACAGGTATTACTTTATACCCTTCCTACATGTATTACTTAAGGGGAAGCCGCCAAGTGACTTGGTGGTGTATGGACCTGACAAGGTCAGGGTAATTTCTAATTTCAAGTTGAACATATTTACTTAATGAAAATTTTTTCCGTTCTGATTTGGAAATTTCCCCCCCAATGCAGCAGGTTACACGGGATCGAACCCGTTGCCAGACCTAAATACCCTAAGTGTTGATAGCCGTTAAACACCAATAAACAAATTGTATTCCTGTTCTGTATGAACTGGCTATCGCTGAGACGTTAAACCCATTCACTTTCACTTTTTTATCTTTAAAAACACATTTTATAACATTTTTGTAACTTTTTCTTATCCGAAGTATATATAGTATATACATGGTTAGTGCCGTTGAATATAAAATATATTCGATTGAGCCTTATACAGCTTTATTGGGGCGAGCTTTGTTAGGGCGAAACCGAATATATTTTATATTCAACGGCACTATCCATGTATTGAATTTAAACCACCACATCTTTAACATAATTTGTTGGACATGCGTGACATCATGTTTTGACATCGTTCGCCCGTCGAGCATTACAAATCTAGTGACATTCAATAGAAAATGGCGACGTCAACGGGAGGTCGAATCAGTTTTATGTCTTAAATTTCTGCATTTCAGTTGTCATGATAAACATTAAAACCTGACATCATGTGACAACGGTCCTGGTCGTGTTAATGGTGTCACTAGTGTAAATGTTCAGGTGATTCAAGTATATCCTTCGCGTAATATTGAAGATATTCCATGTTGGAGAAACTTTACGACGTAAATGTACACAGACCGACCGACGGATGGAAACTTAAGAGCAAAGCAATATGCCCCCCTTGCCATTGCATAGGGGCATTATCATGATGTGCATGCCTTCGTTGTTTTTTACTTTGCGTATGCTGTCACACATAAACAAAATGCAACTGATGAGTAATTTACATTTTTAAATCGGCAGCCATCTTGAATTTGTGGTTGCGACAAGAGGCCGCAAGTTGGGGTTAAAGGTAAAAAAATAAAGGCAACAATGGCACTTCATGTATCTTAAAGATTCTAATAGATGTACATGCTCTAATAGACGCCTACCCCCCACTTTTTACTTTGAAAATGACACATTTTTTGGCTGATTTTCACGAAATTAGTGCCTCTAATAAACGCCCAGTACTAACTTAACAAAATCGGAGCTAATTTTCCAACTAGATTTATTTCCTTTCCTTTATTTCGTTCATTTTCAAAAGTGGAACTGAAATTCGACTGTTTCCGGTGTCACAGTAAATTCCTCAATCAGCAGTAGCTATTTGCACGGACACAGGGCGATCAGAATTTACATGGTTTACGGATAGGACATTTTCAAAGCATCTCAAACTCATCTCGTATAATATGGGTGAAATTGACATCATGTTGGATTGTTGGCCAATATTTCCTAGGAGATGAGCAAAAATATATATGGCTTGTTCTGGATGTGGCCGTGGGCCAAAATTAATCGCACTGATACAGACCGAAACGTCAATGGGCCAAAACGTCCATGGTCCGAAATGGTGACAGTCCGAAACGTCCATAGGCGTAAATCTGATCAGCATTAATGATTGATGCTGTCTTGATATATACATTACCAGTATTTTAACACTTCTACCGATTGTGCCATAATGACCAAAGTGGGCCGAAACATCTTGGTCCAAAATGTTCATAAATTGACAGACAAGTATAATCAAGTCTGGCAGATGTTTGAGAGAACGTCTCTTCGTTACGTTTTTGTTCAGATAGTAGAAAATCGTATATTTTTATCATTTTCCATTTGCTGAATAACACTTGCCTCTATTAAACACCCACCCAGAACTTCGGAGCCATTGGTGATTCTAATAGACGCCCGTCTCTATTAGAATCTTTACAGTATATTAGGCACCGGTATATTAGATTAAATCAGATGTAAACAGCAGTTATTCAACCCCCTTTATAATTAGGCTACATGGAACAATGGTTGTGGTATAAATTGTGACTATCATTTAAGCCATCGCCAGATCACAGATTGAAGTAACGGACCGAGGTCTATAAATACAGTGCGACCCCGTTAGTACATGCTTCACTATAACACGATTTCGGTTAGTACACGGTTGTGCCTTGGCTCCCGAATTTTTTGCCTATTTGTACATCAAAATCGTGTTAAATTTGTAACACGACTATTGTCAGAAATCGTGTTAAATTTGCGATTCTTTCCCAAATTGGACGATTTTTTTAATTTATTTTTTTATGGACGCATAGCCTCCTTTTATCTCACCGATGTGAATGTGCAGCTGATCACGTTTGCACATTTCGTAAATTAATCCGAGCAAACTGGGAATAAGATCAATTATTGGTCCCAGTAACAAAGCAGTGCTAATTGTTGTGCTCGATTAAATTTTTCCGGAATGCGTTCGCGCTCACCATTGGTGGAATATTAATTAGGTGTAAAGGCTGACCAATCGGAGATCGCGTATCAGTCGCGCAGATTAACTCGACCCAGATTAACTAAATTGTTACAGCACTGCCCACGCCCCCGGCGCATGTACACGTGACAACTGGCCTTGTTTCGCTACATCATAATTGAGCCAGTGCATGAGATAAATCAACTTTATTATATAGCTGAGATTTTCGCCGAGAATGATTTGACTTTTGATAACATTTTCAGAGCAAATGCGTAATAATTACTAATTTAATATTCGTCAACATTCGATATCGTTTACAGAAAATGTACACTATTATCAGATTCATCTTCGTCGAAAATCTCGCGTGATAAGCCTGATTACCTCATGAACTGGCGCAATATTATAACACGTCGGGCAAAACATGTCTATACAGGTCTGTGGTGTTGAAAGGGTTAACTCTGCGTACTCAAACCCACAGGTGGAATAGTCGGACGTGTGACACAAAGAAAATTACCATTACAAAAATATCCATTACCCCACCCACTTGATCTCGTTCTATTATTAACGTCATGTACAGTACGATACCAGGTGGGTGGGATAATGGGATTTTTTTAATAGGCATTTATTTTGGTGTCACAGGTCCGAGTCTTCCACCTGTGCTCACCATATGAGTAAACACAGATTGCAACGCACAAGCTTGTCACGTGACGTTGCGGCTGATGGAACAGGATATCGGTCATTGCGTCATCGAATGCACTTTTTTCTACACACGTTTACAATAATGGATTGCACGGACCTGCGTAGATCTACATTCTACATGATAAATAAATAAAACATGACGTTAACAATTCTTGGATTCAATATATTTATTACATGCGAAGATAACAGTGAAAACTTATGGCATATTATAGGCATTGGCGACGTCGTTCCTTCGCAGTCACAGTGTGTGTACATGTATTTTTTGTTGACATTATGATGCGTCTTGGGCGAGAACGGATATAGCACGGTTCGGATAAGCAACACGGAAGGTTGTATGTCGCCAGACTTCCGTGTACTAACGGGGTCGCACTGTACATTAAATATACCTAAAAGCATTAAGTGTGAAAAAAAATAGGCTAAACAAATTCTTTACTCCCTCCTATACACAGTAATAAGTGAAACAAAAAATAAGCTAAAAAAAGTTCTTTACTCCCTCCTATACACAGGACCGGTACCGTGTATATGAGGGAGTAATGAAGTTTTTTTCAGCTTATTTTTTTTCACTTATTAATGCTTTTAGATATATTTAATGTATTTATAGACCTCTGTCTGTTACTTCAACCTGTGCTCCAGATGAGTGGTCGCAGCGTGTATACTTTCATTGAGAAGTCAGAAAAATGGGTAAGAAAATTAAAAAAAATGTGTACACACAAATGTGTACTCTATTTAGTATTCCAAATGTAACAGTGATAAACACACGGTGATATATACACGGTAATAAACACACGGACACACAGTAATAAACACATGGTAATAAACACAGGGACACATGGTAATAAACACTTGTAAGCTAAGTGTCCAGTTTAGAGTTGTGACTTCATTTCAGGGAATGGTGTATGTGGGACGGCTAGATGGAAGCTTCTCTGTGACTCTGATCAAAGCTGGATTGGAGAAACCGAGAGGCTTGGCGCTTGATCTGGCGGCCGGGTGAGTCATGTGAATAATCTTAACTTTAATCCTTTATATGCTAAGGATACTCTATGTTGCCGACAGAAAATTATATCCGTATGTCCGCCAAACTTGGCTATCCAGTATGTATTGTATATAACCACGTGATAATACTTTGTATGTTCCTGCTAGTTATACTCGTATTTCTTAGAACACAAACTGTTGGGATTATTACTAAAAATACTGTGATACCAGCAATCTTCATTTTCAAAATGGCCGCCAAAAGTAAGTGTGTCCTGTACACTGCCACTTCAAAGTATTATTCTGGCTTTAGTTATGTTCCTTATTTATGATATTTTTATCGGCACAGTCATGTGTTTTTGCTTGAAGACATATCATCATCTATAGACGACATAAAAGAAAACTGCCATGGAGTTCAAAATGGCCGCAATTTTAAATTTTGCATATCATTATCTTCAAAATGGCCACTGAACAGAAATAGGAGGGTTGTTCAATATATAATGCAACCGGTCAGCTAACTTACAAACTAATGGCATGAGTTTTATCAAAATTGGTATGCACATAGCCAATTATAATTCCAAGTCAGACGTGATCTGAAAGTAAGGTCAACATTCATGACGTCATGATGATGTCATGTAACGTGACGTCGCCCGAGTCAAGATGGCTGCGTTCAGCTTACAAGAACTGCGTACCTACATTAAATTTGAAACGTATCGCCACAAGAATACAAAAGAAATCCTGTGTGTTGAAGGAAGTTTGTGGTGACTGCGCTCTTTCTTATTCACAAGTAATTAGGTGGGTCCGTGAATTCAATAATGGTAGAGACAGCGCACAAGACATATCGGGCAGTTGTAGACATTTAACCACAACTGACATTTACCATGTGGAATAAGTAAGAGAAGCATTAGACTCAGATTGGCCCAGGACATAGTCATCAGCGTGGAATAGGATAAGAATGGATATAGGAATGAAAAAGGTTTCCGCCAGGTGGGTGCCTCCCCTCAAATTTCCATTTTTATCATCAAAAACATGCTTTGACAGCCCTTTAGAATAATTTACAACATGCTTTGACAGCACTTCAAAATCATTTCCATTGGCAACAGCAGACAGCATTCCAAAGCAACAGCAGACGACAATTGTTGTGTGTAGCGGTCTAAGGGTTAATATTGCCACTGATCTGCTTTCACACTTTGAAGAAGGTAATGACTTTATTTCCAAAACTGTTGCTATAGATGAAACGTGGATAAGATCATATGAACCAGGAATGTAAACGCAATCCACAGAATGGCATACACCAAACTCGCTGAGGCCTGCAAAGTTTCATCAGTGTCCAGGGAAATTGAAGATGCTCATGATATTTGCGTATGATATTCACGTGGTCATCAGTAGAGACTGTGAACAATAAATACTACAAGGAGTACCTTCGAACTTGCCTCAGACAAGCGATCAGTAGGAAGCGAACACACCTTCTGAAAACCAGTCTCATTATACTACATCAAAATGCAATGCCGCATGTTTCAGAGTGGGTGACATCACTGTTGAATTAAGGCATACACGTGGGAAAGATTGCCTCACCCAGTTCATTCTCTGGACACAACTCCATGTGACTATGACCTATTTCCTAGGTTAAAAGAAAATATGCGCGGAATTAGGTATACTGATCACTTCGAATGATTTTCATATGGTTAGTCCATTTTTAATTTAGGTTTTTTATTCCATCTCCGCGTCATGGATTATCTCCACCTTTTTATGCCACCGGGTTTCGAAGAAACGGGTGGCATATAGTGTTTGGACCGTCCGTCCGTCCGTCACACTTTTCGGTTAACCACTTTGTCACAGTTTCTCAAATATGCTGCAGGTGGCATCCGCGTTCGACAGACGCATTTCTTGTTTACTTTGAATTTCACCATTTTGCCTTGTAATAGCTGTAGGCTTGATAAGTAGCTTCTTTATGATGTGTATATGCACACAGTGAATTTTTAGTTTTGCTTTGACACCGAGTCATGGTTTTAGATGCGGATTCATCCAGTATTTTCAGAGTTATGGTCCTTGACTTAGTGAAATGTGGCGATTTTCAACTTGTGTCGCACATAACTGAAAAAACATTTTGAGCACAGTCATGAAACCTTGTAGGAATAGTTGTCGTCATGTGAAGTTGCACACCTGTGGTTTTAGATGTGGATTCATCCAGTATTTGCAGAGTTATGGTCATTGACTTAATAAAAGAGCGATTTTTAGCGCGCCTTCCGCAGGAAGCCGTGGTTATGGCATACCCTCGGCGTCGTAGGCGTCCGTGCGTCCGTGCGTCCGTGCGTCCGTACGTCTGTGCGTCCGTGCGTCTTCAAAAATTATAATGGCCTATATTTTCTGTTTCCTTGCTTGGATTTGCTTCATATTTCACTCACGCATTGCTCCAAGGGTCCTCTACTACGCTGTGGCAAATCCATGTCCGTGCCGCCCCTTCTAAGCCCAGGGACAAGGTCACATACTTTGTGCATCTCGAAACCTTAACGCTCAGTCGCTCGGGTAAATAATGGCCTATATTTTCTGTTTCCTTCCTTGGATTTGCTTCATATTTCACACACGCATTGCTCCAAGGGTCCTCTACTGCGCTGTGGCAAATCCACGTTCAAATGTGCCCTCGGTTCCTTTGCTGCCACTGGGCGCGCTTCGTTGTCCTCCGACAACTTTTGTAAACTTGTGTCCCATATAACTGAATCAAAGTACTGAAAGTACTGAAATATGTTATCTCCACAAAAACTGATCACTTGCGAAACTAGACTGAATGTTGCATATTTTCTCAATCATCATCCAGAGGCAAATGTACAGTGATGGTGCAACCCATACGTTTTCTCTACAATATATTACTTTTTGAAACTCCCTAGGCTATTAATGTACTAAATATACAGGGATCCTCCAGATTATCGGACAAAATGGTAGTGTTTTTATAATGTTTTTCTTAACATAGCAGTTACGGGCATAAACTTTTCACAGAACAATCCTCGGTTTTTGCTTTCTCAGCTCATGTAAACTATTTAGCAAACTGTGCCATCTTTCTCACTTAAAATTGGGTCAGATCATCAGTCGTAAGATTGCCCCAAAATTAACATTGACAATCCGTTATCCAGACAAATGTATAATAGTCTTATAACTTCTATTCTCACATTGAAATCATAAGTTTATCACCTGTAAACCAGTGTAAACAGCATTGTGTAGTTCTGCAGAAAAATCAGTCGCCCTTCGCTTCTTGGAAAACACCATATTTATAGAATTTATTGTATTTATAGAACAAGTCGGCAATGACGTAATTGGCACACTCGGTTGTGCCCCACGCGCGTCTTTTGATGTTGTAAACAACATGTGGACAGAGTTGGGGAATGTTTTCAGCAAATTTTACTAAATGTTCACCTTGGCGATATATTCTTCAAACTGGCATGGAAACAGCAAGCAGCTGCGTGACTTATATGTATTTGTTGCAATATCGGATCAAAAGAATGCACTTAATTAACAGGTATTTTCATTTGTCCGATAAACTGATTGTTCGGATAACTTGTATGACGTTGCCCATCATAGGTAGTGCCTGTTTCATATTAACTGCTGTATTCATACGCACAAAACGTCTTGATTTGTATTTTCCAGAATTTAACTGATAAACTGAGCCCAAAACTGTGAAAATTATAGAGAATAGTTTATGTAGAGTTTTAGATACAAAGACAGACCAAAACGCCATAGGGCCTTTTTTTTTTAATGACTTGGTTTACTGATTTCTTTTTTAAAAATTTGGTGCGGGCGGGCGAAAAAAAATAAAAATAAAAATCGAGGAAAAATTAGGGTAGGAGATTAGCAAAAAATAAAATTCACGTTCTGCACAACATATGAAATTTAGGACATACGGTATAACAAAATGTACTTAAAATGTAGGAATGCATGCTAACATTGTGACATAAATATCAATTAAACAATGTGATAATGTCTACTTCTGGTATCTTTATTCATATTCTGGTTAAGTACGGCGTTCGTCTCACGTCCATGGTGGGTGGTTGGTTGGGAGCAAGCGATGGGTAATTTAATGATCGGCTTTTATCCTTACCGGAATGCCGACATTACATGGCTTGGCCCTCCTGTACATTTTTCGCCCCCCTGCTACTTGACAACTAAATCCTGTTATGCCCCATTAAAAAAGTAATAAGATTATAGAGCTAATCATATTACTTTTGGGGTGAGCTAAGTGAATCTGGTGTGCCACAATGTGATCTGAGCATACGCTGGTTGCCACTTTTAGTCTAGGGCTAATTAGCAACGATCGGAATGTATGAATGTGCAGGCTGATCAGGACTACACATTGTGAGGCTGCAATGATGTCTAATCAGGGCCTACGTTGGTTGCAACATCAAATACTATAAAGATCATACAGCAAGCTATGGCATATTGAAGAAACTACTGAACATTCTGCAACAACAGTAGATGCCAGTTTTCTCGTTGTACGGGTGATGATGCAGCTCAATTTGATTGATAATAACATTGTGATTTGGTGATTGAATTATTATTTGTATTGAATTGTTGAACATATATTCAAAAATGAATCAACAAGGACCCACAAACACACAGAGGCATCATTAAGCAACAATTTTGCACTTTAATTTTACACCAAAAACGGCCAGCTCTACTGAAACGCTGCCTTTTTCGATGTGGAAATGAAAAAGTAATGGTCGCGAAAACACATGACACGGCTCGTGTTCCGAACTTCCGGTTTGATTTGATTTATTTTTTATGTAAATTAACGTTATTGTCTTAAACTAATATTTAGAGGATTACATTCACGTTCCTTCACGGGGGGGGGGCCCTTTCAGACTCCGGGGCGGGATCAACTGATCCTGAGAATAGTGCTGCAGTAGCCATTGCTTGTCATAAAAGGCAACTAAAGTGGCTTAACGATTGGGTTCATACTTTCCGGAACCCACTATACCGGATTTGGCCCTCATGTAAATTTTTGGCTTTCTTGTATGTGAGAGTTGAGTCAGGCTATGCCCCATATATAAAAGTAAGATTGGCGCTAATCCTATTACTTTTTAGGGATGGATAAAATGATGCTGGTGTGGCGAGGCCTGGCACCAGATCAGGTTGTTCTAATTTCAGGACTGAATATATATTTTGATTGTAAATATTGAGTTCTGAAGTTGGGATTTACCCCCCTCGGACAGGTGGATACGGGACACGACCCCGTTGACCCGTCTGCGTGTAGACTCCCTGCGGCTTGTACCTCTATGTCAGAAAAGCGGACGTTAAACCCTATTCACTCACTCACTCACTCACTCCTTCACGTGGTGGAAAAGAACTTTAAAGTTTTTAATTATCGTTTCTACTCGTATAAACGAAGGAAAAAAAGTGAAAGTGTAATGGGTTTCACGTCACAGCTAATGTCATATAGAGACGGGAACACAGTCTCGTCTGACAGACCAGTGGGATGAATATACTATGAAAGTATATTTTTGATGCATAGGCGATGTTTTAACCCACAACCTCCAGATTGGAAGTCAGATGTTCTACCCCTAGGCCACAACCCATCCCTTATAAATGAAGGAAAGAAATGCCCCTCCCCTAACGAGCGACCATACATACTTAGAATAACAGCTGATGTAACGGCGGTAAACTGAAATGGTGTACGTGACAATTGACATTTACGTTCCAACAAGATTTTCACGGTGTGTAATCGATCGTATTTCCTCTCCACCCGACTCGAGAAACACAAATTAAATCGTTTATTTCTGAATATGTCAAACGTTTGCCCGGTCCAGCAGTTTCCCCATTGAAGGACTATGGGCTAGGTTCGTCATTTCATTCCATGTCACATCGCCGGTTTTCGCTGATAATACGGTCAACAATTAAAAATACGCACGGACACCCGGACGTCATTGTGATCACTATATATGTATCGCATTCCGCAAGCGGGCTCGACAATAATGTTATTATTCGTACAAAATATAAATGGAGACTATTCTCATGTGTGTTAGGATACTATTCTCATATGCTGTCAAAACATGTGTTAGTATTAAGAAAGCAATCAAATGTGACAAAAATCATCAATACATGTATGTTTTGTTTTTTTACAAAACATTAGAATCGTCGAAGGAGACGATTCTCGGGTGTTTTCAAACCTATTGTATTAAGAAATGAACAAATGTGAAAAGAAAATTTGAATACATTGGTATTTCTTTACAAAACCATATTTTGACAAAATAGGAGAATCGTCTTTGGAGATGATTCTCATGTGCTGCCAAATCATGCTTTATCAAGAGATCAAACACATATGAAAATGCACTATGTCAAGCTATTAATGGTAAATATCAATTTATTGGCGATGCATGCGATGACGTGAGCGACTACATAGCGTGGTTGAGATACGTTTGTTCCTGCCGAATTCTACAGTCACACTTTGCACGTGAAACTGGATTACCAACAGATGATTGTAAACACCATCAGGTGTGCACCTAGACCGAAAATGATATGTCGCAAGTGTACTAGTTGTGGGGGGTCGGGGTATGGGGGGGGGGGGTGTACGGCGACATATGTTTTATACGCCCGTTTAAAACGGGAGTATTATTTATGTATCCACGCTGTATGTGCGGTGGACGACTCTCGGGCACAGCTTGTTCCGACGATAGTGAGGCCCATTGCATGTCAAGGGCAGCGACATTGTCTGAGGTTCAAGTTGGGAGGGGCGAACCGACAATTGATTTTAGATATAATTTTTAACTGTATCACATTGTAGGCATTGACACACCCAATGTTTTACCCTCCACTACGGTGTTCCATTTAGGCCATCGTAATATCGCTATCGAGTACATACTACGATATCACGATATTACATGTACAATACTACCATATGGCGATAGATTATTAAAAACTGCGTACCTCAGAATTTGCTACTCGATCACACGGTGGAACAAACTAATACGTTGATACCACTGCATGACAGTGGGGCAATCGTGTATAACAACATACGTCTCATTTGGCAATGCGCTGCTCTCCATTGGGCTGATGTGGAATAACTAGCATGGATATGGATGCCTAGCGCGCTTTTTGATTCTCGATCTCGAATGACTGTTGGAACTATGGTCTACACACACACATGCGCGCAATTTCAACATGCATGCTTTTGACACATGTATGAGCAAAACAAACCCGAAGTTTCAGACAGAATAGAGTTGGAGCCAAACTTATTTTCAATAGCGGAAGGCGAGATCGCAAAAACGCGAGACAATTCCCATGTTTTCTTGTTGAGAAATATATAACCCCCCAACCCCCCCCCACCCCCCCCCCCCCAACCCCCCCCCCCCCAACCCCCCTCCCCCCCCCCCCCCCCCCCCCCCCCCCCCCCCCCCCCCCCCCCCCCCCCACCCCCCCCCCCCCCCCCTTTCCCCCCACCCCCCCGCTACTTCCCCCCCCCCCATGGACTGCTGTAACCTGTGACTATCTGCCGATGAACATTGAACATGTCGCTATTGTGTATTATTTTGAGTTGGCTGATCATATAATCAACGAATAATAACGGGACCGATACAATTTCTAAAGCATGACTATCTATTAATGAAACTTAAATAAAGATAAATGCTGTAGGCAGGAGCGAGCGAGGTTGATCCGTATCAATAAACGCTTTAATTAATAAAATGCGAGCACTAACATCATACCGATCACGTAAGACGAAACGTCGCGGAGCCGGAGACGAAAATATGGCGATGTCGATGCTTTTTCTTCAGATTTAGTGGTCGGCGGTGGATCGGCGCGAACGTGAGACGAAAAATTGACAAAGTCAATATTTTTTTATTTCCTTTTGCGGACTTTGTGGTCGGCGGCGGAAATTAAAAAAAAAAAAAATTGAGATGCCAATTTTAATTTTTTTCTAAATCGGCAAAATTAGGTGTGGCGGATCAGTAAACCAAGTAATTAAAAAAAAAAAGGCCTAGGATAAGGCACAGGGCACTATTTTCTTGGTCGTACTCGCCGTTTAGGTGCAGCATCACAATAGCTGCCCCCATAGAAATTTGTGTGACATATTATGCTATCTCCAAGGGAGATAACATACACACTATTTGAGCTACTGTCATGAAACATTATAGGAATGTTTATCAACATATCACTTTCACTTTTGTTGTAGGTATATGTACATTGCTGACTGGGGAACGACACCCAGCATCATTAAATGTCACATGGACGGCACAGACTGCGTCCGCTTCCTGCGTCTAGAAGGCGTCCCCAACTTTGTCGTCATTGACCACCAGTCCCCCACTGACAGGAAGTTGCTATACTGGACCAACTCTCAACAGGAAACCATCGGCATTGTGGATCTCGATGACGACAAACGGGATATTACTGAGGTTCTCTTGAAAACGGTCAAGTATGTGTGACAAATTTACAACAAAAGTTGTGTAATAATCCGTTAAAGATGTCAAAAGTTGACAATATTTTCATAGCAAATGCGGAATTCTGTCAACTTTAGACATCATTTACAGAAAATATCACAAAAGATTTACAGAAAAAATGACTCGATTCCGTTGAAAACTAAGAGTGTGTGTGTGACATTTGAGACGAGACGTGCAATTTTATATCTAAGATATGCAATATCTCTTATAAATTATTTACATGATTTAAATGTATGTAAACATAGTCTCAGTTCTGTATGCTATTATATGGCTCATGGAGTTGCCAAGTCGGCTATCTTTGTGTGTTCCAGCCATCAGCAGTTTCACCTTGTGGCGTTTGACACAGTACTCAAAATTCAAAGTAGAATTTAACATACGTTATAATGTAGATGAACATACACATAGGCCATATTTACTCTCCCCATATACAAAGCTTCACTGCAACGTCGAGTATAGTGTAATTGTGTCTCGTAATAGAGTGCAATGGTGGGTGTATATGGTATGTGTTGTGTGGTCAGCCAGGTAAAGGTGACACACTGTGCCATGTGTATGAGGCTATTTCCATTTGACGATTTGTGTTGCTAAACAACATGCACACAACTGTCGAGAAAACTAACATATTTTGGTCTAATATAATTGATAGGAATCGGTTGTATATCATATTAACCTAAATATTCGGACAAAATTAAATAAGGGTTTCCCAAAACAAATTATATTCAAATACATTGTTATTCTGATTATAGACCACTACTGCCATACTAACCCTAAATAATTCCAGCACAAAAATATTTACACAATTCCCTAACATTTGATTGGCCCGTAGTAAGTCTCTGTCCAAAATTTATATCCCAGTAAACTCCCACAAGAAGAACTACTTTCTACAGGTGTGCTGTCAGTGCTGTCAATGTAAACAAATGGCTGCCGTCTGTCAAAATAAACACATTTTCTTGATGAATTTATTTCAAATGCTGGAATTATAAGGAATGAATGGCCTTTTTGTGAAATTTATCGGGGATATAAACTTGGAAAAGTCGCGGGAATACTGGACGAGGCCTTCCGCCTTCGTCCAGTATTCCCGCGACTTTTCCGAGTTTATACCCTGATAAATTCAACAAAAAGTCCATTCATTCCTATAATATTGGCACGCTGACTGTTGTGTCGAAACCATATATTTTTTATGTTTCCCCCAAATAAATGTTGTCCGAATATTTAGGGTTATTATGGTATACCACAAAGTGCCTGTGGTATTCTCCCTGTATCACCAGCCCGTTTCACTAAACTTCGTACGGCTAAAATGTTCGTAAGTGCAAATTTAGGATCGTCTGGAAATTTTAATTGATGGATTTACATTTATTGAGCATCGGCTGCATATGCAGCCTATGCTCAATAAATGTACATTCATTAATTGTTTACAAGAAAATGTGGTTAATGTGAAACTTTTTTTATCATAATTTTGTACTTACGAACATTTTAGTCCTACGAAGTTTAGTGAAACGGGCCCCAGGAGCCCACATCCATTCTCGCTGGCTGTGACAGCTCGGAAAGGTATGAATTCCTTCACATTTCTAGCCTCACCCGATAAATAGATGAATACCAGGCTTGTATCTTTTGATATCAAGTTTATCATACAAGGCTAGGAAACGCGTAGGAATTCCGAGGCATGCCAAGGACTTCCTACCGTTTCCGAGCCTTGCCTGATAAACTTGATATCAAAAGACATAAGCCTGATATTCTCTATTTATCACTTAGCGTTTTATGCTCTAAAATGACCACAGATGACGTCGTTATCTATGGACAGGACACAGACCTATTTTCGTTAAGTCCTTACACTGACGTCTTCTTTTAGTAACGTCACGTGACGTCATCCGACCAATCAAACGTTAGTTTTCACTTCGTTGTGACCCGGATGTTTGTATCAGGTCAATGCCTGATACAACAATGTAAGCAGTTGGAACGTATTCAGTCAATACAGGGCAGGTTACCTGACAAAACCTTGTATGAAGACACTAGCCTGGTATTCACTGTTGTGCCACCAGGAATCCACATCCATTCTCGCTGGCTGTGACAGTGGGCCACATCTACTACTCGGACTTGAACACGCACCACGTGCACCATCTGACGCACACCAACCAGCTCTTCCACGACCTGGCTCTCCATCACGCATCACGGCAGTCTATACGGGCTCACTCTAGCCAGTACCGGCCTCTACCTCCAAGGTATTGTACGGTGTTCCGTTAACTCTTAAACTGCTGAATTAAATTTTGTCGTCTGCTGTTTATGTTTTATTTTCGGTTTTTCTCATCAAAAACATGGTTTGACAGCATTTTAGAATCATAATTGCTGTCAAACCATGTTTTTATTGAGAAACAATAGAAAATATAAAGCAACAGAACAGAACAATTGTTGTGCTCTGCAGGCTAAGGCCTTTGTAATATGGCTATCGGGTCGATACTACGGTAACACGATATTATGATGCAACAATGGTGATAACACAAAGCCATGATGACGATACTGCGATAGCACCATAATGTTAACACGATGTCGTCACGATATATCGTAGTATCGTGCTATCGTCATTGTATTGTCATGTGATATTGTAGTATCGTCTCGTAGTATCGTATTATCGTCATCGTGTTCGGATGGACTCGGTGTTACACCTTCCGGATGGGCTCGCAGTGTGGAAATAATTCCAGATTTTCATCCCCGCCCATGAAAATTATATGGTTTTCTCCAGAAATTTTAGTGCAACCATAAAATGTCATTTGTTGTCTTTGATGCGCTATATATCATCGTCGTCGTCCGGACTCGTTTCTAATAAAATTCCAAGACCTATTCATGATATTTACAGGGAGAAATAAAAAGAAAAAATAAATTGTTTGTCTTCTACTGTTGGAACTATACATAGCCCACAAGATTCCCAGTATACAAAGAGTTAATATTGAATCGACCATTCGTGGATGGGCTCTCGCTCGGAGATAGAATACAGGACTTAAGGTTGTTGAGTTCAAAACCTACCCTAGGGCAGGAAAAATACTTTTGTAGTATTTCCATCCCATTGGTTTGTCGGATGAGACTTTAAACTGTGGTTCCGTCCCTATATGACCATAGCTGTTGCTGGCACGTTGAATCCCATTCTTTTCATTTCATTTTTTAATCGCCGATTCATTTTAGTATAACATATTTTATTAAGTAATAATTCATTTTTAGCCAGGTTTTTTTGGAGAAAAAAATCCAGGCTATTGGATTGGCGAAAGCCGGGCGGGCGGGCGGGCGGTGCTCGGCGTCCACAATCAATGTTAAGTTTGAGTCCATTTCTTTGTTACTGTACCACCTAGGACCACCAAACTTTCACAGCTTCATAATCAAGGGGTGCCCACCACATATCACTATCCAACATGTTACCTTTTTTTTAACTTGACCCATTTTTTCCGCCCATTCGACTTAGCCATTTTCAATGTTAACTTTTCGCGTTTACAATGTTAAGTTTTCGTGTTTAAGTCCATTTCTTTGGTACTGTACCACCTAGGACCACCAAACTTTCACAGCTTCATAACCAAGGGGTGCCCACCACATACAACTATCCAACATGTGACCATTATTTTTACCTTCACCTATTATTTCTACGTAATTGACTTAGCCATTTTCAACGTTAACTTTTTAACGTACGTCTGGTTAAAGTTTTTTGGTTAAAAGTTTTTCTTTATACTATATCTCTGCAACTGCTTCGCCCATTACCTTGAAACTTCACATGGGTGTTTATCATCATCCATATTTTCATTCTACCCCCCAATCGTGCGGCCCCTGTGTCCAATGTCAAGGTCAAATTACTTTGAATTTTTTTGTTAAAGTTTTTGTGTACTATATCTCTGCAACTGCTTCACCCATTACCTTGATACTTCACATGGGTGTTTATCATCATTGTCCGCGCCCCGCTTGCGGAAAGCGCGATATAGTCGGCATTTTGGCATACGTCCGTCCGTACGTCCGTGTGTCCGGTTAAAGTTTTTCCATCTACTATATCTCTTTTTTTTAGTGTCCATGCCTCGCCCCAAGGCGCGACATGCAGGCCACGGCCATCTAGTCTACAAAAGTGGGTATAATTATGTTATCCAAATGTCTATGCTTGGAAAAAACCTGGCCTTCGTGGCTTTGCCTCGTTTCTTGTTATTATGCTGAATTTAAGAGAAGAGATGGAGAACCTGAAGGAGGAGTCGAAAAATGATCTAACTAAGAAAACAAGTTACATTTTGAAAATTGGTCCACTATTTCGAAAATTAGAAAAATTTCCCAATGTTAAATCCCCATAGACATCTTCACTCTGTGGAGATGTCTATGTGGATTTAACATGTGGAAATTGTTTTTATGCCCCCGCCACCGAATGGTGAGGGGGGCATATAGTGTTACCGGCGTCCGTCCGTACGTCCGTAAGTCCCGAAACCTTAACGCTCGGGTAAATGGCATATAATTTCCTTGCTCGGATCTGCTTCACGTTGCACACACGCATTGTTCCAATGGCCCTCTGATGACACCCTGTGACAAATCCACATTCATCCCGCCCCTGCTAAGTCCAGGGTCAAAGTCACAGACTTGGTGCATTCGAAACATTAACGCTCTGGTAAATGGCTTATAATCAATATGCCTCGTTTTCTTTGGCTGCCAGCGGTGCATTCGTGTGCAGACCGGCCAAATTTCTAGTTTCCAAATAAAATCTATATTGGACCAAATTTCACGAAATAAAAAGTAGGCTCATTCTTAAATTTTGCTGTAATTAAATATTACTATTGTTTTTACATTGTGGATATATCCGTAAAATTTGGACAGGTTTCTTGAAACAGACAGTAGGTACAAAATGATTGTCAAAATCACATGGCTCGTCTCTTTTGCTACAAATTCCTAAAAACACCCGCCATAAAGACCCTTTCATCGGCTGGGGTCCCATAACGTATCTCGCCCTTTTACGAAGGTTAGTGATGGCTACTGCTTTGCAGATTGACATCCGACAACACACACAGACCGGTAAACGCCGCCGAGATAAGCAAGGTGCCAACTCGAGACCGAACACGTACCAGAAGATGTCGCGAGTCAGCACGGACTCCGCGTTTATCGAGGTGGCCACCGACTCCAATAGCAACAGCTCCATGTCCACGATGGACGAAAACATTTACGAGAACTAACGACGGGGACTCGCGCTTGTGATTAAAAAAGGTTCTGTGCATGTTCTTGATTGAAGTTGACTTGACCCGTAGAATGCAAACTGTCAAAATGGAAAATAAAAAATAATCAGCAGACGACAACATTTAATTCAGCATTGTAAAGATTGTTTTGTGGCTGATATTTACATAATTAACAGCAGACGACAATTTTTTCAGCATTCTTAAGAGTTAAATCAACTTCAATCAAGCACAGACAATTTTCTTCAGCATTCTAAAAGTTAAATCAACTTCAATCAAGCAACAATTTTCTTCAGCTTTGGAACAGTTAAATCAACTTCAATCAAGCACAGTGCTGAAGAAAATTGTCGTCTGCTGTTAATTATTTATTTTCCATTTTTCTTTTCAAAAAACACGTTTTGACAATTTTCAATCAAGCACATGCACAGTGTAAATATCAGCCACAAAACAATCTTTACAATGCTGAATTAAATTTTCAAAGCATTGTCAAAACGTGTTTTTGAAAAAGAAAAATGGAAAATAATAATTAAACAGCAGACGACAATTTTTCTTCAGCATTCTAAGAGTTAAATCAACTTCAATCAAGCACATGCTGAAGAAAATTGTCGTCATTTGCTTGATTGAAGTTGATTTAACTCTTAAAATGCTGAAGAAAATTGTCGTCTGCTGTTAATTATTTATTTTCCATTTTTCTGCTTGTTTGAAGTTGATTCAACTCTTAGAAAGCTGAAGAAAATTGTCGTCTGCTGTTAATTATTTATTTTCCATTTTTATTTTTCAAAAACATGTTTTGACAATGTTTTCGAAAAGTTTTCCAATGGAAAAGATTCTAAAGTGTTGTCAAACCCTTATTGTATTGACAAAGAAGACAAAATATATAACACAAATGAAAGATTACAATTTTACATTAATAGTGGAGTTATTTGAGTTATTTGAGACACGAAACTTGAATTTGTTTGGTTGAAATCTATTCCAAAGTTCTTGATGTAAGGTGGAACCTCTCTGAACCAGACACCCTGTGTACCTCCCCAGGGTGTCCGTTTTAGAGAGGTTCCACTGTATGTATTTCAAGACCATGTGTAGAAAGCATTACAATCTCAAGTGAAGTTTTAAATGAGAGTGTTTGTTGGTGATGGTGCTTTTCAATTCTTGCCAAAGAGTCTTCTTGTGTTAACTAGTCATCATAACTTACGTGATATTTGTGATATACATTGCTCCAGATAAGGAATTAGTAATTGAGTATTGTTACTCCATCATTTCTGAAGCAATTGGGTATTTCAAAATTTTAATTGGATAAAATTAAATCACACTACTGTTTACACATCAACACACAGCAATTATTGAATAGTTTGTTTCGAAATGAAAACACATCTTGGTATTTCATTAGAATTGTCTCCTTGGATGTGTTTTCATGGAAAAATAAAAAAATATGCTATATTTGTGGTCTGCTTATTGTTTTCTGTAGCATGATAAAGATACCACAAATTTTCATTGCTTTTTGATACGCACTACTTCTGATTTCAATTGGGTTTTTGGCAATTTTAATTGGGTATTTATGCAAATACGCAGCTTATCTGGAGCTCTGGATATATATCAATCTTTTTTTATGACACAAAACACCACTTTTCTGATAATGCAATATTTTCAAGCATCTATGAGGCAGTCTATAGCAGTTACTTGGGTGTAAACGGGTTAATTTCCTTATTCAGAATATTATTACATTTGACACTCATTTACTCAATTAATAAGTGGACTGAGGAAAATGTTAGTTAGCGAGAGTTCTTGTATAGGAAAACATACTTGGGACCAGGATTTTGATTTTGACTTATCATTAGTTGTCACTGCTCACTTTTTCCGTCATTGTTTAAAATGTCAAAATTTGTAGCAACTTCGTCATCATGGTATAACTTTAATATTCCTTGACGGATTGCTTCAAAATTTGGACACTTCATACATGTGAGCATTTGGAACACACTCATGCCCCCCCCCCCCCCCCCCCCCCCCCCTCCCCCCCCCCCCCCCCCCCCCCCCCCCCCCCTTAACATGACCCTGCCCTTTTTTTACCTTCACATGGTTGTGGAAACACTTAGCCATTTTCTTATGTCAGAAAGTTTCTTCCACCTTGACCTTTTTCGTGTTTTAAGCATGCACTTCTGACGGTTTTTGTGATGCTTACTGTAGCACGTGCCCATGATCATGTTACGGTCAATACCTCGGCAGGCGCGACACCGCTTCCATGGTGGAATTCTTATTTTATCTTTTTCATGGTTTTGCCACACACTTTTTTTGGGGAAAAAATGGGTATATTGTTTTTGTTAAGGGTGCTTGTCCATCTGCCCATCTGTCACGTTTCATGTAAGAAAAACATTTAAACAGTAATAGCTAGAGACTTGATATTTGGTATGTAGATTCCTTATGGTGTGTAGGTGGGCACAGGAATTTTTTATTTTATGAGCCGCCTCATCAGGATCTGCAGTGTTTGTCGTTATTTATGGTTGTGAAAAGAATACCCTACTTTTCATCAACCTTTATAATGCGGAATTAAATATTGTTGTCTGCTGTTGATGTTTTATTTCAATTTCTATGAACAAAAACATAGTTTGACAGCACTTTATGATTCTGAAGTGCTGCCAGACAATGTTTATTGAGAATAAAGGCAAAATATGAAACACCAGCAGATGACAATGTTTGTTACCCCGCATTCTAAGGGTTAACCCTTACAGTGCTGAATCAAATTATGTCGTCTGCTGTTATTTTTAGCTCACCTGAGCGAAGCTCATGTGAGCTATTGTTACCGCAATGTGTCCGTCGTCGTCGTCCGTCGTCGTTGTCCGTGAACATTTTCAAACGTCTTCTCCTCGGTAACCATTGGGTCTATAGTCACCAAACTTCATGGTCATGGTCCTTAGATAGGGGGATTACAAAATTGTTAAAATGACGTCATTACGTAATCAAAGATGGCCGCCGTCTAAAAATAGCACAAATTCTTCAAAAATCTTCTTCTCAAGAACTGCCAACCGGATTTCGACAAAACTTGGTAGGAATGATCGATGTACAATGCTATTTCAAAGTTGTTAAAATGGCGACCCCGGATCAAAAATGGGCGTGGCCCGTGGAGTCAAATTTTATTTTTGACCGAATATGGTCACGTCATATATCAAATTGAAGGTGTCAACGAAGCGATCACTCTGGTGCCTTTTTTGTCGAAATCGGATGGTTATGTCATCCAAGATGGCCGCCAAAATGTCAAAAGGTCTTTCTTTTTATTAGAGATTTCAAAATTCTTCTTCACATGAACCGCTTGGCCCATGGTAGCCAAACTTATAAGTTATGGTCCATGGGTGAAGCCTTTTCAAATTTGTTAAAATGGAGGTCATCGCTAATCCAAGATGGTCGCCGTTTTAAAAAATAGCACAATTTTTTTAAAACACAAACTCACTGTCACATTCTTCTCTGGTGTTCATGGAGTCAGGTGAGCGACTTAGGGCCATCATGGCCCTCGTATTTTATTTGTGTTTTTTGTTGTAATTAAAAACATGTTTTGATAGCACTTTAGAATCATTTCCATTGGAAATGATTCTAAAATGCTGTCAAACCATGTTTTAGTGAGGAAGAAGACAACATATAAACAACAACAGACGACAATTTTCGGTTCTCGCATTCTAAGGGTTAATGGAATAGTCCAAAATTAGCATGGAACCAGCCATTGTACATTTTCTGTTGAATGTTGTTATTAATTCCACATTTTCTGTTAAATGTTGTTGTTATTAATTCAACATTTTCTGTTAAATAGGTGTAACGCTGTAATTACCCAACACTTATTACATATATTCCTACAACCACATACACTAGGAGAAGCTATGTTCAGTATTCACATTATACTCGCATTTCCCACTGAAATGCTCATTACGTGAACACACCTTATCTGGAATTAGTAAATAAGAAATTAAAATAGACAAGAAATATGGAATCAAACCCGTTTGCCCGGCCTTGCATGACCTTAGCTGTGGACGGCCGTTAAACACTAATAAACAAACAAACAAAACCTATTGCGTGGGCACCCCAGCAAATCCCCTACTTACCTAGGTCACTGAGGGTTTGCTGGGGTGCGCTCGCTAATACCATGTTTGTGTTATGTCAATCTAATGCATTTTCAGGGCCTGTTTCACTAACCGTCATGCTGTAAAAATGATTGCTTGACATCAATTAATTTTATACATATACGGAATTGCGTCTGCCAACAGTAGTTAACCCTTAGAAGGCGGGAAACAAAAAAAGTGTTGTCCGGTGTTTTTTTCATATTTTGTCTGGTTTTTTTTTTAAAATGAAAACATGGTTTGCCAGCACTTCGGAAATGATTCTCAAGTGCTGCCAAACTATGTTTTTGTTAAAAACGGGAAATAAGAAACGATCAGCAGACTACAAAATTGAATTCAACATGCAAATATAAATCCACTAATTATTTGCCGAAATATGTTATCTAAGCAAATCACTTTGCACTTACAAACTTCTTAGCCCTTTCAACAGTACATACCTGTGTAGTGGTATTGGCAAACATTGTAGATCCAGATGAGCCGGCTTGTGACGAGCCGTCTCATCAGGATCTGCACAGTTTGCAAGTAATTTTCTTTTTTTTTAGAAGAAAAACACCCCTTTTTCGTAAATGGACTAGTCTGAAAACCATTTTGTGATGATTGGATTGGTTGCAAAATTAACATTATCAAAATCCATTCCAGTTCACTTTCATTGGATTAGGGGTGAAAGGGTTAATTGTACAATGTTTAGTGAAAATGTTTGTAAGTGCAAAATTTAATTTTAGAATAACAGTAGCCGATTTCATCAAAATTGCAAAGTATAGTTACATGTATCTCGCAAAGTGTACTTTGAGGGAGTAATCATTTATTTTCCCCATAATTCATTATTTCATATAGAACTTATGACTGCATATTTTTGATGATTAAAAGTATGCAGAATTATTATACTGAATTTATTACATTATCACAGCCAAAATGGCTGTGATAATGCAATAAATTCAGTATAATCAAAATTAATAAATTTATCCTTTAATTGAAAATTTCTCCCTCAAAGTGTACTTAGCAAGATATGTATACCTTGCAATTGTGATGTAATAGGCTACAGATGTTGGACAATCGTCAGTGGATATGTTCACATGTAATGATGTATGTCTGTAGGTAGAAACTGGTAACGTTGGGTAACCAGGTTAATGTCGGAGGCAAATTAATAATCTTCTCGTACAAAGTTTAGTGAAAATGGCCGTTAAATTTTTTTTTTTTATATAACACATTTTCACCTCTATATTCTACTCATATACATGTACAATATTTTCTATACTACATTATAAGTTACACAATTTATTAAAACTGTTTATTTTCTATGTTGCTTTATTGCTTGTTAATTTGTTCCTTTGAAAAATGTTTTGTTTTTGAATAAATATGTTGAACGATGTTCATTCAAAGAGTGTGTTCGTGGTTTATGAAGTATCGTTCAACATATCATATTGATCCTAATATATGCGCTGTGGCAGGATGCAAAACACAAATCGAGCGCGTTAATTAGGGTCCTCAATATTCAATGGGCGCAACTCGTCACATACACCTTACCAGTAATCAATACTTGTGGTGTGATAATATTCCTGCCCTTTTAAACTGCACTTTCGCCCACAAGTATCTACGGTCTGTTTCACAGTAGCTGCCCAAATGTTACGGCTATATAAACAATTAAAAAACGGTATCTTTTTCGATAATATTAAATTAAAGGAAAATTTAAGAATTTTGTCGAATATTGATTTTATTGCGAAAAAACTATTTCCCATGTTAAATCCACAGACATTTTTTCGAATTTCAGAAATACTGAACCGATTTACAAAATTTAACCTTTGTTTTCTTAGAACATTTCCAAGCTATTAAGTCCGGTTTCGGAGTCAATTTCCAAATTGTTTCATTTTCTGACCACTCCCACAACTCGCATATCAAATCGAAGCTATCGACTAGACAATCACTCTGGAGCATGTTTTGTAAAAATCGGATGATTACGTCATCCAAGATGGCCACCGAAGGTCAACAGATCATCCTTTTATTAGAGATTTCAAACATCTTCTTCTCGTGAACCACTTCAGTATGGTCCATATTTGTTGAAATGGAGGTCAAGGTATAATCCAATTTTTGTCCTAATCATCCAAAATGTCTGCCAAAAGGTCAAACAGGTATCTATTTATTAGATCTTTCTTACTATCTGCTTGGCCGATGCTGGCCAAAGTTGATAGTTATTGTCTTTCGGTGAAGCATTTACAGATTTTTCAAATTGGAGATCGTGGGTGGTAGGTGGGTGCAAGCGATGGGTAATTTAACGATCGGGGTTCATCCTTACCGGAATTCCGACTCCAGACCTGGTTTGGCCCTCACATACGTCTTTGGCATTTTGTATGTGACAGTTTAATCTGGTTATACCCCTTATGTGATTATTACGATTATTCGTAATCCTATTTTAGGGGAAGGGGCCAAGTGACTTTGGTGTGGTATGGACCTGGCACCAGGTCAGGTTATTCTAATTTCAGGGCTGAATATATTTGTTCTTGAAGTAAATATTCTGTTCTGATTTTGGAATTTCCCCCCCAATGCAGCAGGTTAAAATGGGATCGAACCTGTTTGCCCGGCCTTACATGACCTTAGCTGTTGATAGGCCATTAAACACTAATAAATAAACAAACAAACATAAACTTAACGTTGGGTTAAATGTCTGTTTCCTTTCATGGAACGCCTTGCTATTTCATACATTCCTCAGATGACCCTCTATCATACTGTAGCAAATCCACAACCCACCACCCAAACCTTAACCAAAAGTTAAGGTCACAAACTTAGCATGTTCATAAACTAAACGTTGGGGTAAATGTTGTATAACTTCTGTTACTTTACACTTTGAACACCTTGATATTTCATACATGCATTCATCTGATGATGCTCTGATCGTGCTATAGCAAATCCATGACCAACCCCCACCCCTTTCCCCAAGGTTACGGTCACAAACTTAGCACATTCATAAACTTAATGTTGGGGTAAATGTCTTATAACATATGTTTCCTTTCATGGAATGCCTTGATATTTCATACACGCATTCATCTGATGATACTCTATGTGGGTGGCAGGTGGGAGCATAAACTTTACATTGGGGTAAATGTTGTGTAACGTCCGTTTCTTTACACTTTGAACGCTTTGATATTTCATACATGCATTCATCTGATGATCCTCTATTGTGCTACAGCAAATCCATGACCCACCCCACCCCTTTCCCCAAGATCAACATCATAAACTTAACGTTGGAGTAAATGTCTTTTTATAACTTCTGTTTCTTTACAGGGAACACCTTCATATTTCATACATGCATTCATCTGATGATACTCTATTGTGCTACAGCAAATCCATGAAACCACACACTCCCCACCCACCCCTTTCCCCTTTCGCCAAGGCCAGGGTCACAAACTTAGCACATTTATACTCATGTGAATAGCTATCGTGCTGTAGAAAATCACCAACTTAGTGTGTTCATAAACTTAACGCTGGGTTAAATTATGTTTTCCTTCTCTTTTCAGGGAGCTCATTGATATTTAATTCATGCATTCATCTTAATATGCTATATCATGCTGTATCAAATCCACAACACACCTTCCACCACTGACCTCCATGTCAAGGTCCACCGCACACCCCTTATCCCAAGGTCAAGTTATATAATATTCATGTTTTTTATACAACTGTGACAAGTTTGAATGAAGGCTGCCAACAGGCGAGCTTCGTTGTCTTCTGACAACTCCTGTTACCTTTGGCTCTTTTGTTACTATAAAAGTAGTACGATTATTATTGATCCTACTGCTTTTGCGAAGGGACCAAGTGATTCTGCTGTGGCGAGGACCTGGCATCAGATCAGGATTATTCTGATTTCAGGCCTGAATATATAGTTTTTTGTCTAGGTAAAAAGCAGACGAGGCGAACCAAGTCATGATATGGGGTTCAAGAAGCTGAGGATACGCCATTTTGATAGGAAAAAAGCAGAATTATTTTATTTAAATGTGCTTAGAAGTATATGTCGTGACCACCATTTGAACCGTCTCATCGAGACGGTTCAAATGAGTGGTTGCAACATATACTTTCATGGAGAAATAACAAAAATCAAAATCAAATTGGGTTAAAGTCTGATGGTACCTCGGAAAATTCATTTCACAAGATATGTAAATAAATGCTGTATAAATTGTCGCAACTGGTCCTTGGTCATATACATGCGTTTGTTTGATTTTCAATTTTGGCTTGTAGATCGTAAAACTTTTAAACCCTAATAGCTACACACTTGAAACTTGGTATGTAGCTCCCTTATGATGAGTAGATGTGCAAAGTTTATTTTCATTTTTTATTCAACCCCCGAGTCGTGGATTATCTCCCTCTTTTGGACTTAATATTTTCGAATTTTGGCTTGTAAGTCGTAAAACTTTAAAACTGTACTAGCAACAGACTTGAAACTTGGTATGTAGCTTCCTTATGATGAGCCGGGCCCATACGCAGAGGAGGTGCGACGGGTGCGTTCGCACCCCCCTTAATCCGCCGAGGTCCGTCCGTCAGCAAGTACCACCCATCGCTGCATTGATAACGCAGCCCCCTATATAAATTCCTGCGTGCGGGCTTGCGAGTAGATGTGCAATGTTTATTTTTTATTTCAGTCACAGGTAATGGATTATCTCCCCCTTTTCGACTTAGAATTTGGCAATTTTTCCTTGTAACTCGTAAACCTTTTAAACCGTAATAGCTACAGATCTGAAGCTTGGGTTGTAGCTTCCTTATGATGAGTAGATGCACAAAGTTTATTTTTTATTCGACCCCCGGGTCATGGATTATCTATCAAAGTGATATGTGGGGCATCTGTGTTCTATGAACACATTTTCTAGTTGGACATCCGTTCAAATGTTGAATTTCTCCTGATCCATTAATCGGATCATTACTAAACTTCACCAATACCGGGAGATTCCTCATTTTGATGGCTATCCACCCAGTGTCATTTGTGTGACCTCATATTGTTACCTGACCTTGGTGACCTTGGCCTTTGTGGTGATCTTATTTAGTGGGTGAGACACTCCCCGGCATTGTTCCACTTAAATAATGTCGCTATCCGGACCACTTCTCGACTTTCTTGGTGAAATAGTATTGATCCTTCTATAATATATCACAGGTAGAAAACTCGGACCTGTGACACAAAAATAAATGCCGATTACAAAAGAATCCATTACCCCACCCACTTGGTCTCATACAGTACTATCTTCTATAACAAAAGTCTGAGTCTTCCACCTGTGAAATGTATCATTGCTTTTCACCAAGTTTGTGTATAAGACTGTCTGGTGTACCACTTTTGTGTAATCATGTCACCTGTGCTTTTAAATGACCCACGAGTCGGACAGCTGGTATATGTTGCCAGTGGGGGCATCCATTTCCCATGGATACATTTCTAGTTAAACCATTGTTACTTCATTACCAAAAGCCAATGGTACCCGGTATGTCTGTTAATGAAAACATCTGCAAATACAAGAAATTTTCTGTGTACTTTTGTGATCACAAGCGTATCAGCTTTTGTGTAGCACATAAAATACACCTGAGTGCCAAAATTATATTTAGCAATTTTATTATTACGATACCGGTACTTGCATAAAGAAATCGCTAATTATGGTTTGAAATCACGTGACAGAAATGACAGGAATTTACCAGTGAGAACATTAAAAGAAGATGTAATTGCAACTTTAAATACTAAAATTCAAGATATATACCAAACATATCGGCATTAATCTTGGATAAAGCAAAAACATGCATATTTTTCTGTGAATTGTAAGCTAAGCAAGTGGAATGTAAACTGGATTTGACATGATCAGCTATTCTCCATTTATATTGTCTTGTCTTGTATTGCTGGTTGAAGGTAATGACTTTGAATTGGCACAATTACATAAATTACTAAAGTTTATTGTCCTTCAATCATTCAGTCATAACTTTATAACTTATAACATGTCTAAGATTACCAAGCTACTGTAATTATGTCAATAGCAGCAATGTACTTTTCACGTTGTATTATGTGGAAGCTCTCTAAACCGGACACCCTGGAGTGTCTCCAGGGTGTTTGATTTAGGGAGGTTTCACTGTAATTGGACATGTTTGTGCACTTTGCAATCATGAACAATAATGATTACCCAAGATAAATGACGGTGACAAATATCCGAACTCATTGTCTTGCATGAAGGGAAGTTTAAACAAATTTTAGACACAGTAAGACGATGTGCACGACACCCAGCTCCCTGATATGAAGGTCAGGGGTCCGTTTCACAAAACTTTGTACAACTAAAATGTTTGTAAGTGCAAAATTACGATAGTCTGTAAATTTCACATTAACAATGTTTTAATGCAATTATTGGATTTACATTTATTGAGCATAGGCTGCATGTGCAGCCTATGCTCAATAAACGTAAATCCATCAATTGAAATTTCCATATGATCCTAAATTTGCACTTACAGACATTTTAGTCGTACAAAGTTTAGTGAAACGGGCCCCTGGGTCACAGAGGGGGGCATTTGTGTGCCAACAGGTCACATTTCTAGTTGGAACATGGATTTGTTATGCCCCTGCCTTGAAATGCCTCGAGGGCATGTACAGTGAAACTTTTCTAAACCGGACACCCTGGTAGGTCCCCAGGGTGTCCGGCTTGGAGGTTTCAAATCGGGCTCTCATCTTGGATATATATTTACCCTTAGAATGTTACTGACAACAATTGTCGTCTGCTGTTGCTTTTATATATTGCCTTATTTCTCAATAAAAACATGGTTTGACAGCACTTCAGAATCATTAAAATTATTCTAAAGCTGTCAAAGCATGTTTTTGATGATCAAAATGGAAAATAGAAAATAAACAGCAGACAACAACAAAAATAAGATAGCGGTCTAAGGGTTAAGCTACTCAGAAGTATTAGAAAGGTTTGTATATTATATAGTGATATGCTGCCATATTATGATACAATGTGTTATGTTCATTATAATCAACTTTTATGTATTTAATCAATTTATTGCAGCCATCTTGAATTCTGGAGTAAACTCCAGTGGGATTTGTGGGGAGTTTTGATATATTTCTCCTGATGATATTTTGGACCTAGATCTACTAAAAAAAAAAAAAAAATCGGCTTTGGCATATTTTTTCCCATCTTTGGTGATTTTATGTCTAAGCCTAATTATTAAAATCAAGTATTCGTGTTTTAATTAGATAAACAAACCCTATTCCATATCTTGATCAGACATTTCGCAAGCAATGTTTGTGGATTAGTAATATGTCGTACAATAGTACAGACTTATCTTCCGGTATATATATAGTTCTGCGCATGCGTGTGACGTCTTTTGCTAAATTTACGGCGTAATATGCGGCCATTGTTCTTTTTCCAACAAGTCTTGAAGTACTGGTATGTAACCTACTTTATTCTCTTTATGTGCAGCAATTACATACATGTAGAGGTTATTATATTGTTAGTGCCAAGGTAATATATCATGTGGTAGACCATAAAGAGATTCCAAATGCTTATTCATTCGGAATGTCACGGATATTACACACCTATACAGATAGTCAACACGATCAAAAATTATAAAAACATTTGTTGCTTAAAAGTAAAAAAATCTATTAAAATGGATGGATTAAATGTTTTACACTATTCCATAAACTATGGATACATACTAGGGTAAGAAATTTGTCACAGTTTGTACAGTGGTGGCATAGATGTGTGAAAGATACAAGTGCTTATTCTAGTGTTTCCTTTTCATGGGTGGGAATTTTCAGGATATATACTGAAATCAGAATTTGAGGTTTCCGATAATTGCAGAAAAATACTTGCAAAACATGTTTGCACACCAATTTTCAAGATTTGGCATTTGGAACTTTTCCCGGCCGGCCGCGTCTTTTGCATGGCGGGCCACCGCTATTGAGTTTTCCTATATGTGGCTGTGACTGGAGAAATGGAGCTTATGGGTTTTGCGACCATTGTAGATCCAGATCAGCCTGTGCATTCACACAGTCTGATCTGGATCTGCACTGTTCCAAGTTCTATCAATGAAAAACCTGTCCTGCTTCTAAAAGGCAATATAGATAATTGTCATATCACAGATAAATTTCTGGCGTTTTGATAAGCCTGTCAATATGGTTGAAATCAAAATGGCGGCGGTTTGAGGTGTAGTAGAAAATATTTTTTTTTTAATCACCTTCAAAGCATAGTCATAGGGATTGGTAATGACTGAAAAAACAACCAAAGTTAGTCTTTGAAAATCGGCTCAGAAATTGCCAAGTTATTTAGAAATTTCTTCAAATATAATATTTGTAACCTCATGACGTCGTGCCATTTGGTGTCTTCTTTCTATGTTGTTAAACATGTACTAATACACTTATAAAACTAAATTATGGATGAATATAAAGAATTTGTGGTATGAAAAAATATGTTATTGTGATTCTACAAGTCGATATGGTGTCGTATTGCCTGTCTGAAGTTATATTCCTCCTCGGCTGCACCTCGGATATTATATATATATAGAATCAGATGGGCAATATGACACCTTATTGACTGTAGAATCACAATAACTTATTACCCAACTCCCTATATAAGTTGATATTCCATAGTTTTGACTAACTCCCTGGGTTTTGACATGCCTGGCCAATAGTTCAGCGTGCCCGGTCAATAGTCAAAACTGTTTCACCCCTGAAAATCATGATGTCATGATTTTTGTCGAATATTACGTCATACAATTCAACCTAGATGGGTTAGTTGACTCGGTACGCCAAATTTACGATAATTATGTCGCATACACTGTTACAGGTTGCTCTGTTGATACTAAAATGAAGCCACAAGTCGATCTATGCTATTTTCCAACAGCTCTTGCATACACTATGAAGTGATTGGAAAAGAAATCTGCTCGCATTGGAAAATTGTCCTATGACATCTGGTTGGAAAAATAATGAATGATGTTTTGGGATATAATTTGTTTCGAGTGGGTGGCAGGTGGGAGCACGTGATGGGTAATTTAACGATCGGGGTTAATCCTTACCGGAATCCCGACTGGAGACCTGGTTTGGCCCTCACATACGTCTTGGGCATTTTGTATGTGACAGTTGAATCTGGTTATACCCCTTATAAGAATAATCCTACCGGTATTACTTTTAAATAGGGGAAGGGGCCAAGTGACTTTGGTGTGGTATGGACCTGCCACCAGGTCTGATTTTGGAATTTTCCCCCCAATGCAGCAGGTTAAAACGGGATCGAACCCGTTTGCCCGGCCTTACATGACCTTAGCTGTTGATAGGCCGTTAAACACCAATAAACAAACAAACAAACAAACAATTTGTTTTGGGAAATAGTGTGCGAATACTTGGGGTTACTACGGAAATCATATGCCCTGTTGTATTTCCATTATGACAGATGGCGAGCACCGAGCAGGGACCCACTAAAATGGTATCGTGCCCAGCAGGCTGTGGACTTGTAAGTAATAGAGAATACCAGCTAGATTAGTTTCTTTTGATATCAAGTTTATCAGGCAAGGCTAGGAAACGCGTAGGAATTCTGAGGCTTGCCGAGGAATTCCTACTGTATATTACCTTGTATTTTATTTATCAGGTACTGTTTTAGGCTAAACAATGATCAATTGTAGCATTGTTTTCGTTGAAAAAAAGACTTGTTTCTGTAATGTCATTACACTGACGTCATTCGGTAACGTCATGCAATATTTTATCAGTCAGTACGTATTGGCCAATACAAAGCTGATATGATAAACCTGTATTGCTGCAGAACGTATGTAAAACTGGCCGCACGTTGGGAGCATGCGAAGGGTAATTTAACGATGTGGTTCATCCTTACCGGAATCGCGATATCCCTAGTTTATTATACATGTACCATTTTTATGCCCCACCACGATAGTGGAGGGGGCATTTAGTGTTACCCTTGTCCGTCCGTCCCGTCCGTCCGTCCGGGCACACATTAGGGTATTTATGTGGCTAGCCCCACAGGGTTATGGACTTAGTAAAGGATAGGGTTGGTTACAATTAGCCACCTAAAAAATAATTTTATGTGGCTAAAAATCGTTTTATGTGGCTAATATTTAACATGTGATAGCCACATAAGTATAGTACTGTAAGAACGTCCGTCCGTCCGTCCGTCACAAAACTTTAACGCTCAGGTAAATGCCTCATAATTTCTTCATCCTTTGACCGATCTGCTTCATATTTCATATACACATTGCTCTAATGGTCCTCTACCGCCCTGTACCAAATCCACGTTCGTCCTGCCCCCGCCAAGCCCAGGGTCAAGGTCACACATTTGGTGCTTCAAAAACTTTAACGCTTGGGTAAATATCTTATAATTTCTGTTCCCTTCCACGGATCAGCTTCATACTTCATATACGCATTGCTCTAATGGTCCTCTACTGTCCCGTGCCAAATCCACGTTCGTCCTACCCCCGCTAAGCCCAGAGTCAAGGTCACATACTTAGTGCTTCAAAAGCTTTGACGCTCAGGTAAATATCTTATAATTTCTGTTTTCTTTCACGGATCAGCTTCATACTTCATATACGCATTGCTCTAATGGTCCTCTACCGCCCTGTGCCAAATCCACGTTCGTCCTGCCCCGCCAAGCCCAGGGTCAAGGTCTCACATACTTGGTGCTTCAAAAACTTTAACACTGAGGTAAAAAAAAAATTCACTTGGAATTTGGCCTCATTTATTATCAAAGCGATATGTGGGGCATCCGTGTTCTATGAACACATTTTCTAGTTTACTTTCTTCTTGTATGTCCAGTTATACTGATTATCAGTGCAGCAACATCAGTGCTTATTATACCCATTCTTTTAAGAAAGAAATGGGTATATTATTTTCGTCACTTGTGTCCGTCCGTCACATTTCTTGTAAAAAGTAAAACGTTTTAACCGTAATAGGTAGGGACTTCCTTATGGTGTGTAGATGTGCAAAGTGAATTCAGATTTTTAATTCGACCCCCAGTCCTGGATTATTTATTTGTCCCTTTTCGATTTAGCATTTCCCAATTTGACCTTGTAAGAAGTCAAACTTTTTTAACCACAATAGGTAGGGATGACTTGAAACTTGGTGTGTGCCTTCCTTATGATGTGTAGATGCGCAAAGTGAATTTTGATTCGACCCCCCGGTCATGGATTATCTCCCCCTTTTCAACTTAGCATTTGGGAAAGGTGGGTGTATTGCTATGGCGCGCCATCAACTGCTCTAGTTTTACCCCACATCTGAACACCCAAGGTCAAGGTCACTAAGGACTTCACCTTGTTTGTAAGGCAAATGCGTTAATGTTTTTAAAGTTAAGTCCAGTACAGAGAGTCCCTTTAAGGATAAGGAAGTCCTATTGGGTAGGATAAGGAAGTCGTATTGGGTAAGGCCCGAGACCAGACTCTGTATTTTTTCCCACCACTTCATCTTCCCTGTGGTAAATACAGTGATGTACATACATGATTATTTGATCAGGAGCTACACTGGTCATAACTCCCGCAAGTCCCATGTCTCCAGTCACAGCAACATTTTACTCTAGGTCCCACAGAACCATTTCACGGACAACATGGCCTTCCACATTGAATGGGTTAGCAACAAGATTGAAGATTTAAGGTTAAAACTCAACCAAGTGGCTGATGGTGGGACCAATTCTGCTGCCATCGACAAACAGATATCAGAGATGAGAGCAGAGATTGATGCATTGGCCACATCGGCCACATTAGTTGAACAGTTATATAGGCTAGAAGGTATGTATCAAATTAGGGCCATCATGGCCCTCTTGTTTATTATTATTATCAAGGCTACCATGTCCTTGTTATCACAACATGTTACCTGATAAAACAGACTAACAGCCTGTGTTGTTTTATATCAAGTTTATTAGGCTTGGCAAGCCTCGGAATTCCTATGTGTTTCCTTTCCACACCTATTAACCCTAACACGCCTAAGTAACTGGAATAGACTGTGATATGTTAATTTTGCAACCAATCCGACTGTCAGAAAATGATTTTCAGACTAGTCCATTTATGAAAAGGGGGTGTTTTTGCTCTCAAAAATGTGAAAATTGCTTGTAAAAAGTGAGCCGGCTCATCTGGATCTAAACTATTTGCCAATACCACTACACAGGCCTGTTGTATTGAAAGGGTTAAACTTGCTATCAAATGACAATAGTTCAGCATTCTCCATATACTTGTAGGCACGGCTACTCGACTCCAAGGAGGTATACGGGACTTGCAGGTGAAGGTGCAAAGGTCGGAAAATGAGATGTTTGATAAGAGGAACACCGAGAAAAAACTGATGAAAAGAATAAAAGAGCTGGAGAGGCAAAATGCTATGGCAGATATGCGCCGTTTGGACTTGTGCGATAGACTGAAGGAAGAGGAGAACGTAAACAACGATGGAACTTTGATCTGGAAAATTGATGGTGTTGCTCGTAAGATAAAAGAAGCAAAAGATGGACAGGATGAAATGCATCTATCTGTACCATTCTTCACAGATAAATATGGATACAAAATGTGTGTTCAACTATTCTTAAATGGGAGTCAATTAGGTCACAGCACACATATATCGATATTCCTCATGATTATGAGGGGTCGGTATAATGCTATACTAGATTGGCCATTCAAGCCACAGGTGTCATTTTGTCTGATAAGTCAAAATGAAGGTGGAGAGCATGTTATCGATCAGTTCATTGCTGACCCATCAAGCGCATCATTTCAGCGACCTAAACGTAGTGCAAATCTCCCGTGTGGAAACGAGTGTTTCGTTCGACTTGAAGATTTGGAAAACCCTGCCAAGGGATTTATTAAGGATGACACACTTTTCATTAAAGTGGCAGTGGGCACCGAAGCTTGAAGCTTGGACACAATTTGCTTTGGGCACTTCTGTAGCCTATTTCACCAAAATTGCAAAGTATACTTTTCTTGCTATAAAGTACACTTTGAGGGAGAAATTTTCAATTTAAGGATACATTTTTTAATTTTTATTATACTGAATTCATTACATTATAACAGCTATTTTGTCTGTGATAATGTAATAAATTCAGTATAATAATTCTGTATACTTTTAATCATCAAATATATGCAGTCGTTAGTTCTATATGAAATAATCGATTTCGGGAAAATAAATGATTACTCCCTCAAAGTATACTTTGCTAGATAAGGCTACACCAACGTAATGTTTAGATGCTCATCCCCGCCCGCCCCTCCCCTAATAAAACAGCCATCCCCGCCCGCCCCCTAATAAAACAGCACAGTCCCAGGGTTTATTTTAATTTAATTTAAAAAACATTTGGTAAAATTTACGAGAATGATGCGGCCCGCGTATTATACCGCTCCCACAGCTTTTTATCTGAGTTCTTTACGTAGCGCAATACAGCAACCCCGGAACCCGCCCCCTCCAGATTAGCAATACTTCAATATGAACATGTTATTACAAAACACTAGTGTACGCAACTGCGCCTTGCCGTTCAACACCTCGTTTTAGTATTGCCTGAAAATAAAAAATAAGTGTGTCCCACCCGCCCTATTTTTCCCCAAAATTTGGAAGAGAATCTAAACATTAATTTTGTGTAGCCTAAGTATACTTTGCAATGTTGGTGAAATAGGCTACATAAAAGGCATATGTGTGACTGCATTTAAACGCGTGCACATCTCAGGTTGCAGGTGTCTATCAGTAATTTACTACTCTCTGTTTCGAGAAACCTGCCCAAATTTTACGGCCATATAAACAATGCAAAAACAATATTTTTTTCGACAATATTAAATTTTATCAAAATTTAAGAATGAGCCTTTTTATTTCGTGAAATTTGGTCCAATATTGATTTTATGACAAAAATACAATCTCCCCATGTTAAATACCCATAGACATCTTCACACAGTGAATATGTCTGGGGATTTAAATTAACATGGGAAATTTCAGAAATAGTGGATCGATTTTCAAAATTTAACTTTTGTTTTCTTAATCAAATCATTTCCAAGCTATCTAGCCAGGTTTCGGAAGCAATTTCCAAAACTTTTCGTTTTTTTTGACTGCTGCCTCAGCTACTCCACCTCCTTTTCCCCATGTTAAATTCCCATAGAGAAATAACTTTTTCATAATAAAAATAAAATAAAATTTAATATTATCAAAAAAAATGTTAATTTTTAACTGTTTATATGGCCGTATAAACATGGCCGGGAAGGTTTTGTGAAACAGACAGTAAATATCTGGTGGAATAGTTACACAATTTGTTTCTTCACTTCAATTCCTATAAAGAACATTTTGTGCCTAATCGACCCCAGCTTTACTGTGTGTTCAGCATTTATCCACCTCGTTGTAATTTCATGAAAAATAATTACAAAAGTTATGATATTTTGTATAATGATGTTGAAAGTTGACAAAAAAAAATTCATACCCGTAATGGTGTATTCCACATGTAATGGGTTAAACACTTAAGGACCCGTTCTATACCTGATCATCGTTTGAGTCAATGATAATTGTTTCGTAAATGTGATGGAATATATGTATAACATAAAAATTATATCAGTGATTCCATATTCTATGTACATCTTGGTGCCGTTTTTCTAGTTTCGAGGTAGAACCAATAATTCATTAAACTGTGTTTATTCCATTGGATGACAGTCTAGGTTACATTTATAATAGTATAGTCAATTGTTCTCGTCATTTGAATATTTTATTTCCACTTCATGGGACCAGGGGTCATTTCCGTTACGTTTATTTACGTGACGTAAACATAGCTTTACATTTACTTTTTTTTTCCTTTCAACGGCATTATACATAAAACTGAGGGAGCATCTATCAAGATAAATGTCAAGAATAAGATAAGCTAATTGTTTTAGTTTGAAACAGAGCAATTTAGTAGCAATTCATGGAATTTATCATTAATGGTAACCCAACAACATGTATTTAATATGAATCAGTAAAGTTAAACAAAACAAAATAGCTTGGCATGCAACAGAATGCCGTGTTTTACCACATGTACCAAACATCGTTATAAAGCTACATGTACATTTAATTAATAGCACAGCCTCCAAAATATGGGCGTAACGGAAATTATTTATGTAACGGTAATGAGAAAATTTAACGGAAATGACTTTCCATTTAATGTGATTGCCAATAGAAACCCACACTCCTCAAAGCTATCTGTATATATTGTTGTTCCAGAGCTTTTACTAATTAAATCCTGATATGTAAATGTTGTAGGTTTAAATAAATGTGCCACTACTGACTGACAACTGATGGAACCAGGTTTAGATCACTCTGTATACAACGCATCATGAAGGTAGAATCTGCAAATGCAACGTTGTATGTGTTTCTATCCATCCATTTCTACATACATAAAATTATGGACGTGTATAAATCCCGGACGGTAATGATGCATGCAATGTGTAACCTTAAAATTCCGAATACAGACCGGCCTCATTCTCGACAATGGCTGAAGTTGTGTTACCACTGTGTTTATTTATAAATCGATCGCCCATAAACGGTGTTCATTGCATTAGTAGCTGAGAGTAGGAAAGGGAGGTTATTCTGATTTTACATTTTTTGTTCAGCGTAACGGAAATGAATTTTAATTCAGATGCAATGTATAGTAAAGTACAAATGAACAAGATTTTAGAATTACGAGCTTGTCTACTGTGTTGGTTGATGACCGAGACATGCCCATTTGGTGCACCACACGTATGCCAACAACAGAAAATAATAACTAAACACACGTAACAAGAAGTGTAAATACTGTTTTCTTATTGGATTGGTATTATACATAGTTTCTTTACTGAAAAAATTGATTTGCCAGTAAATCACACCGGGACACGAGATATAGATAAAATATAGAATCACTGATATTTTAACACTGCCTTTACTGTATCCAACATGGCAAATGGAGTGGCCAAGTCGGCCATCTTTGTGTGTTCCAGCCATCAGCCAGTTTCACCTGTTCTGCCGTTTGACAAAGAACCCAATGTGAAGTAGAACATATGATATAAAGTAGCTAATCACATGTAGAAAAGCCATGTACTATCAAAAATGATATAAAAGCAACAGCAGACGACATTTGTTGTGTGTAGTGGTCTAAGGGTAAATGTGAGATGCAACTTTACCCTTACACTGCTAAATTAAATTCTGCCGTGCTGTTTGTATTCTATTTCTATTTTCCTCATCAAAAACATAAGTTTGACAGCACATTAGAATCATTTATAATGGAAATTATTCTAAATTGCTGCCAAACCATGTTTTTTATTGAGTAAACTTTGGCATTTTGTATGTGACAGTTGAATCTGGTTATATCCCTTATGTGAGTATTACGATATTCGTAATCCTATTTTAGGGGAAGGGGCCAAGTGACTCGGTGTGGTATGGACCTGGCACCAGGTCAGGTTATTCTAATTTCAGGGCTGAATATATTTGTTCTCAATGTAAATATTCCGTTCTGATTTTGGGATTTTTCCCTCCAATGCAGCAGGTTAAAATGGGATAAAACCCGTTTGCCCGGCCTTACATGACCTTAGCTGTTGATAGGCCGTTAAACACTAATAATCAAACAAACTGATGCGGAAATATCTGAGAACCAAAGTACATGTACTTTTTTATGTCCTAAGATAGATACATGTAGGTAGAAGCTACATAGAGATATTGTATCTGCCACTTAATTACCACACGCCTATTGTTCTTGTATTTCTAGTCACAGGCACTTTTGTATGGCGGAAGATAGATACATGTAGGTAGAAGCTACATAGAGATATTGTATCTGCCACTTAATTACCACACGCCTATTGTTCTTGTATTTCTAGTCACAGGCACTTTTGTATGGCGGAAGATAGATACATGTAGGTAGAAGCTACATAGAGATATTGCATCTGCCACTTAATTACCACACGCCTATTGTTCTTGTATTTCTAGTCGCAGGCACTTTTTCGGTATTATGGCGGGTTGTCACTCATACAATGGAACCTCTCAAAACCGGACATGCTGGGGACCAAGGGTGTCAGGGGGTCCTCCCAGGATGTTCAACACCACATGCCTGTATAGTGGTATTGGCAAAACGTGTAGATCCAGATGCCATCTCGATCAGGATCTGCATTTTTTTATACGACCATTTAAAAAAAAAATGGTACGTATTATGTTTTACCGCGGGCAAAAATAACAAAAATATCACTACTTTACACATCTCTACCTAAATTAGTATACCTCTTTTCACAACAAGAGGAAGAAATAATGCTATAGATTTTCAAAGTCTCATTAATGTTTCTTGCCTTCGTTGCAGCTTCACATTTCTGCATCTTCCCTGTCTGGCCCATCTTCGACAGGTGTATTTTGTGGCTTACGGCACTCTCGTTTGACGGTTGATTGGTTGCAAAATTAACATATCAAAATCCATTCCAGTTTCTTAGGGGTGAAAGGCGTAATCAAATTTTCAGAAGAGGTGTCTGACTAGAGTATCATATTTCGGTGCCGTTCAACAAACAAGGACCCGTTTCACTAAACTTTGTACAATAAAAAAGATTTGTGCGAACATTTTTATGAATTTGTCTCCCATATTAATGTCGCCATTTTTTACCTACATGTTCACATCTTTAAATGTGAAAACAACCACAAACGATTTACCTAAAATCAACTGTAAATTTCAATTTTGCGCTTTCCAAACTTTTTATTTGTATGAAGTGTATTGAAACGGGCCCAAATGAATATGGGTGAATTGTTTAACCCTTTCAATGCTGATATAACCCATTACATTCGGAATACACCTTTATGGGTATGAAATTTTTTAAATATTTTATTTTTGTTATTTCTCAATGAAAATATATGTTGTGACCACTCATTTGAACCGTCTCGCTGAGACGGTTCAAATGGTGGTCACGACATATATTTCTGAGCTCATATAAATATAATATTTAGGATTTTCCACAAACAAAATGGTATATCCTCAGCATGAAATGGGTTAAGGCCATAACAAAGTACTTTAGTTCTCAGATATTGTCGCGTCTGAATAATCTCTGCGCGTCAAGCAATTTTGGAGGAATCAAATTTGTACTGTAAATTTGCGACATGATCAATAAAAGAAACCATGCACAAATATGTTAAATCCAATCATGTCTGACAAAAATCTTGGGATTATTCACGTCTAAAAAGGTTATAGTAACTTTATGGAACATATTATTTTGTTTAAGATGTTCGTCTCTCGATTGTTTTTCAGGTTGCCAGATGCGTTTATTACAAATAATTATTGCTTTTATATCTTGCCTTATTTCTCAATAAAAACATGGTTTGACAGAACTTCAGAATCATTTCCAATGTAAAGTGCTGTTAAAGCATGTTTTTAATGATAAAAATAGAAAATAAACAGCAGATGACAAAAAGTCAAGATAGCGGTGTAAGGGTTAATTAGAATTATTAGCCCATCAAGAACATGTGACTGTAACTGGAGAAATGGGGTCTATGCTTTTTGTGACCAGTGTAACTCCTGATCAAACTGCACACTCCTGTAGTCTGATAGAGATCTATATTGCTTGTGCGAAGCATGACATGTGTGTCACTGTTGGAATGGCGAACACTGCAGATGATCTGGATCTACACTGGTGGCCAAACCCATAAGCCCCATTTCTCCAGTCACAGCCACATATAGGGATACTAGTCATAGATGGGTAAGGTATATGCTGATTTATATGCATGTATGTGTTCAAACATGTGTTCATGTTCATCATGGTAACATAATAATGTATTTATTTTTGTTGCTATGTACGGTAATAGAGTACGAGTGTGGGCTCTGCTGAGAAAAAGTGACCTTGTGTTGGGTGCTGCCAGTGCAGTCCCAGATCAGCTTGCGCATTTTTAATTTAGCGGTAAATATCGATTTTGTGATTTTCCTCATTAGTACAATTATAATACGGGGTTCTTCTCTGTTAACTGTTTATACATGACCTTAGCTATTAAACAGACGGCAAACCCTACTCAAATTAAATAGCACTTGTGCCCAAGGTCGAGGACATATTTTGTGTTGAAAAGATGAGTTATCTATTACTATTTGCTCTAGTTACACTTGTTAACATATACATCTGATGAGTCGACATGAAACGTTATTTAACTCTTTGCATGCTGGGAAACTTGTGGGCTATAAATAGTTCGAAACTTGCGGACAAAAATTCATCATATTTTCTTGTATTTCTCCTCGTAAATATCATGAATATATCTTGGAATTTCATTAGAATTGAGTCCTGAGGACTCAATTTTAATGAAATTTCAAGACATATTTACAAAAAGAAATAAAACATATACTCCTAATTCGTTTGGCGGATATTTTCACCGCTAGCACGCAAAGAGTTAAGGATCACAATCATGTATGCTACATGTAGATTGTATGAATTGTTGAGACACTTAACTCTTTTCATGCTGGGAAATTTGTGAGCTATTAATACACTGCAGCTCCATTATAACGCGGTGGTCGGGGTCCAAGATTTCAAACCGCGATCGAATCCGACAGCGTTATAAAATTTCGGGACATGCACTGGTACTGGTACTGCACGGGTTACTGGTATCATTCGCATTTCGGTTACCAACTATTGCGGGAATTCCATTAGCAACGGACCCATATAAAATCATGTCATTTGAACAGAAGTTAAAGTAATTATTAATAATGCCCATGACATACAAACTTGTATGTATTAATGTATTAAACATGTGAGTTATTTATAAAATCATGCTTATTACGTTGTATAGTGCTCGCGATAGATAGATGCTTATTACAATGTATACTACTCGCGATCAACAGACGCTTAAACGGATTAATTACATTTGCTAACATATACTAATAATAATCCTTTCATGGACTTTGAACTTCGTTGTTTGAATAAACTTACAGAAATCTTGAATCAACTAATTACACGATGACTACGACGTCCGACGATTTCTTTTTTTCTGTCGATTTAAAAAAAAATAATTGGGATCCACGAGAGACCCGCGTTATAATGGAGATCGCGCTATACGCGACCGCGTTATAATGGAGCTGCTGTGTAGTTGAAAAATAGCAGATGACAATTCATTATATTTTCTTTTATTTGTCACTATATATATCATGAATATGTCTTGAAATTTCATTAGAATTGAGTCCGCAAGAAATAAGAAACATACTTGTAATGTGTTGGATGTTATTTTCACTGCTAGCATGCAAAGATTTAAATATGCCCCGATTGAGGATCAGTGTTTCTCACAATGGCAAATCATAGTTTGATATGATAGTGTTTGAAATATATGTTTGTGTTTCATGTAGTGAACTAATTTGTATATTGTAATGGATGTGCTTAACCCCTTTCACCATAAGCAACTGCGAGTAAAACTATTTGCGAGGAGTGCAGATCCTGATGAGGTGGCTCGCTATGAACTGGCTTGTGTGTATCTACACTGCTAGGAACTAGAAGTACACAGACGGGTAATGTTCAATGGATTACAAGGAGGTGTCGAGATTATTGATTATCTATTTTACTTGTTTCTCTTAAAGTATAAACAAGTGGAATAGTTTGGATTATTCAGTTGAAAGATGGTGTCTCTGTATTTGGACGAGTTGCTTGAGGTGATTGGGTAAATGCCATTAAATGCCATTAAAGTGGCTATATCCGTAACTCAATACATATCACGCTAGTATATTTCCCATAAGTCTGTCAAACCGCTGTTTTATTGATTGGCATGTTCAACTGTGCATATCAATGAATAAGTGGGTACTGCAATATACACTCGCCAAATAGATCTCAATAGCAACAGTCGGCTCTGCATGGTATGCACATTGTTGAATGCTCAGCTATGGATATACTCATTAGTGACTTTAAGTGACAGCACAAGCACATTCGTTCATATGATAAATGGTATTAATGTATAATTAGTAATCAAGATTTTGTGTGTGTGTGTAATTTCAGCTTTCTCTCTCCCTCGCGTGTCTTGCCGTGTTTATGAATAAAGAGAGGCTTATAGTATTTGGTGACTTGTTGTCTCGGAACCTAAGGGTGCGCAGGGTCCACACCTTGTTACAGAAGCATCATAGAATTTGTTGAAAATGGACAAGATGATTTGGGTCGTGATCTGCCAAAATTGCGCATATTGACGCTGTATTGTTATCAGTGAAGTTTCAGCCACCCAGCAAACATATTTTTGCCTTCTGATCGGTGTATACAGCGTTCACAGTTCATGCAACAACCCCTTGCAAACAGTGCGAGATAATACCAGGATAGACTTTGTGCGGTACATGTGTAAGTATAAAAATAATTCAAACCGATTAAATATGTGCGAGAAATAGTTTGATTTAGTGTTTTTTATCACATTGTCATAAATATAGATATTGTTTACATACAGACTACCTGGTATGTATAACAATTCTAACGGTTCAAAGATGTTTTCAACATACTTGATACTGTGATTTATCATAATCATACCAGGCATCATTCACTGGTGTGTACTATACTTTTGACAGATATTGTCAGTACATACGTAAATACACCTTATTAAGTTTATTTACTTGCATTTACAACCGCCTTTTGTTGGTGCGCAATTTTTGTCTCACCACGTTAGTGGAAAGTTAGACATGACGGCCAGAATTCCGGGTTAGGCGGCGACGTCATAGTAGTATACATAGTAGGCGTCAACAGTTTTGGACATACTTGCATGTCCACATGTAAAATATCAACTGATCTGTTAGTCGGATCATTACCAAACTTCCTCACAGTGATGGCGATTTACCCTCATGTCATGTCTATGTTAAACGGATGTCCACAATTCGGCTTCAGTTTCTCGGCTCGTGGGACGGTGAATGTTACATGTGTTTTAACTGGCTGAATGTGTCTTGTGATATGCATGATGTGATTGTATATTCGTTCAATCTGGGTCAATCTTTTTGTGTTGGATAAAAAATGTGATAATAGCAATGTTTCTGGCATTAACACTTTGCGCGCTAGCTGCAAAAATATCTGCCAAACAAATGAGGAGTATATTTTTTATTTCTCTCTGTAAATGTCTTGGAATTTCATTAGAATTGAGTCCTCAGGACTCGATTCTAATGAAATTCCAAGACATATTCATGATATTTAAAAGGAGAAATAAAAAAAAATATGATGAATTTTTGTCCGCTAGTTTTGAACTATTTATAGCCCACAAGTTTCCCAGCATGCAAAGAGTTAAAGTATTCCAACGACTAAACAGTATGCTGTGCATCCATAGCTGTATTACAGTGTTTCAGGGACTCAGAAAAGGGTGTTATCAACATGGATATAGAGAATACCAGGCTAGTGTCTTTTGATATCAAGTTTATCAGGCAAGGCTAGGAAACGCGTAGGAATTCCGAAGCTTGCCGAGGAATTCCTACCGTTTCCGAGCCGAGCCTGATAAACTTGATATCAAAAGACACTAGCCTGGTATTCTGTTTATCAGGTAACGTTTTATGCTGGAAAATGACCACAGATGACATCGTTATCTATGGACAGAACGCGGACTTGTTTACGTTCCGTCATTACACTGATGTCATTTGGTAACGTCACGTGACGTCATCCGACCAATGGAACGTCAGTTTTCACTTCGTTGTAACCCGGATGTTTGTATCAGGTCAATGCCTGATACAACAATATGTTATCAGTCGGTATGTATTCGGCCAATACAGGGCAGGGCAGGTTACCTGATAAAAGAGAATACAGTGTGTTGTCATATGACAGTGTATCAAGGACAAATAAACAGCTATTATGTCCAGCCTAAAAATGTGATCATCTGAAGCATGCTTTCCAAGGACCCGTGAATATAATTAGTGGCAACATAAATGTATTTCAGGGATGCGTCGTGCTGTATGGTCATACGAATGTATTTTAAGCATATAATTATGTTGCCATGTAGTAATGCTTCAGGAATAGATGCTAACGCATTAGGCCGGCATAGCAACTTGCCATGTACAATAATGCACTGTGTTGCCAAACTATGGCGTTTCCTGTACCCGCATCAGAGTTATGCGGCCATATGACCGTGTTTTCTAGAGAAATCAGTACATTGTGATACCATGTGAATGTGTTCCATGTACAGAAAACATATTATATGGTCATTTGGAGTGTCGCTGGAACAGAAGATTTTGCTATGAGCTCCCATATATGCATTTTTGAGACAAGTGGACATGAACGTCTGTGATATAAACATGTTTTAGTGACAAAATACAGTTCTGTGTAGTTCTATAAATTCATGCAACGGACAAATGAACTTACTGTATGAACTTATTGATGTGTTACCGTATGAACCTATCCATATGAAGTCCATCTGGGACAAAGTAATGTATTGGACCATCATATTAATGTGGTTCAGGAACTCAAAATAAGCTATGCGGCCAAGCATGTCTCTAGGACAATAGGATGTATTGTGTTGCCATATGACATATTTCAGGGACAAAGAAACATGTCGACTGCTTGATGTTGTTCCCAGGGATTTCATCAAAATTGCAAAGTATACTTTGAGGGAGTAATCATTTATTTTTCCTGAAATGCATTATTTCCTATAGAACTAACAACTGCATATATTTCATGATTAAAAGTATGCAGAATTATTATACTGAATGTATTACATTATCCAAATTGGCTGTGATAATGTAATAAATTCGGTATAATAAAAATTAATAAATTTATCCTAAAATTGAAAATTTCTCCCTCAAAGTATACTTTGCTAGAAAAGTATACTTTGCAATGTTGGTGAAATGGGCTACAGTAATTCGTCAAATGAATGAATGTCTGTGTTTCACAGACCAATGGACATATTGTGTGGCTATTCAGGCCCGTACGCAGGAATTAATTTAGGGGGGGGTTGCGTTATCGACAGCGCGAAGGGCTAAACATTGTTTTTTTTGCACATTCACAGACAGACCTTGGCAGATTAACCATTTCGCCCCTAAATAACTGGAATGGATTTCGATATGTTAATTTTGCAACCCATTCCAATTATCACAAAATGATTTTCAGACCAGTCCATTTATGAACATGAGGTGTTTTTGTTCTCAAAATTATGAACGTTACTTGCAAAAAGTGCAGATCCTGATGAGACGGCACTTTTACGTACGGGCTTGCTATTACTATTACTATTATTATACGAAGGAACTTAAGGGACCAAATGCAAGATGTGTGGTCATATGAACGCCGAGTAGTCCTGGACACGTGCTCGTTCTATGCATGCATGCATGTGGTCATATGAATATGCTTCTGTGATAACCTAGCTAACATATCAAGATGCCATATTAAGTCGGGTGAAAAAAGAGAGCTACAATGCGTTGTATTGACATATGCCTCAAGGGTAAATATCACATATAAAAGTAAATTTGTCAGTAAGTGATGGGAGTACACCCACATTGCACCGACGCCAAATTCCATCTGTGGCCGTTAATTATGCTTATTAACCAGGTTTTTTGAAAACAAATCCAGGCTATTGGATTGGCGAAAGCCGGACGGGCGGGCGGCGTCCACAATCAATGTTAAGTTTTCGTGTTTGAGTCCATTTCTTTGTTACTGTACCACCTAGGACCACCAAACTTTCACAGCTTCATAATCAAGTGGTGCCCACCACATATCACTATCCAACATGTTACTTTTTTTTTTATCTTGACCCATTTTTTCCGCGTAGTCGACTTAGCCATTTTCAATGTTAAGTTTTCGCGTTTACAATGTTAAGTTTTCGTGTTTAAGTCCATTTCTTTGGTACTGTACCACCTAGGACCACCAAACTTTCACAGCTTCATAATCAAGGGGTGCCCACCACATATCACTATCCAACATGTTACTTTTTTGTCGCGCCCGTTTGCGGAAAGCGCGATATAGTCGGCCATTTGGCGTACGTACGTACGTACGTAAAACGTACGTACGTACGTACGTGTGTCCGGTTAAAGTTTTTGGTTAAGTTGTTTGGTTAAGTTGTTTGGTTAAAGTTTTTGGTTAAGTTCTTTGGTTAAGTTTTTTGGTTAAGTTGTTTGGTTAAGTTGTTTGGTTAAAGTTTTTGGTTAAGTTCTTTGGTTAAAGTTTTTGGTTAAGTTTTTTGGTTAAAGTTTTTGGTTAAAGTTTTTCGTTATACTATATCTCTGCAACTGCTTTGCCCATTACCTTGAAACTTCACATGGGTGTTTATCATCATGTATATTTTCATTCTACCCCCCTACCGTGCGGCCCCTGTGCCCAATGTGAAAGTCAAATTACTTTGAAGTTTTTGGTTAAGTTTTTTGGTTAAAGTTTTTGGTTATTTTTTAAAAAAATTTTTTTTTTGGTTAAGTTTTTTGGTTAAAGTTCGTTATACTACATCTCTGCAACTGCTTTGCCCATACCTTAAAATTTCTTCATAGGGTGTTTATCATCATCTATATTTTCATTCTACCCCCTCCTGTGCGGCCCCTGTGCCCAATGTCAAGGTCAAATTACTTTGAAGTTTTTGGTTAAGTTCTTTGGTTAAAGTGTTTGGTTAAGTTTTTTGGTAAGTTTTTGGTTAAGTTTTTTGGTTAAGTTTTTTGGTAAAAAGTTTGTCGTTATACTATATCTCTGCAACTGCTTTTCCCATTACCTTGAGAACTTCACATGGGTGTTTATCATCATCTATATTTTCATTCTACCCCCCTCCCGTGCTGCCCCTGTGCCCAATGGCAAGGTCAAATTACTTTGAAGTTTTTGGTTAAGTTTTTTGGTTAAAGTTTTTGGTTAAGTTTTTTGGTTAAAGTTTTTCGTTATACTATATCTCTGCAACTGCTTTGCCCATTACCTTCAAACTTCACATGGGTGTTTATCATCATCTTTATTTTCATTCTACCCCCCTTCCGTGCGGCCCCTGTGCCCAATGTCAAGGTCAAATTACTTTGAAGTTTTTGGTTAAGTTTTTTGGTTAAAGTTTTTGGTTAAAGTTTTTGGGTTAAGTTTTTTGGTTAAAGTTTTTTGTTATACTATATCTCTGCAACTGCTTTGCCCATTACCTTGAAACTTCATATGGGTGTTTATCATCATTTATATTTTCATTCTACCCCCCTCCCGTGCGGCCCCTGTACGTGTGTCCGGTTAAAGTTTTTGGTTGGTTAAGTTGTTTGGTTAATTTTTTTTGTTTTTTGTTAAGTTTTTGTTGAGTTCTTTGGTTAAAGTTTTTGGTTAAGTTTTTTGGTTAAGTTATTTGGTTTAAAGTTTTTCGTTTATACTATATCTCTGCAACTGCTTTGCCCATTACCTTGAAACTTCACATGGTGTTTATCATCATGTATATTTTTCATTCTACCCCCCTACCGTGCGGCCCCTGTGCCCAATGTCAAGGTCAAATTACTTTGAAGTTTTTATTAAGTTAAGTTTTTTGGTTAAAGTTTTTGGTTAAGTTTTTTGGTTAAAGTTTTTCGTTATACTACATCTCTGCAACTGATTTGCCTATTACCTTAAAACTTCATATGGGTGTTTATCATCATCTATATTTTCATTATACCCCCTCCTGTGCGGCCCCTGTGCCCAATGTCAAGGTCAAATTTCTTTGAAGTTTTTGGTTAATTTTTGTTCTCTGGTTTAAACGTGTAAGTGTGTTAAAGTTTTTGGAAATTTCTTTGGAGTTTTTGGAATAGTTGTTTTTTTAAGTTTTTTTGTTTGTTTTTTGGTTAAGTTTTTTGGTAAATTTTTGGTTAAGTTTTTGTCGCGCCCGCTTGCGGAAAGCACGATATAGTCGGACGTTTGGCGTACGTACGTACGTACGTACATACGTGTGTCCGGTTAAAGTTTTTGGTTAAGTTGTTTGGTTAAGTTTTTTGGTTAAAGTATTTGGTTAAGTTCTTTGGATAATATTTTTGGTTAAGTTTTTTGGTTAAGTTGTTTGGTTAAGTTTTTTGGTTAAAGTTTTTGGTTAAGTTCTTGGTTAAAGTTTTTGGTTTAAGTTTTGGTTTAAAGTTTTTGGTTAAAGTTTTTCGTTATACTATATCTCTGCAACTGCTTTGCCCATTTACTTGAAACTTCACATGGGTGTTTCATCATGTATATTTTTCATTTCTACCCCTACCGTGCGGCCCCTGTGCCCAATGTCAAGGTCAAATTACTTGAAGTTTTTGATTAAGTTTTTTGGGTTAAGTTTTTTTGGGTTAAAGTTTTTTGTTATACTACATCTCTGAACTGCTTTGCCCATTACCTTAAAAACTGCATATGGGTGTTTTATCATCGTCTATATTTTCATTTCTACCCCCTCCTGTGCGGCCCTGTGCCCAATGTCAAGGTCAAATTACTTTGAAGTTTTTGGTTAAGTTTTTGGTTAAAGTGGTTTATTTGGTTAAAGTTTTTGGTTTTAAGTTTTTTGGTTAAAGTTTTTGGTTAAGGTTTTTGGTTAAGTTTTTTGGTTAAAGTTTTTCGTTATACTATATCTCTGCAACTGCTTTGCCCGTTACCTTGAAACTTCACATGGGTGTTTATCATCATCTATATTTTCATTCTACCCCCCTCCCGTGCGGCCCCTGTGCCCAATGTCAAGGTCAAATTACTTTGAAGTTTTTGGTTAAAGTTTTTGGTTAAGTTTTTTGGTTAAAGTTTTTTGTTATACATGTACTATATCTCTGCAACTGCTTTGCCCATTACCTTGAAACTTCACATGGGTGTTTATCATCATCTATATTTTCATTCTACCCTCCTCCCGTGCGGCCCCTGTGCCCAATGTCAAGGTCAAATTACTTTGAAGTTTTTGGTTAAGTTTTTTGGTTAAAGTTTTTGGTTAAGTTTTTTCGTTAAGTTTTTTCGTTAAAGTTTTTCATTAAAGTTTTTCGTTATACTATATCTCTGCAACTGCTTTGCCCATTACCTTGAAACTTCATATGGGTGTTTATCATCGTCTATATTTTCATTCTACCCCCCTCTCGTGCGGCCCCTGTGCCCAATGTCAAGGTCAAATTACTTTGAAGATTTTGGTTAAGTTCTTTGGTTAAAGTTTTTGGTTAAGTTTTTTGGTTAAAGTTTTTTGTTATACTATATCTCTGCAACTGCTTTGCCCATTACCTTGAAACTTCACATGGGTGTTTATCATCATCTATATTTTCATTCTACCCCCTCCCGTGCGGCCCCTGTGCCCAATGTCAAGGTCAAATTACTTTGAAGTTTTTGGTTAAGTTTTTTGGTTAAAGTTTTTGGTTAAGTTTTTTGGTTAAAGTTTTTCGTTATACTATATCTCTGCAACTGCTTTGCCCGTTACCTTGAAACTTCACATGGGTGTCATCATCTATATTTTCATTCTAACCCCCCTCCCGTGCGGCCCTGTGCCTAATGTCAAGGTCAAATTACTTTGAAGTTTTTGGTTAAAGTTTTTGGTTAAGTTTTTTTGGTTTAAAGTTGTTAAATTGTTATACCTTATCTCTGCAACTGCTTTGCCCATTACCTTGAAACTTCACATGGGTGTTTATCATCATCTTATATTTTCATTCTACCTCCTCCCGTGCGGCAACCCTGTGCCCAATGTCAAGGTCAAATTACTTTGAAGTTTTTGGTTAAGTTTTTTGGTTAAAGTTTTTGGTTAAGTTTTTTGGTTAAGTTTTTTGGTTAAAGTTTTTCGTTATACTATATCTATTTTTTTTTTAGTGTCCATGCCTCGCCACAAGGCGCGACATGCAGGCCGCGGCATCAGTTTTTAACTTGGACCCATTTTTTGCCGCGCAGTCGACTAGCCATTTTCAATGTTAAGTTTTCGCGTTTACAATGTTAAGTTTTCGTGTTTAAGGTCCATTTCTTTGGTACTGTACCACCTAGGACCACCAAACTTTCACAGCTTCATAAATCAAGGGGTGCCCACCACTATCACTATCCAAACATGTTACTCTTTTTTTTAACTTGACCATTTTTTCCGCGCAGTCGACTTAGCCATTTTCAATGTTAAGTTTTCGCGTTTACAATGTTAAGTTTTCGTGTTTAAGTCCATTTCTTTGGTACTGTACACCTAGGACCACCATTACACAGCTTCATAACCCAAGGGGTGCCTGCCACAAATAACAACTATCCATTTGTGGACCATTACCTCAACTGACATTTCTCGTATTTTTTTACCTTCACCTATTATTTCACTAATTGACTTAGCCATTTTCAACGTTAACTTTTTAACGTACGTCTGGTTAAAGTTTTTTGGTTAAAACTTTTTCGTTATACTATATCTCTGCAACTGCTTCGCCCATTACCTTGAAACTTCACATGGGTGTTTATCATCATCCATATTTTCATTCTAACCCCCAACCGTGCGGCCCCTCTGCACAATGTCAAGGTCAAATTACTTTGAATTTTTTTGTTAATGTTTTTTAGTGTACTATATCTCTGCAACTGCTTCACCCATTACCTTGATACTTCACATGGGTGTTTATCATCATTGTCTCACCCGCTTGCGGAAAGCGCATTTTATGCATTTTGGCATACGTCCGTCCTTCCGTCCGTGTCCGTACGTACGTTTTTCCATCTATTATATCTATTGTTTTAGTGTCCATGCCTCGCCCCAAGGCGCGACATGCAGGCCACGGCCATCTAGTCTACAAAAAGTGGGTATAATTATGTTATCCAAGTGTCTATGCTTGGAAAAAACCTGGCCTTCGTGGCTTTGCCTCGTTTCTTGTTTGTGAATGTTACAGGATAATGTAACAACACAACTGGAATAAGTATGTGAGCACATTTCCTGATAGAAACAGAAGTTTAATAAATGTATGCCGCATTAATTTGTTTGTTTGTTGGGGTTTAACGGCCTATCAACAGCTATGGTCATTTAAGGCTAGGTCAATGGGTTTAGTACTAAATCCCATATATTACCTGTAAGTACATGTACATGTTCAAGTGGATGTACAAATGGGGGGAAAATCCCAAAATCAGAACTGATTATTTACAATATAAAATCTATATATTCAGCCCTGATATCAGAATAATCATGATCTGATGCCAGGCTAACACAGTTGAATACTAGTGTTATGCAATAGTAGTTTTGTAGTTATGTTACAATGTACAATATTTATCTATATTGTCAATTTCACTGTCGTGCTCATAGTTAAATTGGGCAAAAATAATGTGCGGCTTTTAAAAAAGTCCAGAAACTAGGAAAAATAACAACATTTGGTAAGAAAATAGGAAAAAATAGGAATTGCTCAGAAAATAGGAAAGAATAGGATGCTCGACGGCCTGATAGTATCTAGAACTATTTGCCATGATATTTTCGACACTTTCGTACAGTTTCACCACTTCGACCGTTTGACACATGCGGCAAATAATAAGACAGTAAAAGTAACAAAAAGTGGTGCAATTCATCATAGACATATATGAAAACAGCGTGCTATAAATATTATGCCAGAAAACTATACAAAATACGAGATATCTGAGCATTTCTGCCATCAATCTCAAAATATAATGTGTAAACGTTCTATCTGATGCACAGTTTATTGTTAATGTACACATTACCCATAGGTAAAATCATATCTACACGCATAGTAGGTGAGTAAGACACCAGTGACAACACACTGAGATAACTGCTTACATGTCACTGGATTTGACACAGTATGCATTGTAATACAGGTATTATATTGACAGCACTGTGTATTTATCCGATGGTTGCACGTGGGTGGCAGGTGGGAGTATGTGATGGGTATTTTAACGATCAGGGTTCATCCTTACCGGAATCCCGACTGGAGACCTGGTTTGGCCCTCACATACGTTTGTGGCATTTTGTATGTGACAGTTGAATCTGGTTATATCCCTTATGTGAGTATTACATTTTTTCGTAATCCTACTTTAGGGGAAGGGGGGCAAGTAACTTTGGTGTGGTATGGACCTGGGACCAGGTCAGGTTATTCAAATGTTTGAATATATTTTTTCTAGAAAAATGCAGCAGGTTAAAATGGGACCGAACCTGTTTGCATGACCTTAGCTGTTGATAGGCTGTTAAACACCAATACACAAACAAACAAAATAAATTGACTGTTGCACAGCCATTACTGAACAAACTCTTCAGACATCAGAATAAAGCATTCCATTGAGGGAAACAGAAGTTACAATGAATTAACCTGAGCGTTAAGTTTTAGAAACAGAGCTAAACGCAAAAACTTAACATTGAATGCATTGAATGCTCCCTCTGTGTGAGATTGTTACACCATAGTGTTGATGTGTACCAAGTTTGGAGGTCATAGGACTTATAGTTTTCCGGAAACTGAGCTAAATGCAAAATCATAACATTGAATGCATGTGAAATGTAGGTCAATGAACCATGAAAACTAGGTCAAGGTCACATGGGCTCCCACTGTGTGAATGGTTACACCACAGTGTTCATGTATACCAAGTATGAAGGTCGTATGACTTATAGTTTTCTGGAAACTGAGCTAAACGCAAAAACTTAATGTGAAATACTGACGCCGCATACGCGGACGACGCCGACGGAAAAGCTATACCTGTGTCCCGCTTCTGCTAAAGCAGGCGGGAAAAAAACAGAACCAATTTTTGTGGTTGGTAAATGAGTTAGTTACATGTGTACACCTGTTATTTTTGGTCTGCTAGTAGAATATTAAATAACAATATGTCCCCATTTGGTAATGTGTTTATCCAATTTTCCTCTTCCTTGGGCTGTAAGTTCCTCAACTGTGATACTATGCTACAAGTATGGTATAAAATTATTGAAACACAGGTTGATTTCTGGTGTTTACATTTATATACATAGTACTTGGCTAAGTGTAAAATATATTGCAATTGTTTTCTGTGTATGCCTGTTTCGACAATTCCAAATGAAATTGTGTAAAAATTGATTTCCACTGGAATGTCTTTGTCTATTAACTCTTACTACGCTGAATTAAATGTTGTCGTCTGCTGAAAATGTTTTATTTTCAATATTTCTCGACAAAAACCTGCAGTGGAGACGATTCTCATGTGTTGTTAAGAATTAAAGCAAACATCAAAAACAGCAGACGGCAATTTCCGTCAACAGCGTTGGAAGGTTAAGAAGAGATTCATTTGTGACCAGAAATTTTGTATTGTATCACATTGCATTCCCAGAATAGATGATTGAATGTTTCTATCTGCATGTTATACACATCGCATAATCTAGATTCTACCTTGCCATCAGTTGATTGGTACCTATAATTCTCATTAGATACTTGTATTGGACATTTCTGAGCCTTATATCTATGGTACTCGCTATAGTAATAGAGTATATCGTTTTCCAGTTTGAGTTTTATCCGAAAATATGCTCGTCCATTTCTGTTCCGGTTTTATTATTTCTCTCGTACATTTTTCCCTCTGAATATTATACAATGTTTTATTTATAGATTTACTGTTTTTGTCGAGCCCGCTTGCGGAAAGCGAGACATAGTGATCACAATGACGTCCGGGTTCCGTCCGTTCGTCCGTCCGAAATCTGCGTAAAGTTTTTAAATACCTTATATCTCTGCAGTCCTAAGTCACATTGACTTGAAACTTCATATGCTTATTAGTCATGATCCATATATTCATGCTATATCCCACTCATACGGCCCCTTGCCCAATGTCAAGGTCAAATGACTTAGAAGTTTGCGTTGCGAAATCTGCGTTAAAGTTTTTAAATACCTTATATCTCTGCAGTCCTAAGTCAGATTGACTTGAAACTTCATATACTTATTAGTCATCATCCATATATTCATGCTGTATCCCACTCATGCGTGCCCAAGGTCAAGGTCAAATGACTTAGAAGTTTGAGTTCCGAAATCTGAGTTAAATTTTTTAAATACCTTATATCTCTGCAGTCCTAAGTCACATTGACTTGAAACTTCATATTAGTCATCATCCATTTATTCATTCGGTCTCCTACTCATGCGGCCCCTGTGCCCCTATGTCAAGGTCAAATGACTTAGAAGTTTGCGTTAAAGTTTCTGTCAAATTTTGCGTTAAAGTTTTCACATACCTACTATCTCTGTAATCGTAAGTCAGATTTGCTTGAAACTTTGTATGCTTATTGGTCATCAAACTAAAATAAATACACTCTGAGACCATCAAATGCCTCGGCGGGCTCGACATGCGGGCCGCGGCCATCCTCGTTTATTTTATCAATACGTTTTTGGTTGTTTTGTATCACGTTAATGTTTTCAGTTTTTATTTGTTCTACCCATTGTGGAGGTATGCACCTTATTAATTAACGTATAGTATGTTAGATAGTCAGCATTTATAATTGAATATAATACCGTGACATCTGGGAATCTGTAAAACTGTTTTATTCTAAAATCAAAAATGTGTTCTACTTTTTGTATGCCCCTTTCCTGCCAGTCCTTATAAAACATTGTTCTTGATTCGTGTTTAATGTGCCATAAGATCTCTTTTGATAGTGTTTGTTTCTGTGAAGTTAATTTTCGATCATGCTGTAAGTATACTGTTGATAAATTTATGTTTTTCTGTCTGTCTGTCCGTCCGTCCGTCCGGTCCGTCCGGTCCGTCCGTCCATCCGTCACACTTTTCGGTTAACCACTTTGTCACAGTTTCTCAAACTGGTCATAGCATCTACATAAGTTGCTTAATCGCTTCAATACTTCAACACTTCATTCATTGGTATGTGTGCCACACCTGCCTTTTCATAATTTATATGACCTTCGCCTTTTCACCTTCACCAGGTTACTTAAATGACTTAACAATTTTGGTTAACCAGTTCGTCACAGTTTCTCAAACTGGCCATATCATCTACATAAGTTGCTTAATCGCTTCAATACTTCAACACTTCATTCATTGGTATGTGTGCCACACCTGCCTTTTCATAATGTATATGACCTTCGCCTTTTGACCTTCACCAGGTTACTTAAATGACTTAACCACTTCGTCACAGTTTCTCAAATATGCTGCAGGTGGCATCCGCGTTCGACAGACGCATTTCTTGTTTATGGATGTTCTTCGCATCTTCATAGCTTATATTACATTGGAAAATAAGCATTCCGCCAACGTTCTTTATATATTTACTTCCATATGACAGTATTGTTATCATCGCAACGTCATTTTACCCAACTAGCTTTTAAAGATCGTATAAAGAAATCGATATAAAGCATATTGATCCCCATGTTCTCGTAATTTTGCGTTATTACAGTTCTTGTAATTTTGTCTGGCTTAGAATAAAAAATCATATAATCTTTTATGAATAATAGTGCTAATGTATCTGGAGGTGTTTGAATTACCCTTAACCCTTACTACGCTGAATTAAATGCTGTTGTCTGCTGGAAATGTTTTATTTTCAATATTTCTCGACAAAAACCTGGTTTTGACAGCACATGAGAATCGTCTCCACTGGAGACTGTGCTGTCAAAACCAGTTTTTTGTTAAGAATTAAAGCAAAAATGAAAAACAGCAGACGTCAATTTCCGTCAACAGCGTAGGAAGGGTTAACAGATATATTAGTTTTGGTATAGAGAAATTTTTTTATTACGTTTACTTTTCCTATCAAGGCGAGGTGCCTGTATTTCCATGTGTTTAAACAATTTTCGAATTCTTTAATTTTTGGATCAATGTTGTGTTGATAAATTAGGTTTGCATTATTTGAGAATGTCATACCCAACGTCTGAGCTTTGTCTGATGTCCATGTAAATTGTTTGTTGGGGAGCCTGAGGTAGTGTATTGATGATTGTGATAATGATCCTACTCGAAGAACAGTACAAGCAATATTCTAGTCTAGTCTAAGATTTCACTGTAGATACGACTTAAATTACAATAATTCCAGCACAAAAATATTTACACAATTCCCTAACATTTGATTGACCCGTAGCAAGTCTCTGTCCAAAATTTATATCCCAGTAAACTCCCACGCCGAACTACTTTCCGTAACCATGAGGCGCAGTTAAAATAATGTTTAAGAAAACGGAAAATAAACACATTTTCTTGATGAATTTATTTCAAATGCTGGAATTATAAGGAACGAATGGCCTTTTTGTGGAATTTATCGGGGATATAAACTTTAAAAAGTCGCGGGAACACTGGACGAGGCCTTCCGGCCTTCGTCCAGTATTCCCGCGCCTTTTCCAAGTTTATACCCCGATAAATTCCACAAAAAGGCCATTCATTCCTATAATAACATAAAACTTCTAAATGAACAAAAACATTTTTAAGATGTTTTGTACACATATTTACAAGAGTAGAACATTTTTCATTTAACCTTAAAATGGGGCCGGTTTCATCTGCATCCACCTCCTTCTTGGGAGACGACATTCAAGGTCATCGAGCCAGTGCCGTCGTTAAATGCAAGCATTTACATTTATTGTCTGGGTGATTATATTAAGGTATTAGGTGATAGATAGATACACTTGACTTCAATGATAATTGCTTCATAAGAGTGATGTGATATGTGAATATAACATATGTGAATATTGTCTTGTTACTGTCTACTATATGGATCATTGTGTTGCCATCTCCGCCATCTTTGTATGTACAAGCACCACTTCATGCGTTTGACACATACAGCAATTATTCTGACAGTAAACCAAATACGATTTGGTGCAATACATAACAGACAGATATCACAACGGCAAGCTATAACTATTATGCCAGCAAATTATACAAAAGACGAGATATCCGAGCATTTCTCCCATCATTCTCAATGTGTAAAATTTTCCATCTGACGCACAGCCTATGTTAGTGTACACATTGCCCATAGGTAAAGCCACATTTACTCACATATTAGGAGTAGACACCAGGGCCAATACACTCAGGTAACAGCTTACTTGTCACTGGATGTATAGCTAATAACATAGTACAGTAGTGGGTATACATGTACATGGTATGTTTTGTGTGCATGGCCAGGTAAAAGTGATACTCTGTGCGATTTTCTGTGTATAATGGTGGTTCATGTTCAAAACAAAGGCACAAACCTGTCCAGAAAACTGACATATTTTACAGTTTGGTGTAATATAATTGATAGGAGTCCGTCCTCCTGGCTTTTCTACATGTGATTAGCTACATTATATCATTATGTTCTACTTCACATTTTGAGTTCTTTGTCAAATGGCAGAACAGGTGAAACTGTCTGATGGCTGGAACACACAAAGATGGCTGACTTGGCCACTTCATGTGCCGTATGGGATACAATAATGAGGCAGTATTCATATATATGTTATACATATATTCTATCACATTTACGAAGCAATTATCTTTGAATCAAACGATGATCAGGTATAGAACGGGTCCTTAAATGCCACATAGGATTCTATAATGATCGCAAATATGTCATGTAATAATTGTATGCGGGTACATCAGTAGAACAGTCACAGTAATTGGTATTGTGTATTTACAGATTTGTGTGAACAAAATGGATATATGCTCTAATTACAACAAACGGAGGAAAACAAACTACACAAATTTTACATTCCGATTTGTCGTATCTGTGTTCAATTAGCGTCCGGTCCAGATTGTTTCTATCTGCAGTCACACATATAACCGAGAGAGAAACCAGGAGTGGACGTTTACAAACACTAATGCATGTACGAATGCAATGTGAGTTTGACCATCACACTCGAAAAAATTACGAAAACGTGTGATGGTAAAACTATTACAAAAGGAACTTTATTGTAAATGGGCCGTTGCAGTGTATTAACCCTTTCAACCCTAAGGAACTGGAATGGACTGTGATATGCTAATGTTCCGACCAATCCAATGGTCACAAAATGTTTTTCAGATTCGTCCATTTATGAAAAGGGGGTGTTTTTGTTCTAAGAAATATTAAAATTACTTCCAAAAAGTGCAGATCCTGATGAGACGGCTCATTACGAGCCGGCTCGTCTGGATCTGCACTTTTTGCATAAACCGCTATAGCGGGATTTCGGGTTCAAAGGGTTAAACAACATAATTGTTCTTTTTATATTTGAAAACCGTTATGCCATGCTCTAAAACCTTTATCACATATTTGACACATTTCCGGGTGTTGTTTCTGTATTAACACAGCTCGTGTGCAAGGTATGTGCATGAGGATGTGATAAATAAGATACATCACGTTTGTCCGCATGTACGAGGCGATAATCCAATCGCTAAAGCTCGCGGATTATCTCCTCGTTCATGCGGACGAACTGTGATCTAACTTATACATAGTATATAAATCATTACTGGTCTAGGGGAAACAACTCGCTATATCTTCCTCAACTACACAGGCAAAATACCACAACTTTTTACATGTATATAATGTATTAATTTGCAAATGACCTGGAACGTTGTTTCAAACGATTTACCAATAGGGATAAGAGAATTACCTGACTTGGGCTGTATGAGACACAATGTCACTCGGGAATACCCCACGGGATGAGCAAAGCAAATGACAATTTGATACTTACCATATGTGGGGGATATAGAGAATAGTAGGTTAGTGTCGTGAATGGGAAAACATATCTAGCAAGGCTTAGGAAACAGGATGGGCGAGGCTCTGCAGAGCCCATGCCGTTTCAGTGCAGCGCCAGATATTTTTTCATATTCACGTCACTAATAACCTACTATTCTATTTATCCCGTCAACATTACAAATAGCTTTAAAATGCAAAAATAACCCCAGCCGCATCCTCAAAATCGGAGAATCAACTTGTATGACAACCGCACATATCAAAAATGGTTCACGGCAACGTGTTTCACGGCACATACGCACTGTGTTGACGGGATAAAATACTATTTTGCGCACCCCCGAGGTATTCTAAAGTACACACCTGCCATCATTTTAGATTCGCATGACGATTTATATTTAAATGTTTTGTTTGTTTGTTTATTAGTGTTTAACGGCATATCAACAGCTACGGTCATGTAAGGCCGGGCAAGCGGGTTCGATCCCATTTTAACCTGCTGCATTGGGGGGGAGGGGTCCAAAATCAGAACGGCGGAATATTTACATCGAGAACAATTATATTTAGCCCTGAAATTAGAATAAACTGACCTGGTGTCAGGTCCATACCACACCAAGTCACTTGGCCCCTTCCCCTAAAATAGGATTACGAACATGATAATACTCACATAAGGGATATAACCAGATTCAACTGTCACATACGGCCAAACCAGATTCCGGTAAGGATGAACCCCGATCGTTAAATTACACATCGCGTGATCCCACCTGCCACCCACTATATTTAAATGATATATGGAATGAATCTTACTACTTTTATAATGGGTATAACCCTATTCAACTCTCACAAAAATTTACCTACGGGTCAATCTAGGGATATCTGGATTCCAGTAAGGATGAACTCCACAATTAAATGTATCCTTCGCATGCTCCCAACCAACCGCCCAGTCATTAACAACATTCATTGTTGCCCAAGAAAATAGTCTGTTACAAAAACAAATGTTCTAACCCTTTCACTACTAAGTAAGTGGTATGGACCTTTCACTACAGACTTATGAACTATTGAAAAGAGCTGCTTTTGCAAACTAGAAATGTGGCCTGTCGGCACACGAATGCCCCAGCCAAAGAAAACAAGGAGGCACATTTGAAAACACAATGGGCCAGAGAAGCGTGGATTTGTCACAGCATGAAAGCAGACCATCAGAGCAATGGGTGTGTGAAATATTAAGCAGATCCATGCAAGGAAACAGACACTATAAGACATAATGCACCAAGTATGTTGTGACCTTGACCCTGAGCTTAGCGGGGGCAGGACAATCATGAATTTTCACAGGACTGTAGAGGACCACTAGAGCAATGCATGTGTGAAATATCAAGCAGATCTATGTAAGGAAAGTATAAGATATTTACCCGAGTGTTAAGGTTTTGGGATGGACGTACATACGGACGCCCTCACCATTCGGTGACAGGGCCTAAACAGTTGGTATAAATATCAAGACGCTGCCTGTAACGATATATAAGTTATAATAAATTGAGCCAACGTTAAGCTTATGAAGCTTGTGACCTTGACCTTGGGGTAAGGCATGGGCAGGGGGTCGTGGATTTGCTACAGCATGATATAGAATCTTCAGATGGATGCATGTATGAAATATAAAAGCGCTCCCTGTAAAGAAAGAAGTTATAAGAAATTTACCCCAACGTTTAAGTTTATGAGCACATCATGTTTGTGACCTTGGGGAAAGGGGTGGGTGGTGGGTCGTGGATTAACTATAGCATGATAGAGAGTCATCCGAGGATTGCATGTATGAAACCAACGGTGTTTCATGAAAAGAAACTGAAGACATTTACCCCAACGTTAAGTTTGTGGACGCCGACGATACCAGGGGTATGTCATTAGCTCTTTTTGCACTTTGTGCAGGCGAACTAAAAAACGAAAGGTGTTAAAAGCATACGTACGTACGTGGACAAACGCTATATCCCCTCGACTATCGGCGAAGGGATAACAATAGGGGTTTCACAAAACAAATTATAATCACATATTTAGGGTTATTTTGGTACGCACAAAGGTAAACGTCATGTCATTGGTGGTGTGATTCCGTCACACATGTTCAAGTGAATGAACTGTCCAAATATGAAAGCAATACATCAAGTAATATTGAATATATTACATGATGGAGAAACTCTTGCAAA